>OX333072.1:30611824-30999025 GCA_946863875.1 Alloplasta piceator | reverse complement strand
GCTGAGAGGTCTTCCTGCTAAAAAAAGTGTTTTTTCGATTTTCGGATTTTTTAAATACCAAAAAGAGATCGAATTTTTTTTTTAATTACAAACATGTCAATGTTAATGAATTTTTTTTTATGTCAAACTTTATTTTTAATCATCGAATCTCCATTTGAAAACATTATTTTGTAGCGAAACAATTTTTCTACTATTATGACAAAAATTGACATGATTTTAGTCTTCATTCCCGACATTTCAGAAAAAAAAATCGCAAAAATTCGTTCGTGTGAAATTCTCATAATGTATCGTACAAGCACGTTAGCGAAGAAATTTATTCACTACCATAATGATTGCAGTTGGCAAACATAAACCCAAACCCGGCGAAGAAGCCACCGTCGCCGCTGTGTATAACAATCGATGAGGTTGGCTTCACTACACAGGAAGAACCTCTGAGAGATTTCTTGCCCCAATGATGAAGCTAACAATAAGTCGCTTTCCTCCACTGAACACTAATCAACGAATAATTTTCTCAAAAGCGTAATATTTGTATGAATATCATTGAAAACATTTTTCAACATGTTCTTCTTGTTCTTTCTCACTAATACATTTTTTTAACTATAAACACTTTCTGTGATTTGGAATCGGCGGTAAATTTCCTGTCGACATATAATTCTAAAGAGGATTTAAAAAAACACACTATGTCTTAGCTCCTTTCTCGCCGACTTTTCAGGAAGCACAAAATACCGAAATTGAGAGTGCTCTTAACTCTATTTCCATTTAATCAGTTGGAAAATAGGTTCCTTTCCACGCATGCTCGTTGAATAAAATTTTTCGACAAAATTTATCATTTTTCATTGAAGATCCATAAATAAATTATTCTTTCGGTTTAATAAATGGGTGCTCATGGCTGGAAAATAGGAAACAGGACTCTTCGATCTTGAAGAGATCAATGCCGTGATCAACAAGGATAGCGAGGAAGATTAATATTTTGCAATATAGATAGTAGGGGTGAATAAACTAAAATCAGCAATAAAATCGTATTGTTTAAATCTATTTGTTATGTTTTAGAACAACTCCACCTATGATCACCCATTAAGAGGAGGCTAAGTACCGACACTAACACCTCGAAATTGCCATCCAAACTTGCTCTTATACAAATGAATGGAATTGAATAAAATTTGAACAACATCGTCAGAACAATGGCAGGAATGGAGCCTCACTAAATTTTTTTCGAAAAACAAAAAAAAAATTCACCTATTCATTTACCACCAAGAAACTGTAATTGAAAAACTTGAATTATTAAACTTTTACTGCATTTCGAGTAAAACCAAGAGTGAGGCTCCATGAAGAACGCCACGATACAAATATCGAGACGTTTTCGACATTATTTCATCAAAATGACACGCCGTAAGTTTGGATAGCGCATCAAGAGATAAATATCGATAAATTGTAGTTTTATTGAAAAACGAAATGGTGAAATTTAGTTCGCAGACGTGCGAGTCAGGGCAGCATCATGGATTCTGACGAGTAACCTATAATATTTAGGGGGTTCGAATGAGTTCGTTGGCATTAGCTGTAACGCATTTTAGCCTCTCGATTGACAATTAATTGTTTGTAATTTATCCCCCTCTTAATTGTCAAAATGTAATTAATTTTCATCCACGGTTGTCGGAGAAAGACTGGACGACGATGATACGTCGATAATGTAGGGATTGAATAAAAATGGTATTTAGCCTCCTCTTAATTAAACCCAAGGAATGATTTATGTATGGATTTCCAATGAAAAATGAGAAATTTTGTAGTTTTTTTTTCAATGTGTTGCAGGTCGAATTTTGGGATTTTTTTTTTTGAAATGTGGGAAATGAAGAGTTAAATCATGTCAATTTTTCTCATAATAGTGAAAAAATCGCTTCGCTACAAAATAATGTCTTAAAGGAAGATTCGATGATTAAAAAAATAATTTAGCTTTAAAAAAAAAGAAAAAAATTCAATCAACATTGATATGTTTCTGATTTTTCAGAATTTTTTAATATTTTTCGGTCGTCTCTATGGTATTTAAAAACTGCGAAAATAAAAAAAATACTTTTTTTTAGCAGGAACACCCTTTGGCACCGATGGAAAAAGCTGTAATATTGCACGAAATTGTTTTTGTAGGTTAGAAACTTAGGAAAAAATCGGCGCCACAAAATTCGCTGGGAGCCGATTCACCATTATCATCCGGCTAAACGCCTTACTTAATTTATAGATCTATATGACTTTTAATTTGCACGATTTTTCAATTGTTTCCCTCGATATTATTTCTGCTAGTATGAATATCATTTTTTGAAAAAACTAATTTTAAACAAACGCTGGTTTATTTTTCTGGTATTTAATTAAATTAAATTATTTTAATCAAATTTATGTAATTTATAGATTGTATATATTTATCTCGAAAATTTATATAATTCAATAGAAAGTATTTTTTTCATTATTCATTATGTCATTTATTTTAATGAAATTAACTTAATTTATAGATGTATATGAGGAGTTCTTTTTCAACCAGGCCACTTTTTTTCACCCTCTCAAATTTTTTTCAAAATCTGCCAGTTTGAAATATTAGTCAAAAGAAACAGCTATGATTTTGTAAAGATTTTTTTGGGCGTCTGTTTAAAATTTTCAATTTTTCAGTACGAACACTGTATCTCAAAAAATATTCATCAAACAAAACAAAAACATAAGAATTAATTTTTTTTCCACTTTATCGAAAAAAATTAAAATCGTGATTTTTCTGCATTGATAAAATTGAAATTTGGCAAAAAAATAAGAATAAAATTTTTTTAAAACTAATAATACACTTTCGATTTCGGTACAAATTTTACAGGATGTCGGTCATTGGGTAAAAAGTCTGCGAAAAAATTTCAGAATGGCACCTGCAATGGTTACGATGGACAAAAATTAAAACCCTGCGGAATCTCATAACCACATAAAGATTTCACAAGGTTTTTATTTTTTTTCATGTCCGTCATTGGGTAAAGAGTCTGCGAAAACAATTTTAGAATGGCACCTGCAATGGTTATGATGAAAAAAAATAAAAACCCTGCGAAATCTCATAACCGCATATATTTAGCCCTCTTTTTTCAGTAGCAGCATTTTTTTTCACCGATCTTCGGTCAATTTCAAGGGATTATACCTAGCCCATTTATGCAATTTTGTTTTTCAATTCGTCTCAACATTATTCTCGAGAAATTTGATATTTCAAAGAGTAACATCTGAACCACGCTTTTTAATTTTTTGTTTAAAAATAATTGAAATAATTGAATTATAATAATAATAATTATTATTATTATTGAAAATAATTCTATCCGACCTGCAACCGATGTCCGCGAAACACTTTTCCAGAATATCGTTTGTGTTGAACAATATGATTTGGAACCAGATTTACTTTATTTTATTGAAAATTTAACAAACCTAAAAAATTTCAGCGTTTATTACTTTATCTTGTGATTAATCGAAGAAATTTTGAAAATGTCAAATTAAATTCGAGCCAAATTGAAATAAAAAATTCCTACATCTAGAAAAAGTGATAAGCCAAAAAAAAATGATAAACAATGTCGAAACAAAAAATTCAACGAACTTTGGAAGTGGTAACAAAGTTTTTGTCCATCTTTGCCAAAGAAGAGGGTTGAGCTGAGCAACGCTGACGGTCTGACCACGAAATTGTCGTACCTACTGCGGACTATCCACTGCACAGTCTATATCGTCATCGTGTACGAGAACTCTCACCAAACAACGAGCCCAGAACCTCCGCGTGTTTCTTGGCTGCGGTTTCTGTCTATATACTCACTAAGAGCTCCAAGGCGCACTACTGGATTAGCTCTATGTAGCACGAGTACACGAAATTTACAAACATTTTCACTCGGTGATAGGGATGGCCGATGTTTGTCGATACATCGAAAGCACCGATATTTTTGCCCGATTAATCGATTACATTTCGACGATTTGGATTTGGATGTTTGCCATTCGATTAATCGATATGCGATTCTTTTTACAGAATATCGGTCGACAATTATCGGTCGGTAAGTTGCCGACGGAACTGACTGAAAAAATAATAATAATCAGCGTTAGCGCACCCAGGACCGAAAGAAGTCTTGAATCCTTCTAAATTTCTAAGCTATTCTACTATAAATTTCTAAACTATTCTACTATAAATTTCTAAACTATTCTACTATATTTCCTTTCTAAACTATTTCTTTCTCAAATATTTACGAGAGGACTTGTTTGAAAAATTGTCGGTAAATGTACCCTAATTATCTTTTCTACGTGTAAATTTAACGGTAAAGCTGTTACCACCGATGTATCGATTCATCGATGCTTTTTCCGAAGTAATCGATTATTGGAATCGATTTTTTTTCAGGTGTCGATTATTTTTACATCGATAATTTTTGAACATCGGCCATCCCCACTCGGTGATACCCAATAACAGAGATCACGATCCCAATTTGATAAAATCTATCTATACTATCTTCTTTGGTTCAAATATAGAAAATGCAACTCAAACTAATATCAACTCGAACGCATCCCCATTCAACTCTTTCAATTATTCTCGGCAAATGAGGTTTATTTTATTTCCCCACGGATTAACATTTTTTATATGTCCTATTTCACGGAGAAATTACATTTGCATAAAAAGTGGGTAGTGAAAAAATATAGGGATAGTTTGACGGAAAAATATCGTAAAACATAGCTCGAAAATTTTATTCCCATTCTTCGATTCCAAAGTCAATGATTTTGAGAAATGGTGGGGCTTAAAAATATTTCTTCGATTACTTTTTACAAATTCCAATCAGAGCTGAACAGTACTTGAAGTACCCGGTACGTGCGACTTAATCGAAGTACTTCAACGTACTTCAAGTATTCAAAAAGTACTTCAAGTGTTAAGTATTCAAGTATTCAGGTATTCAAAAGAATTAAAAAGTACTTGAAAGAATTTTCAAGTACCTGTAGTACTTTTCAAGTACTTAAAGTACTTTAAGTGTTGTACATAAATTTTCAAGTACTTGAGCTGTCCAAGTACCTTTAATTTTATCCTTCAATTTTGTTCAAAAGTTTGATTGCTTGCAACGAAAAAACCGCTCGATAGATCAAATTGAAACTTTACAGAGTTTTTTGTGGGTGTATTTAGCTGTGAAAGTCACGCTCAACATTAGTCGTTTTGTCAATATTTTTAATTTAGCCGTTGATTTTCTACAAAACCATAAGTAGCCCTTTTTCTCCTGTTTTTTCAAATTTATGGCAAGGATGGAATTCTTTTTTTTTTAACCATCGTCAATCCTTGTAAAACATGAATTCAAGTTTTCGAAACCCCCCTTTCAATTTCTGTGCGATCATTGGTTGCTGAGAATGGTCAAACACAAAACGATCCTTTTTCATTAAAAGTCCGATATCTCATGAGCGAAAAATGGTCGCATCGAAGTCTCAAAAAAAGCAAATTGAAGCTAAATAAACAAGCTATTCGGTCCATGCGATGGTTCAGCTGGAAATTTTTTTCCCAAGTAACTACAACTAAAAAAAAAGTAATAAAAATGTGCCAAATTTTTTTTTTTCGCTATTTCTTAGGATTGCGTGAGACCTGTAGCTTCGAAATTTTTTTGCCGAAAAATCTTAAAACTAGCAACTTGAAGTTTCAAAATGCTGTTTTTTAGACCTCGACACGACCATTTTTCACTGAGATACAGCATTGTTAAAAACCTCTTAAAGTTTAGGAAATTTTGTTGGTCTTTTAATTTTTTCCAGTAGTGTACTTGAAAACTTGAAAAGTAGTTGATACTTGGAACTTGATTTTTCAAGTACTTATACTTCAAGTACTTTAAACCTTAAGTATTTCAAGTAATAAGTATACGTAGTACTTCAAGTACTCCCAATACTCGATACTTCAAGTACTCGCGGTACTTTGTATTTTGTACTTGAAGTACTTACGGTACTTTGTACTTTGTACTTGAAGTACTTACGGTACTTTGTACTTTGTACTTGAAGTACTTACGGCACTTCGTGCTTTGTAATTGAAGTACTTACGGTACTTTGTACTTTGTACTTGAAGTACTTACGGTACTTTGTACTTTGTACTTGAAGTACTTACGGTACTTTGTACTTTGTACTTGAAGTACTTACGGTACTGTGTACTTTGTACTTGAAATACTTACGGTACTTTGTACTTTGTACTTGAAGTACTTACGGTACTTTGTACTTTGTACATGAAGTACTTACGCTACTTTGCACTTTGTATTTGAAGTACTTACGGTACTTCGTACTTTGTACTTGAAGTACTTACGGTACTTTGTACTTTGTACTTGAAGTACTTACGGTACTTTGTACTTTGTACTTGAAGTACTTACGGTACTTTGTACTTTGTACTTGAAGTACTTACGGTACTTTGTACTTTGTACTTCAAGTACTTACGGTACTTTGTACTTGGTACTTCAAGTACTTACGGTACTTTGTACTTTGTACTTTGTACTTGAAGTACTTAACGGTACTTTGCCCGGCTCAAATTCAAATAAATCTGTTATTTTAAAATATAATTAATTTCTGTAAATTCAAATAAATATGAAGTTTAAATCTTTGTGATTTTTGGGGAAAAAAAAGATTTTCAGGAAAAAGCCTCAGAAGGTCGCTTAAGAGATTTAACAAAGATCCACTTTCATTACCGTGGTCCGAACTCCTCTCCCTTTGTCTCTCGCTCTCGTTACGTTCACGTTGATGATTTCCATCGAAGGACACACTTGAGGATGACTATCGGAAAATTGTATGGCGCAAGCCGGGAATTATGGGATACATGTGGTAATTACGAGAGGGTGAAGAGGCGATCGAAGGTCCTGGCTTTTTTCGTCCCCTCGGTTATAAATGATAGGAGGGGTGAAAATGAGAGGAAAATAGAGGACAGTAAGGAGGTAAAAGATCCTCGGAAGCAGAAAAAAGGCAGGAAAAAAAAGAGTCCCAGCCTCTGTAGGAAAGGAGTCCCTGGGATGTAATAAGACAAATCGGAAAAAATAATAGAACGACCGGGGGATTATTGAGGTATGGATAACGATCAGAATCGCGAAAGGGGATGAAATGGTCCGTGCGTAAGATGAGCGAGAGAAAACTCGATTGGCTCTTTATGCGTTAGTGTCGAATCACGATGTGGAGGGAAAAGAAGAAGAAGAAGAAGAAGAAGAAGAAGAAGAAGAAGAAAAAGAAGAAGAAGAAGGAAATAAAATAATCTGAGATTTCAAGCTCCGCAGTCTTAAACCGGCTAACTTTCTAAGCTCCAACTGAAATATTGACCCTTAAGATGTCCCAATTTTCGCCTTTTCTTCAATCCGGCGCTTCGTTAATCTTCCCATCCCCGCTACACATCCCCTGCACTTGCGAGCTTTTTATTTATGAACACTTTATGTGTCAACCCAATCAACTCTCGTATTTGCTTAGTTTTTTTTCTTCTTCTGACGCTAATGAGCACGACTAATTTTTGTTAAATTTTTTCTATCAGTTTTTGTTTGAAGAAAAAAATTGAATTTGAAAAAAGTCTGATAAATCCGCAATTTTTCTATAATAAGCTATAATGTTTTTTTTTGCTACAATTGGATGGTTTTTTTTATACGCTTACGTCAATACATTTACTAATAATTAAAATATAATGTGGACTCACCTCATGCAAATACTAAAAGGTTCAATACTTTTATGTAACTCGTAAAAACATCATCAATTATTTAGAGATTTCGGTTTTTTTTTGTTTTTCCATCAAGCAAGATTTCGACGTTGAAATGTTTTGTAATTTTTCTGCCAGTCGAGTTATACATTTTGTAAAAATTCTTAATTTTGAAATTGGTGTGAATTCTTTTTTGATGATGTTTTGTTTGTGGTCCATCTCTGCTAATTTTTCAGCAGTAGATGCTTCAAGACTATAAATTGACACCGATTGTAAATTTCTGAAAAATCACTTGAGAAATTTGAGTTGTAATGGATACCTCTCAAAAATACTTTTTCCCCTTGAATTTACTTCGCACTAAGGGATGATCGAAAAAAATCTCGAAAAATTCATGCAAATTTCAAATTTGCACAAAGCTTTCTCATTTTTTTCCGTCGCTCGTCAAGTCTTCTTTATGAGGATGTCCTTGACCATCTTCATGACATGTATGTTTATTATCATGGCTTCCTCGTAAACGAAGCTTCACGAACGGTGGAAACAAATAAAGAAGCTATGTGCAAATTTCAAATTTGCATGATTTTTTAGCAATTCCGTTAAATTACATTATTAATTGCTTTTGTCGTTTAGTTTATTGGTGCTAAAAAAGTGAACTCGATAGCTGCTGAATTAGGAAACTTTTAGTGTTTACAAGTATTTTTCAAAAATTTCAGAAAAAAAAATTTCTCGAGCGTTTTTCACCAAATTCAATCCTAACTATTCTTGTCATCTAGTGTATTTGTGAAAAAAATTTTGCTCGATACTTCTCAAAATGCGAATGTTTGAGCGTTACCTAAAGATTTTGCATATTCCAAAAAAAAAATTTCTAACCGAACCTCTCAAGCAATTTTGATGAAATTCGGTATTATTTTTCATTATCATTGAATGTATCGTCACAAAAAACATCAACTCGATAGATACAAAATTACAAAAGTTATAGAACTCACAAATTTTTTTTCGAAAAATAAAAATTTTCTGTTAAACCGAACCTTTTGAACGATTTTTCCCAAATTCAATCCCAACCATCCTTATCATAAAGTGTACTTGCACATAAAGTTTCAGGGTGATAACTGCAAAATTACGAAAGTTAGACGACCCACAAACATTTTATAAAAAATTAAAAGCACCGCCAAATTGACAATTATTTTGAAATTTCAAAAAAAATTGTACTGAGTAAAGGGACATGAATGATCTACTTGCATACCCAATTTCAACACTGAGAAAGAAGTTTAGTTAAAACAACTAAATCCATTTTGTTGAAAAAAATTTAGTTGATTCAATATTAATTTGTATGAAATAATGAAACTATAATTAATTAAAAAAATGGATTTGGTTAACCATAAGATATGAGGTGAACGAAATTATTTGGTCAATTTCCAGATTCAGTTTAGTTTAGTCCAATTTCCAGATACAGTTTAGTCCAATTTATTTCATTGATTTCCAGTATATTTCATCTAAATAAATCAAGCTGTCACAAAAAAACAATTCGTATTTTCAATCACACAATTTATTTGGTGCAAAGATATTTATTTGATTGAACTGAAACTTTGCCCATTCAAGCAACGATTTAACCGACTTAACTAAAACTTCCACTGTATCTTTGTTGAATTACCAAAATGATCTCGTTGGACGTCCGAAAACAAATATTTGGTTGAGTCAAACAAATTTTTGCATTTTCAACATACATTTTTTCTCAGTGCAGATATATCCATTTTGAGGCGAGCACAAAGCGTACACACATACATACGTCCGGACATTTTTTCAAAATGTGATTTCTCGACGTTTTGGGGCATTTTGAACATACTGACATAAAAATTGCGAAAAAAAAAAAATTTCGCGAAAACGGAGCTTCTTTCATAAGGAAGCAAAATAGGATTGCTTCTAATTGGACTTCGTCAAATCGTAGAAAAAATCATGAAGCAAATTCCTGAGAGTAGGAATCGTACTTTGATTAAGTTAAGATGGAATGCACAATTTCCTCTCTTTGAACCCCTCTCTTTGCTATTTATCCGAGAAATATATCTTCGCGATCAACCAAAGTTTTGACGAGAAATTTCCTCGCTTACTTTCTAGTTTATCCTTTGACTCCCCTAAATTTTCCGGATCCACTTATCAAGGTCTATCGATATATAGCCCCTGTACATTGCGAAATATATATCTCAGAGTTTTTCCGGAAATGAAGATGAACTTTTTACGTTCTATTTTCAACGTCAATATTATTGTTATTGCCAGAACGTGAAAAAAAAAAAAATTATCTCCAAGGACGCGGCATTAAGTGACTTCCTTTTCGATACGTTCAGTCCCGGAAGACGATAATGGGCAAAATAGCTTTTGTCAAGATATCAGCGACAGAATGAGGAAGTCACAATGGCTCTTCATTCTCACGGCGACAAAAAAAAATAGACGCTCGAAGAAAAGTACCTTCTCCGACGTTTTGTCGACGAATTGTCCCCAATAAAACGAATCGTTTCTTTTTCTTTTTTCACCCTTAAAATCGTGATTCCAAAGTTTCCAAAAGTAAACAATATTTTTTTTCCAAATCATAAAAAAAAGAAAAACTCTTTTCACGGTCCACGAGTTGAAAAATAATTTCAATAAACTGTTCCAAAATCCTCAACTCCAAATTTAATTTGCTCCACCTCCATTTGCCCCCGCTCAATCGTCCTTTCTCGGCCAAAGAAAAAAAAAAATTTCAAGCACTGTTCTGCGTAATAAACAAATGTAATCAACGAGCACGATCGTCGGAAAGTTCGCGCAAACTTTTTGCCGCAAAACTTCCGACGAGGAAGTCGTAAAAGTTTTTCATCGCTCGACGAATATACATCCGGATATTAAGAGGATAAAACGCGTGTACGTGTGTAACATTTGTTTCAAGAGCGAATGAAAGAAAGACCCGCGATATTTAACGAAGATTATCGGTGAAGAGAGGAGGAACTGTTTTTTTTTTTAAGTTGAGAAAAAAAATGTCTAGCTCGATTTCTCGTGACTTACCTCGTTATATCGTTAGTCCAAGAGATAAAATTGCGAAAGGATCGGGCGCTCGTTATCGCCGGTTCGTTGAGGTTGAATTGTGTTCTCAGCGGGCTCTTTTTCGCTTGCAATGAATTATCAAAGACGATTTTAACAAACCGATGAACTTGCGAGCTTTTAATGGATGCGTAAGTGTTTTTTTTTTGTGTGTGTGTATGTGAGTGAGTTAAGTCAACGACGACAAATGACGGTGACAACGTCTTTCGTAGAGTCTCTGCGGCGTGTGACCGAGCGTGGAAACACAAAGTGCGCACCGAGCTCTCGCGCTTCTCCTCTTTATACCCTCGAAACTTGCACCTGTGCTTGCGCAGACCAGCACGCTTCGCTGTTACTGATGCTGCTGATGCTACCACCATTGCTCCTATATAGAGAAGGAGAGAGAGAGAGAGAGAGAGAGAGAGAGAGAGAGAGAGAGAGAGAGAGGAGAGAAAGCCTACCGCAGCTCCCGCTTCTGTGGTGGACTATCTCTGTCTCGCTTTCTGTCGTCGAGCTTTTGGTCACAAAAGCGAGATCGCTCACGCGCGAACCTTCCGCATTTGGCGCCTTTTTCGCCAATCTGCGAACATCCGATAATCAGCTTATAATTTCGAGCTCTCTTGGATTTCCTCTTCCAGCATACAGTTATTTTCAGGAAAAAAATGCTTCAGACGAGGTATTACAGTCGAACTTCGCTAACTCGAACCTCTATAACTCTAAAATCTTAATATGTCTGAAATTCAGTCTGTTCCCTTGCGAAAACCTCTTCAATTCGAAGAAAAAACAGAGAATAACTCAAAGTTTTCCGAAAGTATCGACGATCATCATTTTGTCTCTGTAACTCGAGTTTGAAGCAGAGTTTTAAATAATGCATTATGTTAATAATGCACACTGAGAGAAAAAATTACTAGAACCAATGAGATAAAGTTTTGAAGGTAAAAAATCATTTTTTTCATTATTTGCCAAAACATATTAGATTGGTTCCCTTATATATTTACTTGGTTCATTTTTTTCCGTCAATTCCATAAATTCCTGTTTCAATAAACGAATTTACTTGAATCTAACAATATGGTATCAATTATATGTAATGTGTTGTTTGAATCAAGAACACATTTTATCATTCAAAACATGCATGTCTTTTGATACAGGAAGCACTGAGAAAAAAAATTTGTTGAATCAACAAATTAATTAGTCCAATCAATGGGAAAAATGATTGATTCGATCAAATGCGTGTTTATAAATTGTTGCTAAACATTTTATAAAAAATATATAGCCCTTGCCAAATAATTTAATATGCATAGTTTAGTGAACCCAAAAAGGGATTAATAGAAAAAAAGACAAATTTGCGCCAATTCTCCGATCTAATTTCAATGGCCGACCGAGATTCGAACCCTCGACCCTACCTACCATCGTACCTATCCTACCTAACTACCTACCACGCTACCTATTACGCTATCGACGACTACTATGCACTTGAAAAAAGTTAGGAGTTATGAAGATTCGAATATGAGAAAACATTAAAAAAAACCAGTTTTTTAATTTTTAACAACTCATGTATACTATTAAAGTATACTATAGAAATGATAGTTCCTTGCTTGAAGGAAATAAAAATTTCATCATTCCAGACAAATATTCTATTGGAATAAAATAATGTTTTATTTATTTCACTACATCTTCTGTTCAAATAATCACAATCAATTTTATATCTAATAAATATTGAAAAGACTACAGAAATATTTTTAGAAGTAAAATAATGATGAATTTATTGCAAAGAAATAATTTTGTTCGAAAAAAACAATTTAATATTGATGTCGTTTATCAGATTCAAATAATCTCATGTTTATGATGCCATAAATAATTTTCTTCAAAAAAAATAATTTCATATTGAAGTTTTTTAGATTCAAATAATCATAATTTTAGATTCAAATAATTTAATGTTTATGTTGCGATCAATGTAATTAATCCAATGAATACAAATTTAATAAAATCTATCATGCATTTAATTGTTACTATTAAATAAAAGTTTAATATAATGGAGTAATAGATTCGTGAAAATATTTTTTTAAATAAAGAGTGATTTTCTTGGTTCTACGAATAAATAATCGAATTAATACTTCCATTAAATAAATAAATTCATGTTCTCAAATTCAGTAATTTTTTCTCTCAGTGCATTATTGTATTCATTAGTCATTACATTTCATGATGTGAAATGGATAAGTGTGCTATTACAAAATACAAAAGTAATGTGTAATGAATGCATGTTCCATTACAAATAAAACAAAGTAATGTGTAATGGATGCATGTGCCATTACAAATAAAACAAAGTAATGTGTAATGGAGGCATGTGCCATTACAAATAAAACAATGTGTAATGTATGCATGTGCCATTACAAATAAGAAAAGTAATATGTGATGGATGAATGCTCCATTACAAATTAGAATTGAAAAAAAGTCATTTGTAGTGGAGAATATTCCACTACAAATAGAACAATTGCTATGCTCACATTTAAACTTGCACATTGCTGTTTCATTATTTTATTTCGCTCGAAATAAATTGAGATGGAATAAAAGCAGGTCGAGTCTCACTGTAATATTGTTTGAGCATGTAACCAGTATTCAGAATCAATTTCGAATATTCGGATATATTTGACTTACGTGGGTACTATCCCCACTATTTTTCCGGAGATGCCACGCAAAAATAATTCTGTGTGTGCGATTGTCCGTGTGCATTAGTGTCTATCTACGACAATTTGGAGCAGGTACTATTTTGTTCAAAAGTAAGTCTACTAATTTTTCAATGAAAACAATTTGTGTGTATCAAGTTTTTGTTAATTTTACTATCGTAGTTATAAATGTATGAACAGTGTATATTAAATTAATATACACTGACAACTGTAAGTTTTTCTTGAATTGTAATTTTTACAATGGACTAAAAATTACCCCAAAAAATCACTGTTCATACATTTACCATTACTTATATAATTTATAATGGAATATTTCCCACTACCATTATTTTTTCAATTATAATTTGTAATGGAGCACTCATTCGTTACATGCTATTTTTTATTTGTAATTACATGCATCCATTACACATTACTTTTATTATTTGTACCAGAACATGCATACATTACACATTACTTTCATTATTTGTAATGGGACATGCATACATTACACATTACTATTTTCATTTGTAATGGCACATTCATTCATTACACACTGAGAAAAAAGAATGTTTGAATGAACAAAGTCTGCAGTCAAATACGTTCAACTAGATATTTAGTTAGTACAATTCAACATTTTTTTGCCTGAATAATATTTTAGTCAACCGAAGCGCAGAATTGTTCAAAAAACTAATTACTTAGTTAGACCAAATAAATATCTAGTTGAACGTATTTGACTGCAGATTTTGTTCATTCAAACTTTTTTTTTCTCAGTGCACGTGACTTTTGTAATTTGTAATGGGAAATTTATCCAATACACATTGTTTAAAGTAATGGGTAATGCATTACTTTTACATCACTATTTTGACAATTTTGGTTTGAAGATACCCGACCTTTATAAGTCAAAGGCTACCTCTCTATAACTCGAAGTTCCAACACTTTGACCTCTACAACTTGAAGTGCTTCATGCAATGGTCGCTTGTGTGTGGAAAATTTTTACAAAAATACGTTACATTTTGTATAACTTGTGTTCATGTATTTTGTATAATTTGTATGAACATAGGGTTACCATTTCGAAATTTAGTAAACCATTTCGAAATTTGAAAAGTCGTGAAAGAATGCCGGAATTTTTTTGAGAAGTCCGGACATTTTAGTCAAGCAAGAAGTTGATTGATTGATAAAAAAAGATTATTATTTTATATTTGAACTGGTGCGGTTGACTGATAAAAAATGGTTATTAATTTATTTTTGAAACTCGTCAAGTTGATTGATAAAAAAAGATTGTTATTTTGTACTAGAAATGTTGATTGATAAAAAAATTATTATATTTGCTTCCTCGTAAAGGAAGCTTTGTTTTCGTGAAAATTTTTGTTTTCGCGATTTTTATGCCAATATGTTCAAAATGTCCCAAAACATCGAGAAATCATATTTAGAAAAAATGCCCGGATGGATGTGTGTGTGTGTATGTGTGTGTGTGTGCGTGTGTATGTATGTATCCTGAGTTTCCAATGTAAATAATTAATAACTCGAAAACGCTTCGAGATATCGAGCTAAAATTTAGCACACTTGTCGAGCACGAATTGCTCTTCATTATTAAAAAAAATTTGATTTAATTATAACAGGTGTTGCGATTTTATCGACTTTTTTCGTTTTTGCAAGAATGGCGTAAACGCTCTAGCCTCTGCAATTTTCAAGATATTGCACTCAAACTTTGTATAGAATTAGTATTGCTATTAAGGTTGTTTGGTATTAAATTTGGCGAAAATCTATCGAGGGGTTAAAATTTTATGAAATTTTGAATTTTTCGAAAAATCGCCTAAACGCTCTAACTTGCGCAATTTTTAAGATATTGTACTGAAACTTTGCACAGAGGTAATATAGCTGTGAAGGTTGTTCGCTATTAAATTTGGCAAAAATCTATCGAGGGATTAAAATTTTATGAAATTTTGATTTTTTTGAAAAATAGCGCAAGCGCTCTAACTTGCACAATTTTCAATATATTTCACTGAAATTTTGTACAGAACTTGTATAGCTATCAAGGTTGTTCGCTATTAAATTTGGAAAAAATCCATCAAGGGATTAAAATTTTATGAAATTTTGAATTTTTTGAAAAATAGCGCAAGCACGCTAACTAACACAATTTTCAATATATTTCACAGAAACTTTGTACAATACTTGTATAGCTATCAAGGTTTGTTCGCGATCAAATTTGGCGAAAATTGATCGCATTTGCACATTGATTACTAATATTTTTCAATAGTTAACAAAGCTTCCTTTATGAGGAAGCCAAATTTGATCGCCATACCGTGTGTTAAAGGAAGCTATGTGAACTATGGATAAAGATGAGGAAGCAATGTGCAAATGTCAATTTGCAGGGTGTTTGTTTGAAGAAATAGGCTCTGCTTCTGAGATTCGAGTTAGCGAGATTCGACTGTGTACAGTTTGATACGACAAGGAATAAAAAGGACAATTTTTTTCTTCATAACGACGCTTTATTTTCGTACAAAAATGTATTTAAATATTCTTACGACAGCCCGTTAGAAATGATTCAAAACGTCTGGACAATGTGAAATTAAGGAATTTTGAAAAAAAAACGCCGAAATTTGATACAACTGATAAAACTAAAGGGACCATCTTTTCCTCATAATGCACACTTTGTTTTTGGACAAAAATTCATTCAAATATTTCCATACCAGTATGTTCAAAACTTTCCAAAATATCGAAATAAGGTGAATTTGAGAAATTTAGAAAAAGTGCCAAACTTGATAGAACCGATGAAGCAAAAGGGATCATTTTTCTGAAAACGTCTGAACAAGGTGGAATTGAGAATTTTCGAAAAAATGCCGAGCATTATTTTACTTTTTCATTGGACGCTTTGTTTTTGAACAAACATTTTTTTAAAATATTTTCGTACCAGGAATGTTTGAACTGTTCCAAAACGTTTGGAAAAAGTAAAATTAACAAATTTAGAAAAAATGCCTGAACTTATGCGTACACTGGTCGGATTTGTCTAGAAAACAATTTGTATGATTGAGTCAAATTTTGGTACACTAATATAGCTTTTTTAATTTAGGGCAAATTTTACCGAAACTTAGAGGCCAATTTGACAATTTGGTGGGACTTAACTTAATTTAAAGCTGAAAGACTGCGGGTGCTGAGTGCTTTAACTTTCGTGCTTGTACATTTTAGAGCTCAGATTTTTTGCATGTGTACTTGATAATAAGGACGGTCAGAATTCAATTTGGAAAGGGTCACTTCAAAAGATGGGTTTTGAATGAATTTCTAAGGAAGGCCTCTATTCTACACTTTTTTTTCTACACGTGACATTTTCTACACAAAATGGTCTACATAAATTATTCTGCACAATAAAAGTGGCAAGAAATGTTATTCTATACGAGAGAAGTTGCAAGAAATATTATTCTACACAAAATTATTCCACACCGGTTTCTACACACATTATTCTACACAAGAAAAGTGACAAGGAATATTGTTCTACACAAAATTATTCCACACCGATTTTTACACACATTATCCTACACAAGAGGGGAAGGCCTCTATTCTTCACATTTTTATTCTACACATGACATCTTCTACACAACATTTTCTACACAAATTATTCTACGCATGAAAAGTGGCAAGGAATATTATCTTACCCAAGAGAAGTTGCACGAAATATTATTATACACAAAATTATTCTACACCGATTTTTACACACATTATTCTACACAAAAGAAGTGGCAAGGAATATTATTCTACACATGACATTTTCTGCCCCAAATTTTCTACACAAAAAAATGTGGCATGGAATGTAATTCTACACTAGAGAAGTTGCAAGAAATATCATTCTACACAAAATTATTCTACACTGGTTTCAATTTCTAAATTTTCTAAGAAACCTTATAAACGCTCTGGTTTTCGTTATTTTGCAGGGATCGATTTCAATTTTTCCCCAAAATTCTTAGGGTGCACATAAAAAATTTCCCTTAACATTGTAATTTCTTTGCGTCATTCATTAAGCATTCCTTATGAGAGATTAATTACTCGACGTGAAGAAATCATTGCTCTTTCGAGGCGTCTTATTTTCGATGCAAGCTGTTGGTACCTAATGAGTCGTTCTATACATTTGAGGAATGTACGATGTGGAAAAATTCTTCGGGAAAAGCGCAGATTCTCGGGATAAAAATAATTCTCCAGCTGTGAAAAAAGGTTATTTTAGTGGCATTACTTATTCAGAAGAGGGAATAAGCTTTTACGGTGAAGAAATATTTTTTTAGTGAACAGACTTTTTGGTCGATTTGGCCGATAAATTTTACAGCTAGATAGCTTTTGAAACTGAAAAGTTCGTGTTCGTTATTTTCAGATTATTAATTAATTGATTATTAATCATCCAATTCGAAGAAACGTTTTGGGAATATGTGAAAAGCATCACTGTGCGAATGGTAATGTCATAAATGATATCATGTCGGTTGTTATTGGCAACCGTCATTTATTCTGGATTTCGGGATCGAGACATCGTTGATCCGGACCATTCGGTCAAAGTCTCGGCTTCGGAAACCGTAAGATCCAGAGAAAACGAAAAGGAAAGAGAAGCCATAAAACTATGACACCACTGGAGGTAGAATGCGGACAAAAAATACTTATCGAAAGAATCGTAAAACTCACAAACCTTGGCGAGGAAAAGAGGGGGATGAAATTTACGATGAAGGGTAACAAATGTTTTCACGTGTTCCATCGAAGAATTCGAGAGAAACATATACACCGTGGAATCGGGCGGAATAATTTTGTTTGACCAATAAATTAAAAACAGAAGTTGAAAAGAGTGCTGTTGATGAAAAGTCACAACTCTGATCTTTTTACGATATTTATATTAGATCGTTGTTTTCGTTTAAGGATGTGCATTGCCTACAGCTTCCAGCCAAAAATTTTATCTGATTGAAATTTCCGTACTTCGTGATACAATAAAAATCTGAAAAATTCAGCAATATTTGGCATGCCATATAAACAACAATTATCAATAATAATAATAATGCCCCAAAGTCGTTAATAAATTGTTTAAACAAATGATTAATCAACAATTTTTCGGTAAGTACTTTTTTTCCTAAATAAATCGAATGTGTTAATTTCTTGGAATGCATATGAATTTTTTCAGAATTTTTTCTCTATTTTGAAATTCCCGTTTTGAAATTTTTAGAATGGCTGTATTTATGTATTTTTTGGCCTAGTGTCTTTAAAACTTTTCAGAACTGACGATAAGCCTGTATGTAAAAACATATAAAAAGTTGGCAATTTTTTGTTTGTATGTCTGAATATTTTTATAATATTTTAAAATAGAGAGAACATTCTTAAAAAATTCATATGCATGCAGGAAAATTAACGCATTTGATTTGTTGAAGAAAAAAAAGAACTTACCGAAAAAATGTTGAATAATTTTTGAAATAATTAATAAATGTTGAATAATTATTTGTTTAAAACAATTTGTTAATAACTTTTGGCCAATATTATTATTGATAATTCTTGTTTACGGCATGCCAAATGTTGCTGAATTTTTTCACATTTTTATTGTATCACGGAAATTTCAGTCAGATACCATTTTTAGCTCGGAAGCTATAGGGGTCAAAATTTCGAAAGACAGCATACGTTTGGGCCTCATGGTCGACGATTGTTATGTAACAGTATGAGAGAGTGTGAGTATGAGAGTATACACTAGATTTTTTTTTGGATTTTTAAATCGACCAGTTTCACCGTAACGATGACGTCATTTTTTTGAAATTTCTTGAATATCATGTTTTAATCAATTTCTCCAGACCCCTCTAATTAAAAAAAAAAAACAAAAATTTCGACATATATTTTCATCGAAAAAGATCTCAGCTTTAAAAAAAAATATTTCCAAATACGTACCAATTCGTATAAGCATAGAAAAATAGGTTTTTCCCTCAAAAAGGCGTTTTATCGATGAGCCTACACTCCAATCTGTTTTTTTCATATTTTTTTCGGATTTCTGAGGTTTTTTTACACGAAAAAACTCTTTTTCCAGAGTGGGATCTCTGCGGCATCAGACCGTTATGTATTAAATATAATCTGAGGTGCTTTAAATATCGAGAAAATAGTGCGGATACAATAATGCTTACCTCGCTAGTATTGTATTGTATTGTTACTATCATTTTTTATCGAGGTTGTTATGGATTTTTAACTTGACTTTTAATTTATTAGTACTATAACAGGAGGATTTGACTATGGGAAAAAATAATAATACCCTGAAATCAATATAATATACACGATTCCGGGAAATGGGTGTGTCAACAAACTTTAAAAAACATTCATTTATCTTTTATGAAAATATTTATTGACGCATGGTTAATTTTTCGCCAAGAAGTTGTTAAATATTTTTTTTTTTAGTATACTCAAAAGCAACTAATGTAAAACAAGTAAAAATTGTTAAATATTTTTTTTTGCGCAAAATTTAACATGCATCAATAGATATTTTCATAAAAGATGAATGGATTTTTTTTTTAAGTTTGTTTACAGACCCATTCCCCGGAATCGTGTATATTATATTGCTTTCAGGGTATTATTATTTTTTCTCATAGTCAAATCCTCCTGTTACATTACTAATAAATTAAAAGTTAAGTTGAAAACCCATAACGACCTCGATAAAAAATGATAGTAACAATACAATACAATACTAGCGCAGTAAGCATTATTGAATCCGCACTATTTTCTCGATATTTACAGCAGCTCAGATTATGTTCAATATATAACGGTCTGATGCTGCAGAGATCCCACTCTGGGAAAAGAGTTTTTTCGTATAAAAAAACCTCAGAAATCTGAAAAAAACATGAAAAACAGATTGGAGTGTAGGCTCATCGATAAAACCCCTTTTTGAGGAAAAAACGTATTTTTCTATGCTTATACGAATTTTTACGTATTTGGAAATATTTTTTTTGAAAAGCTGAGATCTTTTTCGATGAAAATATATGTCGAAAGTTTTTTTTTTAATTACAGGGGTCTAGAGAAATTCATTAAAACATGACATTCAAGAAATTTGAAATAAATGACATCATCGGTACAATGAAACTGGTCGATTTGAAAATCCGAAAAAAATTCCAGAGTGTACTCTCATACTGTACTATGTGTCCCTAAAGTTACTAAACAATCCTCGACTATGAGGCCCAAATGCATGCTGCCTTCCGGAATTTTGACTCATAGGCAATACATCCTTAAGCCTATTTCCGTTTTGAAAGATCGCATGTAGAAAAAAAATCGATGCAAAAATATAATATGACACATCTTATAGTTCTTCAATTAAATTTTCTCATTACTCAATATTTATACAATACAGTCTAACGTGTTTTTCTTGAGCCTCCATTTGAATTTAAAAATGTTGTTTGAGAAATGAGATATGAGCAGAATCTTTGCATTCCAATGGATTATTGATAATTAAAGTTGAATATAATCAATTAATTTAATAGTTTCAATTGATCTCACCCCATTACATTTATTATTGAAAAACGTAAAAATTCATTAACTATTTTGGCCTTTCTTTGATAAGATTTTTTAAGCAGTGCAAAAATTAGAAGGTTGAACACAATTATTTTTGAGAATCGAGAGATTTTTACTTATAGATAAAAGTAAGTATTTACATTGCAATTCAATGAAAAGCCTCAGAGCAATTAAAAATAAAAGGTGGAATCAAATAATTAAGTAATTTTGTAAATTAATTAAAAGATTATATTTAATTAAATAAATAATAGTGTAGTAAATAACTGTGCCGTCATATCAAAGGCACGTGGTCGAAATGTTGTTTCTCCAATGCTCCAACCCCGTATATGAAAACCCACATATTGCACATGTGTACGTATATATATACATTTATTTATACCTATCTATAAAGCATACTGGAGATGAAAAGAGAGGGTTTCGAGTGAGCTTTCGGCCGTGACTCGAATCCGAAAAGCACACACGTACACACACACTCGTATAATTTTTTCATCCCCCTGCAAGCTCCGACGAGACAGGGGATATTATATTACAATATTTCGTGTGAATTTTCCAACATACCTCGCATCTTACATCACGAATAAAATTGCTCTCGCTTCACCCCGCGATATCAAAAATCCCATATGTCACCTACTTTGCAATATGTTATACAATTTTTATCTTTCACGCTGATCGATTTAACCGATTTATTAAAAGCTCTAAATAACATTGTAGTACTGACAATAATTCTTTTTTACAATATGTTTTTAATTTTAGATTTTACGCACTGCTAATATATAGTCTTGACAAGTTTGTTTGTTTTTTAATCGAAAAATATTCACAAACATCATCATCTTTTTGAAAATCTTTGCTGCAAATTGAAACTCTAGATTATAAAATCCTATATTAAAAAGTTGATTTTCTGAAGATTCTATCTTATGCAGAGCTTTCAATGTAAAAAATATATATAGCATGAATTTATTTTACCGCTGTTTTGTTCAGAGCGGAATATGTCATTTTAGTTCGATACAGATGAATGGCAGCTCATTTTGTTTCGATGCTCCACGATTTCCCAAAAAACACATTGATCTAACATTTATAATATAACCGTTTACAAATGAGAACAATTTGTTTATGAAAAAAAAGATTGAATCGATTAAGGTTCTAAGCAATGAAAATAATTATCGCGAATTCTTAAAATATATCTCAAAAAATAAAATATACCAAACAATATATGTGCGTTTAAACATTGTTTATATATTAGGGTCATTCCATATCAAATCGAAAAATACTTGGAATCGACCGCTTTCAATTTCGGTGAAATTTGGTCAGAAGTTTTCATTTATCATGAAACGAATTTCTACCAAAGGAAAAAAATAAAAAAAATTTGTTTAGACCATTCAAAATTTCACCATTTCTGCATTTTTTCAAGTTTTTTAAAAATATTTCGAAAACTCTTATGGTTACGAAAACATCGTTCAGGGTTCGTCTTAAAGAGTATACTTGGGGCTACGAAATTTTTTTTTTTTTTTAAATGATGAATTTGAAGAATTTTGAATTTTTTTTAAATCGTGAAAATTCACGATCAAAATTAAAATTTCGTTCAATTTTTTAAAATATAATACCTTGTGCTGATCTTAAAAGATCTTGAAATTTTCAGATTTGTTTTTTTTGTTCGTTCAAAAATATGAATTTTTGAATTTTCGTAAAAAAATTTTGTTTCCCCTCTTAGTTAAGTAAAGTTGAGCAATCATGTAATTTTCACTGCTGAAAATTAAAAAATTATATGATTGCTCAGTTTTACGTAACTTAGAAGTGAACAAAATTTCTTTTTACTTAAGGGGCTATACCAGTGTGACAAACATTAGCCTCTCAGCAGGCAAAAAGGTGTATTCTATGGGCCAGGCATAGCAGATTAGAAATTTTTATGCTAAATATAATTTTATCTAGCAAAAATCGATAGTTGAAACTTAAACGCATTTTTCTCGAAACGACATTTTTAAAAATTGCTGACATCATAACTCAACGAGAAATTGACCGATCGACTTCAAATTGAAACTGAGTATTCTTGAATATATTTCCTATACAATGACCTACGATCTTTTTGATTGGATGAAAATTGTCAATATGGCATTAAAAAACGACCATTTTTTACCTCAAAAAATGACACTTTTTTCAGAACTACGCCATTTGGTTAATTTTAGATATTTTTCAAAAATCGTAGGTCATTGTAAAGGAAATACCTTCAACTTTAATAAACTTTTTGAATTTTTTTGTTTCAGCTACTCATTCGGCCGGAATCATGTCAGCAGTTGGGGAACTTTTTTTTTGGCACCTCCGAAGACAGTACATAACTCCGTTATTTTTCAATATTTTTGTAAAAAAAAAAATCTTAAAATATAGCTGAAGATATACCTTATTATGTCCAAAAAACTTCAAAACATTCTATCGAATACTTTCTTTTAAAAAAATTCCCGAAAATCGCCTAATTTTTCATGGGTTACACTGGTATAGCCCGTTAAATTTAAAAATTCATATTTTTGAAAAAAAAACCCAATTCTGAAAATTTTAGGATCTTTTAAGATCTTTACAAGGTATCACATTTAAAAAATTGAACCGAAATGTAATGTCGATCGTGGGTTTTCACGATTTTTAAAAATTCAAAATTCTGCAAATTCATCATTTTTCAAATATTTTTTTCGGAATATGTTTTTTTCTCGTAGCCCCAAGTATACTCTTCAAGACGAACCCCGAACGATTTTTTCTTAACTATTATTATAGTTTTCGAGATATTTAAGAAAGAAACTTGAAAAATTGAAAAAAAATGATGAAATTTTGAATTTTGCATAACTTTCGAAACAAAATTTTCTAATTTATTTTCTTTGGTAGAACATCGTTCTATGATCAAAGAAAACTCCTGACCAAATTTCATCGAAATTGAAAGGGGTCGATTCCAACTATTGGTCGATTTGACATGGAATGACCCATCAATATATCAATATATTAATAAATCGAAAAAATAATATTCGTATATTAAATATTAAATACGAATTCAATAATCCAGATACACCCTTCGGCTACACTAGTTTTCCCCTCAAAATGTGTAAATAGTATATTGTGCAACTAGTGCGGCAAGTTGTCGCTTGAGGGGGCCATCGACAACGCCGCACGAGTTGCACATACTATTTTTTATTGCAAATGCAGAATAAATCCCAATATAAAATTGCCCCTGTGGGGGGGCCGGGGGCGCAGCCGCGGTGGGGTCCAGGAGCGAAGCCCCGGTGGGGTCCAGGGGCGAAGCCCTGGCGGGGGGTTGGGGGGGCCGAGCCCCCCCACAGACCAAAAATAATAACTAAATAGTTAAGAAATATACAGGAAACTTAGTTAAGGAACAATGAAAATAATTTTATTTTGAACAAGAACAAGAACCGCATGAGTAATAAAATAGTATACGATCTGTCACGTCAACCTCAATTCAGCTTTAATATTTCGGTTGCGTTTTTGTTTTCGTTGAATTTCACTAACGTTATTCTTTTATTTAATTTCGGCACTGAATTTGCGTGCGCAAAGAATAATAATAATAACTTGCGTGCGCAAAGTAAACTTTGCGCACTCAAATTATTATTATTATTATTCTTTATTGCACTCCGTGCGCAAAGTGCCACTTTGCGCACGCTGCGCGTGCTCAAACTGGCACTTTGCGCACTCGTATAATAAAATTTCGTACGATACTAGTGCGAGAAACTTTTTCTCAACTCGTGTGATTGCAACATTCGCCTTCGGCTCATGCTGCAAACTCACACTCGTCAGAAAAAGTTTCAGCGCACTCGTATCGTAATATACTATTTCCGCACGCAAAATTTACTTTGCGCACTCAAATTATAAAATGAGCAAAAAGCTACTTTTCAACCGTAACAGCGGGCGTAAAGATATCACTTTTCCCACATGAGTAATAAAAAACAATTTTCGAAATCCTAATACTAGAGGATTTATCTCACGGATAACTTTAGGTGAGCCGATAGTTGATTTGTGTTCCGGTAAAAAATTGATAGAGTAAAAACCACCGATTACCTTCAATTCGGCGCCATTCGTTAAAACGATTCTGTATCGCTATCACAAATGTGCTAGATATGGGAATATGTTTCATAGTCTTTTGATCAGCTGAGAAAAGCATGGCACATATCATCGTTTTCACCCAATTCCTCGAGGCTCAGGGCTTTTTTTTTCTGGCACCGATATTACGATCTTGTGTTAGTCAGAGTTATCGTTAATTCCTTATCCGGTTCAATATATCACCAGGGATGAGGCCGTGACGATGCACTTGAGCGAGGCGTAGCCGAAATCAAGAGACACGTATAAAATACGATGGGTTGAGGGCGGAAAAATCCCTTGGGTCCTCATAATGCCAAAACGATTCTCGAATGGCCCGAGGCCATTCGAAGCGCTTCTGATGTACGCTTGACGAATAGCCAACGAAAAAATACTGTACACTCGTACTAAAGACTTTCGTCGTTGGATCTTCTTCCTTCAATGCACGAACATCAGACTCTAACCTTTTATATTCGCGACCTAAAGTTATTTCAAATTAATCAAAATTAAGAATATTAATTGATATTATAATAATTTAATAAAGTTGTAGGTGACCGCACTTAATTATTCTACTTAACTCAATTAACTTAATTAATTAATTCAGGAGTAAAGTTACTCCGGAAAAAATGACTGCACATTTGCACCTGATACAAAAAGGCTCGAAAAAATAATTATTTTCAAAAAATCACTTGAGAGGAAATGTTTTTAGTAAATAAATACTTAACAAAGTTCGAATGCAAAATGCAAAAAAAGGCAGTTCTTAATTTAACATATGGAAATTGACTACTGGAATTGATAATCACGTTGCAGAGTTTCTGTGGTTTTTTTGGGTTGGATAAAAAAAACGTCGCATGCAGAGTTTTGCTACAGCCTGCATGAAATAATGATGGCTGAAGATGTTCTGATCGCGGTCATTGTGTCTAACGTTATTTTCTCTGCAGTAATTTGGTCCGGAGCACTTTTGTCCGGAGCAATTTTCTCTAAATCATTTTGTCTGAATTAAATAAGTGCGGTAACCAAAGTTGTATTATGCATACATATAATGTATAAATGTATAATCGGCTAGACAGAATAACTTTCAAGAATTACGTTAGTTATTGATGAAAAGTCGTCGACAATCAATGATAATATATTGACCCTTTTCCGCCAAACAGGTTGATACAGATACTTTCGATTGATTATCTCTGAGGCTCTGCAAAATAAATGACAAATAAAAAGAATTCACGTTTCACTTTGACCACTGATTAATTCATGCAACGGACTTCAGTGAAAGCTGAAGTCGAACTTCGAATTACTGAATTTTTAACTTTTAAAAGATTTTTTTTAAATTTCCATTATCATTATTATTATTATCATTATTATTATTATTATTATTATTATTATTATTATTATTATTATTATTATTATTATTATTATTATTATTATTATTATCATCATCATCATTATTATTATTATTATTAATAATAATAATAGATTATTCTTCTTGTTGTTATAAAAATGGTATCATATTATTATTATAACATTTATCGTGAGATAATAAATTCACCAACTATCAATTTGGGCTTTGAAAACTGAACCAAACTGAGCTAAGCTTTAAACTGCATTAATCTTAACGTACTCGAAACGAAATTTAGTCAATTTGCAATGGTAATGATAGCAAACGTATAGTTACAAAGTTACAACGAAAGATAGTCCAGTTTGAATCACATAAACACGAAAAACTCGTTCAAATCGCTTAAAGGGTTATACGCAGTCAGGAGGTCGAAAAAAGGCGATTTTTGAACAATATTTTGTTTTGAAAGACATTTTAATTTATTAACGTAAAAATTTATGTACATATTTTTGTAATTTCTAACTTTATTTTGAAATTTTTCTTTTTAAAAAATATGGATTCTTGAAACCGCTTTAGCCGATCTCCGGGAAGTCCTCTAAAAAAATACGTCTCGAAGTGAGCATGATGTCTCTAGATTGGATCATCCGAAATCGAAAAATAAAAATAAAATCGTTAATATAAGTTGTAACCTAGTATTTAATCGAAGGAATTAGCAAAATATTCATTTTTAATAAAATGTCGTCTTCCCAAAAGAAATTCGTTTTTTGATGAAAGTTTCTCTCTTCAATTGTTTATAAAATGGAAAATATTTATCGGTAAAAAAAAAACTTTGATCTATTACTAAAAAATATAACTTCGAAAAAATTTGCCGGATAAATTGACATGAAATTTTCTGTGTAAATACTTAAATATATGTACATTAAAAGAATGAAAAAATAATCCATTTTTTGAAAATCCTAACTGCGTATAACCCCTTAAATGGAACTAAAATAAAAATGCATTTTATATCACGATTCAGAACTATCTCCCCCCTCCCTTCCCAACTCGCAATGGCATCGACGCAACTTCACGATGAAGAAATCAAAACTTTGCAAATCTTCAGTGTACGTTAAAATAAAATCTCATCAGTATGTATTTTCTTGATAAAAAATTCACATTCCTCATTCACAGGATATATATATATATATGGGGCATTCCATACGAAATCGACCAATCCATAGCCCCGACTATATTTGATATTGGTGAAAATTTTCTATTTTTTTGTATTTTTTATTATAAAACCACAACGCAAGCCAAAAAAAATTATCTTCTGTTTTTTTTGATATCTTAATCGTTTTTTAAAAAGTTATGCACATTCAAAAAAAATATGTAAAATTTTGAAAAATTTATTGTGGTTGTAAGGGTTGACACAAAAAATCTAAAAAAAATTCTAAAAGACTGCTTTCAGTACGTACAAAAAAAAATAGAAAATTTTCAACAAAATCAAAAATGGTCAGGTGCACGGATTGGTCGGTTTGGTATGGATTGCCCCATATATATGTACGATCGTTGATAGCGAAAAGAATTTCCAACCCTTGCTTAACGCGCATACGTGGCGTTGATCAGGAAAGAATCTCAGCGTTGGACTTCGTGTGTCTGAATTTGCAACGAGGCTTGAAGCAAACAGAGTGGCCCGTAGTGAGTGGCATATTATTATTCCCCTCTTGGGTGGGCACTGGGTCATCGGAGCGAGCTGCCAGTGCAGCTAAAGCCCAACCAAAGAGCGTATCAGCCGCGACGAGCTCGATGAGAAGAAAATTAATTGAGACCGACGAAGAGACGATGTGAATCGTTGGGACCCATGAACGTTGTATATGAACTATAGGACCCTATGGATTTTATCCACTTAACCCATGGGCTATGGAATTCGATTGATTAGGTCAAAACGATCGTGGTTTCATCGCAAGCTTGCATAATCCTGAATGAATCGAAAACGACGACAATGACGACGGTGACGTCGACGACGACGACGACGACGACGATGACGACGACGACGACGACAACGACGACGACGTCGATGACGACGAAGTCGAGGATGAGAATGATGACGAAGATGAGGTTGGACTCACCGGCAGGGGAAGGCTTTCGATTGTACGCATGTCTGCGGCCCGCCAGGTCAAAAATCCATATAGCTAAAGGAGATTCTGATTCGTCATAACGAGGCAACTAGTTGGCCGCCAGAGTGTGTTCCTCCTACCCTGCGCCCACCTGGGGCTCGTGCGATCTCTCCACGAGGGAAAGTCCAATGTGGTCGGATCCCGCCAATATATGCCTTGGCATACCGATAAACCGATATCATGTGCATATATGTATTTCTATTAGTGCCGGCATATGTTACATATTCATGATTGCGAGGGATGGAGGGAGGAGGGAGGGTAAAGTCAATGAGCCGCACGTAATATGAACTTAATTATCGTTCGTTTAGCGAGACATGCGTGTTCGTCGTTCGTGAATTCTCCGATGATAAATTCGATTATCTCCAATCACTTCCAATAATTATCAACGAATTCGTCTCCCGTATAATTTAACATTGTCACTCGTAACGTCGTCATGACTTTGACGTGCAGTTGATGCTTGGTTCGTTCAATAAAAATTATAACCCTAACCCGATGAAACACACCTTTCTGGTTTTAATTGTGGTACATTGAGATTCCTACATTTTATGGTAACCTCCAAAATAGGGTAACGACACCTTCAAAAAATTTTGCAAATTAGCAATTAACTTCCTCATATTTTTCCTCTATTTGCCAACACACCTTTACGAGCTTTTAACTGCGAGGCTTAACGAGCGATGGAACTAAATCAAGAAGCTATTACGTGCGAGTATTTAAATCCGACGATTTATATAGTTTCGGGAAATTTTGAAATTTTACGACCTCCCAATTCCACAAGTGGTTCCTTCCAAATTTAATACCAACTGCCATTGTCATGCATTACACTTGGGTGGAAAATTTGAGCTTATGTTAGAGCTACGAGATTACGATAGTTGGAGTGTTCCCAAGCATTTTTTGCAAATCATTAAATTCTTTTTTTAACCTGTTCAGCAATTCTTTTTAAAATTCAACATCAACCATTCTCGCCACTTAGTGCATGAGAGCATAACGATTTAAGGTAGTCCACTGTAACGACCGAAATTTTGACGTTTTTTCATTAATTTTTTTAAATAAGAAAATAAAATGCTATCGTTTTGAAATGTTTACATGTTGTTATATGTATCTGGAAGTGTACAAAAAAAATTTGTTTACTTAATTTTACATAAATTTGTTTATAATTTTTTATAACAAATTAGAGGTGACTTGTTTCGGGGAAGCACACAGTCTTTCGTAGTCGACTGAAATCAAAAATCCAAAGAGATTATTTTTTGTAAGCTTAATTCTAATGAACTAACCTATAATATGCATATTTTGAGAAAAAAAGAAATGGCGGACTTTTGAACAAAATGGTCTTCGAAATGCTACAAGCAACAATCATCAACAGTGAAGGAAGAATCGGCTGCGATTCGGCCAGTGGGTCCAAATGACAGTGGATAATTTTTTCGGTATAACGTTTCGATCCTTATTCGGATCCTCTTCAGATTTATTATTTCTAAAATTACATTCACTATTGTCTTATTTTGTATAATATATTTTACATTATAAGCTTAAGTGTTAAGTGTCATGACTGACCTGAATTTGTGTGGGTAATTTTTGATCATTTGGTGAATTTTGGATAATATTCATTATAAATTTATTGTATCAAGACGGGTCGTTTTTTTGTGATCCTTGGTGTCTGCGAGAGGGAGGATTTTGATATTTTAATGCTTAGTTAATGTTTTGTAAGCTTAATTCTAATGAACTAACCTATAATATGCATATTTTGAGAAAAAAAGGAAATGGCGGACTTGTGAACAAAATGGTCTTCGAAATGCTAAAAACAACAATCATCAACAGTGAAGGAAGAATTTAAGGTTTTTTGTGAGACCTTTCTGTACGTGTTATTTAACTATGAATTTTATGTTTGATATTTTCCAAGATTCATTTTTGATCAAAATTAACAATTTTCATTACATGGTTTTTCGAGAGCTAAGTAGCGACTGAGTATTGCCGTTTGCCGTTAGTTGTTTTTCTTGCCGGACTAGATGTGTTGACCGGTTTTGGACCGGTTTTAAATTAAACTGTTAGATTTGGTAATGAATTTTCAATTGATGGATGGTAATTTAAGGTTTTTCAGTTGTTATTCAGAGTTAAATTAAATTTTAGAAATAATAAATCTGAAGAGGATCCGAATAAGGATCGAAACGTTATACCAAAAAAATTGTCCACTGTCATTTGGACCCACTGGCCGAATCGCAGCCGATTCTTCCTTCACTATTGTCTCTATACGGCCGCATACCCAAATTATCAACCATAATATTCCTCAAAAATTATTAATAAATTGATTAAACAAGTAATTATTCAACGATTTTTCGGTGAGTTCTTTTTTTTCTTAAACAAATGGAATGCGTTAATTTTTCTGATCGCATGTGAATTTTATTAGAATATTCTTTCTATTTTGAAATATTATAAAAAAATATTCTAAAATGCAAACAAAAAATTGCCAATTTTGTAAATGCTTTCACACACGGGATTGTCGTCAGCTTTGATAAGTTTTGAAGATTTTTTTATTTAAAGTATTTTTGTTTACTAAGTTTTACATGAATTTGTTTATGATTTTGTACATCAAAATGGAGTCCTCGAGGAAAAGGTGACTTGTTTTGGGGAAGAATACAGCCTCCCGTAGTCATCTGAAATAAAAAATCCAAAGAGATTATTGTTTTGTAGACTTCATTCTAGGTCTATAACCTATAATATACGTATGAAAAAAAAACAAAATGGCGGATTTGTGAACAACAAGATCTTCAAAATCGATTTTATTTTTTTTAAATTGTTTAAAAAAATTCATTCCTTATTAAAAAATTGAATGCTTTAAAGGTTAGGTATTGAGCTATGTGTGTCTAAAAAAATGGGTAAAATTTTTAGCCAAATCGGTTGAATAGTTTTCAGTCGGTGCTTCCCCAAAATTTCGAAAACGTGGTTTGGAGAAAAACGCGTTTGAAGTTTTGACAACAGATTTTGTATAAAATAATTATACTTGAATTAATCAGCTATTCCTGTGGCTCATAGAGCAATCCTTCCATTTCTTCAAAGTTTCCTTGCGTGAAAATTCTAGGGAGGCCCTGTTTTAAGTCGGGACCTCGTCGGGCTTGGACGTGGATGCCCTGTCAGGAATTGCCCTTACACCGCCAGGTTGGGCCCCGACAGGGCAATGCCGAGGTTGCCAGGCCCATTTACAATATGGCTAACCTAAGGCAACACGTTGAGGACTTTGCCGGGCTTAAACGTGGATGCCCTGTCATGAATTGTCATAACACCGCCAGGTTGAGCCCCGACATGGCAATGCCAAGGTTTCCAGGCTTACTTACAATATGGCTGACTTAAGGCAACCCGTTGAGGACCTTGTCGGGCTTAAATCTGGATGCCCTATCATGAATTGCCATAACACCGCCAGGTTGGGCCATGACAGGGCAATGCCAAGGTTGCCAGGCTTATTTACAATATGGCTGACCTAAGGCAACCCGTTAAGGACCTTGTCGGGCTTCGATTGAGCAATCGATATTTAAAGAAGTCGGTATAATTACAACAGAACCAAAACAGGCCCACATAGGGCAAAAGTATCGGAGCCCTAATTATTTAAAACATGGCACTGACGAGGCAACTCTTTGAGGGCCTAATCGGGCTTCACGGGGAGTTAGTTCCGAGACTCGCCATGAGATGTCGCAAACGGCGTGTGCTCTCTCGCATACGGAATATGCAAATAGTATGCTTATATAGCCGAAGTGGGAGCACGGGTTGTATTCGATACCGCAGAGTCAGGCCTCTTAGGAAGTCGTGCCGCGAGGGAAGTCATACCCGTAAGATTTCTACATAGAAATCCTCTGCTTTATACTATATTTTTTGTAAAAATTCTTTTGGAGAATTATTAATAATAATAATGTTATCATTATTGAAATAATTCAATTTTACAATCTACACGTATAGCGATACTACGTACGTACTAGGGCCCTGATAGGCCTTGACCATGGGCTTGTTGTGGATTCGACATGGCAGACGTGAGGTGATTATAAAGGCCCTCATTTGACAACCTCCTAAGGTCCTTGTCGAAAAAACGTGACCGTCCATTCAGGGGCCCTATTGGGCTTCCAGTCAAGGGCCCGAAGTAAGTTAGGGAAAACCGATTGGGGCCTCAATCAAATTCACGCCGCGCGGGTTACCTCAAAGCTCTCTTCATTTCTTCGAAAGATTTACAGTTTCTGGTGATCGCCAAACCGTAGTAATTAGCCATTTTTAACATCAACATATTAGTTAATGGCTCTCTTTTTTTGGCTATAACTTCAAAAATATTTTTAATTTCGGTCTGAAACTTTTAGAGTACATTTTTTAGATGTTTTTCTTGAAAAAATGTTTTAAAAAATCGATTTTTCGAACCCGTCACAGTGGGCAATACCTTAAATACGTAGTCATATCAAATTGCGAAAAGTACAAAATTACGCACGAACACTCTTCCGACGAAACATCTCCACCGAACTATAAGCCTCCAAAAATTAATTTACCGAATAAGAAGTTTCTCATGACGAACAATTGTTCCAAAGGACATCTGCACTAGGAAACAACTTTCCGAGCGAGAAAACATCTTTACGGAAGAGATACGGTCTTTCTAAAATATTTCGGAAAAGTAATTTCTGGTAGAGACGATCGGGCAGTTGTTTCCCGGGAAACTTGTTCTAGACGTCCCATGTGGCGGTGGGGATGGTCCTCGACACAGATTATCTCAGGCACTTGCCCTCGGTGAAGTTTCCTTATCAATACTCCGATGTAAAATAACGAGTAGAGATGTTAATGTGCTAGGTAATGCCTTTTCATCCAGATTTTCGGACTTTTTTTTATCGCTTTTTACATGCTTGTTTCTTCGCTCTGACTGTAATCGGGAAATATCTACTCTTGCGTAAGTTCGCAACCGATGCACATTTTTTTCTCTCCTCCGGGTGTCCCTCACTAGCTTCTGCTCCCGGCTATATGTGCCCGGAGGTCGAGTCGTGGAGGAGAGGACGAAGATAGAGAAGGGAGTTTGATGAAGACAACGATGACAGATATATATACACCCCCGCTCAAAAGTTTGGATACACAAGTTGATATGTCTTTTTTAGCCAAAAGTGAAATAACTTTGCGAGAAAAAATCGTACGAAAATTTTTAAACAAAGAAAATGGAGCGTCTGCTAACTCTTACAAATGTACCGTAGATAAAACAGACAAAAAAAATGTGCTCAAGCTATGCGCCCAATTCGCGATGGTCAAAAATGACCAAAAAACGGCCACGTACAAAAGTGCATACGGGGTTGAAAAAAAATCATTAAAAAAAATTTTTAAACGGGAAACAAAGCTGAATTCCTTCCCAGCAAAACGCCCTTTCAAATTTGAATATCTTTTTTTTTTGACGGAGTTATGAAACTTCTAGTGTGGCAAGATAATATTGACTGATGTATCCAAACTTTTGAGCGGGGGTGTAAATATATATATACAGGATATTTATAACATGTGTACGGTATATACAAAGGTTGATCGGTGGTAGTTTAAGTACATAACATTCGAAGAGGCTCCCTGTTTGGCTGCCAGCCTCCACGACAGTGTCTCGTCCTTGATATCACGCCAGAGCTTCAGAGACAGTGGAGTATATAGAACTGTCAAGCCTTTCACAGCGTTCAACCTACCCCTTTTTTATCTACCCTTATTCCTATCTCTGTATAGCAAAGAGAAAGGGATAGAGAGAGAGGGAGAGAGAGAGAGAGAGAGGGAAAGAGAGAGAGAGAGAGAGCTGTAGTTCTCGCTTGCCTTCGCGGAGCTTTCGCAAAGATGTCGCAAGCTCAGCACTTGGAACAGAAATTCTGAGACTCATGAATTCTTCTCTCCCTGCCGATACTAAACCTAAATATATGGATGTGGGGGGAGGGGAGAAACGAAGACTCGGGATCATATCCTATGCCCAACTGGTCCTCGAAACCCCTCGAAGCCTTTCTGTGTGTGAGCTTTTTTGGCGCTCCCTCGTTTTTGACTTCGACACGGGGCGAACGATAGAAACCGACGCAAGATCGTATCACGAATGAAATCGCTTCACGAGCTAAGCAATCACTTGCATTTCACCCCTATTTTCCCCTCCTCTTTCCCTCGCACACCCTTTTTACCGCAGTCTTACTCCCTCGATCTTTATCACTTCGGCAATCGGGTTTCACCCCGCGACACTTTGCCTTGGCATGGTATATATTAGACTGTTTCAAAAAAATGACTATTTTTGTTTTTTCAAAGAACATCGATAAATCGTCAGAGTATCCCTAAACAAAAACCCTGTCCAAATATGAGACCTTGATATTAATATTTAGAGGTGGCTATTTTCAATTTTCTTTTTCCATTTAAATAACATGGGAAATTTTTTTCTGAACTTTGGAATTTTATTACTTAAAAATTAATCACCGTACACTGTACAAAACAATGGTGTTATTTACTTACAAACGCGGCAAAATCGACTCATCACTTAAATACTCAATATTATCATCTTTAAAACAACTATCTGCAAATTTTCAGTAGAATGTTGATCAAAAAAATTAAATTAATCAACGATGAGTGATTGATTTCATTTTTCCATAATAAAATATACAGGTATATCACGAATATATGATGAAATTTCATCATTAATTAATCATTCAAATTAATCATTCATCGTTGATTAATTTCATTTTTTTTTATCAACATTCTATTAAATTTTGCAGATAGTTGTTTTAAAGATGATAATATTGGGAATTTAAGTGATATGACCCGATTTTGTCGCGTTTATAAGTAAATAACATCATTATTTTAAACAGTTCAATAGTTAAGGCTTGATAACTCCGAAACGGCTCGCCTCACGCAAATCTTCATTCAAACCTTTTTTATAGAGCGTTCAATTTCCTAAGAAAATCCATAGTTCTTATTACTGTACAGTGATTCGTTTTTGAGTAATAAAATTCCAAATTTCAAAAAAAAAATTTCCCATGTTATTTAAATGGAAAAAGAAAATTGAAAATAGCCACCTCTAAATATTAACATTGAGGGCTCATATTTGGACAGGGTCTTTGGGACCCTGGGACTTCTTTAGGGATACACTGACGATTTATCAATGTTCTTTGAAAAATCAAAAATAGTCACTTTATTTGAAACAGTCTAGTATGTATATATATATATATATATATATATATATATATATATATATATATATATATATATACATGAGCGTGATTTTTCGACTTTTTTTATTTCTTTCACTCCCCATCCAAAATTTTATTGCATATGTCTGAAAGAAAATTTCCTGAAAGTTACAGCTCTTAATATTAACATTAAGTACTTTCCCTTCGCGTGATAAGTTTCTCCATCTAAAATGCACGTAAGTCGAAAACTTTTTTATCCAAAATTTTACCACTCCGCGGTTTTTCATGCTATCGCATTGATTTTTATCGCAATTTACGCAGAATGAAACGATCTTTGAAAGTGTCTTCAACAGCGTAAGTGTAACTTACACTGGTGAGATGGTACGAGGTCACTAAAGTTGATTTTTATACCTACAATTCTCGTTTTTTCGCTGTTATCTCCGAAATGATTGACTATACCGAAAAAATGTAATGAAAATTTTTTCTGGATATTTAATTTCCTACAAGAAAGGTCCTTTAGACCTAATTGCTAAAATTAATATTTCTTGAGATATTGAACCTTAACTTATTTGTGATATGAAAATTTTTATGAATTATCGAACTAAAAGTTTCAAATTGTTAATATTCCATATCATAAAACCATTGGTGATATGATATGTGATGTGGTGATTCGATATAGAATGTCAACAATTCAAAACTTTTGGTTCGATAAACTATTCAAATTTTAAACCATAAATAAGTTAAGGTTCAATATCTCAAGAAATATCAATTTTAGCAGTTCGGTCTAAAGGACTTTTTTTTGTAGCAAATTAAATTTCCAACAAAATTTCCTTTTGCAATTTTTCGGTAAAGTTAATCATTCCGGAGATATCAGTAAAAAATCGAGAACGTTGGGTAAAATCCACTTTAGAGACCCTCACCATCTCACCAGTGTAAGTTACACTTACGCTGTTTAGGACAATTTTAAAGATCATTCGATTCTACGTAAATTGCAACCAAAATCAATGTGATAACATGAAAAACAGCGGAGCAGTAAAATTTTGACAATTAAAGTTTTTGATTTACGTGCATTTTAGATAGAAAAAATTATCACGCGAAGGGAAAGTACTTAATATTGATATGAAGGGCTGTAACTTTCAGGGAATTTTCTTTCAGACATATACAATAAAATTTCGGGTGGGGAGTGAAAGAAAAAAAATGAGTTGAAAAAAAATCGACTTAATATATATATATATACTATATGAGGCATTCCATCCTAAATCAGAGTTTGAAAAACTTTTTTTCTTATTACCTCAATTTTTTAATATTTTTGATCACCCATCAAAAGACCCTTGGTGTTAAATTCTGCGATTTTTTTAATTACCCGTTCAAAAGATATTGAAGTAACGAAAAAACCGCTCTTTTTTTTGGTATTTTGGTCATAACTTCTTTAATAATATTTATTTTTTTATGGCCTTTTTAGAAAAAAATACAACAAAAATATTCGACGTGTTTTTGAATGATTTTTTTGAGTTTTAAACGTTAAATCGCGTTTTTTAAAGTGAATATCAATTTTGATTTTTTTTTTAAATTTTTTGTCTCAATCACCTATCTTTTCAACAATTTTTAAGACTAGTCCGATCGTGGGATCTCAATAACTATTTTTTTCGAATTTTGAAAATGAAATTTTTGTATTTTTTTTAATAAATTATTATGAATACCAATTTTTGTTTGTATAGTATTTTTTGAATAATTTTGAATTAATTTTGACACTTTTTCATTGTTCATAGATTTTTAAAATTAATAATTAATCGATGAGCAAATAACAACAGTTCAAGAATTCTATGAGTGGGCATTGAACCTAAATAGTCTTTCGAATATTGCTGTCAAATTTTCATATGAGAAACATTATTCAGATGCAAAAGAAAGATTTTATTTGCGATAAAATACTGCGAAGTCAAACACAGACACAAAAATTTCATTCAATTATTCCAATGAGCAACGAAAACGTATTTGCAAAGAATATTCTAATACAGGAAATAATCGTATATGTATGGTTTTCAAAAAAATACGTGAATAAATAATAGTATTTTGTGCATCTAGGGCCAGAGATAAGTCTTTTTGTCGAGCGTGAAGTTTGCCGCAACGAGCGAAGCGAGGGCCGCAACAACGCGAGACAAAAGACGAATCTCTGGCCCGCGTTGCACACGATCTTTTTTTTCCCCATGGGAGATTTTCGTGCTTTTCAGTATATGCGTGGATAGCCAAAAAGGGGCTCTTTTTCGACAGCTAAGAGTGAAAACAGAAGAGTTCGATTCGAGATTCGAGTGAAAACGGACGAGCAAACTCGTCTGTTTTCGCCCTTAGCTGTCAGAAAAGAGTCACTTTTCAGCTGTCTACGCATATGGTGAAAAGCACGAAAATCTTGCATGGATGAAAAAAAAACTGTTGTTATTATTGTTCATAAACAGACTTAACGGTTAATTATTAATTTTAAGAACCTGTTAACAATAAAAAAGTGTCAAAATAAATTCTAAATATTGGAAAAAATACTATACAGTAACAAAAATTGGTATTCATAATAATTGATAAAAAAAAAGAATTTTTTTTAATTTTTAAAAACCGAAAAAAATAGTAGTTATTGAGATCCCACGATCGGACTAGTCTTAAAAATTGTTGAATAGATAGATGTTTGAAACAAAAAATTAAAAAAAAAAAATCAAAAATGACATTCACTTTTAAAAACGCGAGTTAACGATTAAAACTCAAAAAACTCATTCAAAAACAAGTCGAATATTTTTTATGTATTTTTTTCTGAAAAGGCCATAAAAAAACAAAAACTTTGAAAAAAAAACTTTTAATTTGGACCATTATTAAAGAAATTATGACCGAAATACCAATAAAAGCGCGGTTTTTTTGTTAATTTAATATCTTTTGAACGCGTAATCAAAAAAAATCTCAAAATTTAGCAGATAGGGTCTTTTGATGGGTATTCAAAAATATCAAAAAATTGAGGAAATAAAAAAAAAGTTTTTCAAACTGTCCGATTTGAAATGGAATGCCCCATATATTTTTGATGCCGCAAACTCCAGAGACGAGCCGCCCACTGAGCTATAAAGATATATACGAGAGGGGAAGCCGTGTAACGAGAGAATCAAAGAAAAAGGAAAATCAACGTTTAAGAGACAGTATAGGGGTTGATATTTACGTCCTCGGGGAGTCAGGCATCGTGTCACGCGCCTTTAAATCGGATTTCGCTAAATCGAAACTTTGTCTAACGAAAAAAATCCTCCAGCGATTTTTACTGTTTTACTGTGAGGTTCGAATATTCAGTTGTAAAAGCGATCTCGAGAATGTTCTTTAGAGGAGGGTCTCAACTCGCTCCCAATACCAAGGAAAAGGATTTATTTTAATCAAATTACTTTTTGCAATTTATTCGGATATCGGCCTGATCGATATCTCAGTAGGCCGATATTTTAATAAGATTTTATTCATTTTAAACAAATTCATTTGAAATAAATAAATTCTTTGGCCTCATGTCGAGACCGAAGTCAGCTCGAAATTTCCATCGAATAGAGTCTCAAATTTAAGGTAGTAGTCCAGTGTGAAGACCGAAAATTTCGACGTTTTTTCATTAATTTTTTTAAATAACAAAATAAAATGCAATTATTTTGAATTTTTTACATGGTGTTATTTGTGTCTTGAAGGGTACAAAAAGAATTTGGTTTACTTAATTGTACATGAATTTGTTTATGATTTCGTAAGTTAAAGTGGAGTCCTCAAAAAAAAGGTGACTCGTTTCGGAGAAGCACACGGCCTTCCGTAGTCATCTGAAATCAAAAATCCAAAGAGATTATTGTTTTGTAGGCTTAATTCTAATGAACCAACCAATAATATACATATTTTAAGAAAAATAAAACGAAATGGCGGACTTGTGAACATAAAAAGGTCTTCGAAACTGATTTTTTTTTTAAATAAATTGTTTAAAAAAATTCATTTATTATGAAAAAATGGAATGTTTTAACGGTTAGGTATTTAGCTATATGTGTCTAAAATAACGCGTAAAATTTTTAGCCAAATCGGTTGAATAGTTTTTAGTGTGTTTCCCCGAAATTTCGAAAACGTAGTTTCAAGAATAGCGCGTTTAAAGTTTTGACAACAGATTTTGTAGAGAAAAATTATATTTCCATTAATCATTATATTAATCCAAAAATTATATTTCCATTAATCCTGGTGCATAGAGCAATCCTTCCGGTTCATTTGAAATTTCTTTTTTATTTTTATTAACAATTTCCTGACGATTTTTACATGGCATTTATACTTTTTCAATTAGAAATGTGCCATTTTTACAAAAACAACATATAACAAAAATCGTGCATACAGATCCTTCTCCCTATAAGAGTCCTCCATATAAGAGCGTTTCTCCACCGTTTCGCTTGAGCGAGTTTCATTGCTTCCCCCGCTCTACTTATGTACGCCGTACGAGCTCTTATATAGAGTTCTAGTGATAAAGCGATTCTCGCACCCTGCAGGTAGTAATGGGGGAACGCTCTGGTGACGAGTTTCTCGAAATTCACTTCCCCTAACCACCCTACAGCGCTCTTATGGAGAGGAGGTACTGTATTTTTATAGCTATTCTTATATATAATCGAATTCGCCGTTGACCTTCCAGAAATAAAGGCGTCATCGGGAAAACGCTGCACAGTCGTCATTTTGACATATATTGCCATGAAAAATTAATTTTGTATTACCCATTGAATGTATAATAAAACACATCTTTTGTAAATCCGATTTATTTTATGGTTTCGCTGGAAAAAAATCACGATATATACCCTTTTATGGGCCTGCCCGTAGTAAAAAACTCCATTCGTCGCCATTGAAAAATCCCCATTCATTCCCCATTGCCGAAATAACCAATGGAGATGAATGCCGAATTGCCTAAGGGGATTTTCGCCATTGAATTCCCCATTCGAAACGGAATGGGGATTATCTAATGGGGATTCAATGGAGACAATCCCCTCAGGCAATTCGGCATTCATCCCCATTGATTATTTTGGCAATGGGGAATGGATGGGGATTTTTCAATGGCGATGAATGAAGTTTTTACTATACGGAAGAATCTCCATTGCTGTTCGCCACTCATTCCCCATTGCCCACAAAACCAATGGATATGAATGCCGAATTGTCTAAGGACATTTTCGCCATTGAATTCCTCATTTAAAACGGAATGGGGATTATCCATTGAGGATTCAATGGAGACAATCTCTCTAGTTAATTCGCCATTCACCTCCATTGGTTTTTGTGGGCAATGGGGAATAAATGGGATCATCAATGGAGATTCTTTCATATGATTGCTATATATACATGGAATTACGCATTAAATAATCAAATGATGTAAGTTATCAGTGAGTAAGGTTAATCATAATGCTAATATTAGCATAACGACCAATAATTATATACGCATTATATATATTATTACATTTAATAGAAATTATTGAAGCTCAGAATTGAGAAAATAGATTGTAAGTGTATTCAGATGACGATTCATAATGAAAGTATATACGTTTCTCCTCTCACAAATCGGGTTGAGAAGGACTGATAAAATTATGTGTATATGTTAAAAATAAACGGTTTTAAAAATCATTTGTCCCAAACGTACGCGTACTTGATGAGCAGTTTATAATATATTTTTTAAAAATTACTTTCGAATAATTTCCGAGCTTATGCTAATATTAATTGACCATCGATATAACCATCAGCATTTATTACAATTGAAGAAAATATTTGGTTCATATATGAGAATCAGCGACATCTACTCTTACATAATTTTATTAATTCACCGCCGTTTGAGAAATTCGCATTCGGAAAAATTCTCATCGATCGATGGGTTCAATTGTTCAGCATTGAACCTCGAATATGAATTGCAGCATCGTTAATGAATGCTGCTTATCATTCGATCAGTCATCAATGAAGTGACATTATTGATAAATGTTGATCATTGTATAATTCGTAGTTACTTATTATTCAATGGGTATCCTTGGTAAATGCTGATCATTCCATCGTTAGTCGCATTTGGGTTCCAATGAACATCTGTGGGAAATGCTGATCTTTAAGTTCATCCGCATTGACTTTCCAATGGACATCATTGGGTAAAGCGGATCATTTCGTTCATCAGCATTTACCTTCCCATGGACACCATTGGGCAATGCTGATCGCTCGATACATCCGCATTGGCTTTCCAATGAGCATCATTGAGTAATGATGATCATTCGATTCATCCGCATTGGCTTTCCAATGAGCATCATTGAGTAATGATGATCGTTCGATTCATCCGCATTTGATGTTCAATGGATACCCATTCACTGATAAATGGCCAGCCCTGTACGCCATTGACAAATGCGAAAATCTCAATGGGTCCCCATTCATTGTCCAATGGAGTCGTATGAGGATCATTGGTTGCCATTGGCGATTCAATCGAGTTTTTTACTACGGGTGTAGAGTGGCCTACGGCCTTAAGGGATCTTCATAAGCTCGAGATTCAAAAAACAGGTTGATTTTCAGTATCCCGTGCGTGAATTTGATTGAGGCCCCGACTAGGCCCCAATCGGTTTTCCCTAACTTACTTCGGGCCCTTGACTGGAAGCCCAATAGGGCCCCTGAATGGACGGTCACGCTTTTTCGACAAGGGCCTTAGAAGGTTGCCAAATTAGGGCCTTTACAACCGCCTCACGTCTGCCATGTCGAATCCATGACAAGCCCATGGTCAAGCCCTATCAGGGCCCTAGTACGTACGTAGATCGCTATACGCGTAGATTGTAAAATTGAATTATTTCAATAATAATAACAATATTATTATTATTACTATTAATAATTATTATATATTATAATAATACATTATTGTTAATAATTATTATATATTATAATAATATATTATTAGAAATTCTCCAAGAGAATTTTTACAAATAACCCAACAAACACACTTGGATAATTTACGAAACACTGACGTATAATTGAAATGTAATAAATACGTCATATAATGTTCATCACACATTCGAAACTTTTTCATAATGACGTAAACGAGATGTATATAATATGTTATGACAGTATGTAGCAAGGACGTCAATGAAAGATGAAGGAATTACGAAAAACTGTAGACATCACAAATATGTAATATTGATACGTTAAGATCTCGTCATTGTTATGAGATATTTACGTATACTGTGAACCTGTAAAATTGTTACGAGTCGATGCTGTAACAATTATAGAACATTGGTGATATTATAATCTCGTAGTATAGGCTACGTAACAAATACGTATAACGTGTTACATAAATGTTACAAGACATTTCTTGTAACAAATCCGTAACAATTACAGAACATTGCTGTAGCAATTATAGAACATTGGTGATATTATAATCTCGTAGTATGGACTACGTAGCAAATACGTATAATGTGTTACGTAAATGTTACGAGACGTTTCTTGTAACAAATCCGTAACAATTATAGAACATTGATGACATTATAATCTCGTAGTACAGACTACGTAGCAAATACGTATGATGTGTTACATAAATGTTACAAGACATTTCTCGTAACAAATCCGTAACAATTATAGGACATTGCTGTAACAATTATAGAACATTGGTGATATTATAATCTCGTAGTATGGGCTACGTAGCAAATACGCATAATGTGTTACATAAATGTTACAAGACATTTCTTGTAACAAATTCGTAACAGTTACGGAACATTGGTGATATTATAATCTTCGTAGTATAGGCTACGTACCAAATACGTTTTATGTGTTACATAAATGTTATATGTCCTTAATACATACATATATACATATACTACCAGAAATGTCATGAATCATTTTGAGGTTCTATCGATTAAGCAACGTGAACGATATATGAGTGTAATTATCCCAGATAGAACACTGACGTATATTATACGTATATTAGACGTTGCCAGATACGTATATAATGCGTATTTAGTACGTATACTGAAGAGCTAAATGTCCGGCTAATCTCCGTATAATATATGTATATTCTACATATATTACACGGTATATTTTATGTATACGAGACGTCGAAAATACGTAGAATATACGTAGAATGCCCAGCTAATATCCGTATAATGTATGTATATTCTACATATGTTAAACGGTATATTTTACGCATACGAGACGTCGAAAATACGTAGAATACAAACGGAGAATATAAACAAATTATACGGATACTAGCATATATATATACGATGAAAATCAGTTCTATATTCACAATTGATAGTTCCTGAGTGTCAAGTAACGAAAAAAGAATTTTTGAAAAAAAAAAAATTTGCCCCCAGTGGGATTTGAACCCGCGACCCTTGTTTTTAGGCATATCCTCAGATTGAACATGAATTAAATTTTAAAAAAATAGATAGTTTTGAAGTTCATGAATTTTTCCGACCGCTTTAGTTATCTTGCATATTCGCGGACCTTAGAATATGTACGAGACCTGACTGGGATCTGAAACCTACCTATCTATTGAGCCTAACGAACAACCTACGGCTGGGACGCTAACCACTACACCACCGACTACTTATGGTATTCTGATGTAAATATCATATCTATAGAACACAGGCCGAGAACAATCACGTGCCAAAATCGTAGTGAGAATTTATTTTCATTACCCGAAGGCCGTTTTTGGTTCGACTTGTCTTTTAACTAAATTAAAAACTGAAATATTGAATCACATGAATAATAATAACAATTATAATAATAAATAGTATTATTTCCAAAATCAAAAAGGCCGGAGACCACGGGATGTGTGGCAGGCTAATTTTAGTTCGATTTTAAATAAACTCATAAAAACACAAAAATAATAATAATAAACAATAATAAATATTATTATTATTGTTATTATAAAAAATTATTGCTCTCAATTGTAGAAATCAGTTTTTATTCTTAAATAACAATAATGTTAAATGATAATATACTCAATGAACGTATAATATTCGTATATGTATTAAACGTTCATTGAATAGCTTCAGATTTAAGGATCGCAAACGTAAGATAATAAATATATATATTATATGTATATGAGATGTACAAAATGCCACCGAGATATGTAGAAAAAAACAAGTCCAATATACGTATATATATACTATATACGTATATTAGATGTGTTTTTATCTGCAGTATCTCGGTGGAATGTTGTACATTTCATATATATATATATATATATATATAATATATGTTAATAATAATATATGTCATATACAGATAATATGTGTTACATACAATATAAGTTAATTAAAGCTATTCAATGAACGTATAATATACGTATATTATACGTTCACTAAACAGCTTTAGATTTAAGAATCCCAATCGCAAGATAATTAACATATATTATATGTATATGAGATGTACAAAATTCCACCGAGATATGTAGTAAAAAAGATGTCCAATATACGTATATTATACGTCATTTGTCTTAATCGTAAAGTACATGTTTCGTATACATATAATAGATGTATATAATTCGATGCCAAATGCTTATTGTATAATATACGTAAATTATACGTATATGAAATTCTTTCACTATTATCAATAAATAGACCTAAAATATACGTTCAGTATACGTATAATACAGGTATATCATAGACGTATACATATTATATACATATATACCTGTAATATACGTATAATATACGTCAGTGTTCTATCTGGGTATGTGAGCGCAATTACATGGGTATTTGTCGTGACAGAAACCCCAGTAAAAACTGTCTATGAGCGACGGGATTCATGAACTCGACTCTAAACCTGCTGGAATGAATCTCTACTATGATTTTTGATGCTATTTTGGCATAACACCCCCCCCCCCCTCCCATCGCATCCTCGCCATCGGTGTGGACTGGCCCCTTAATATGGATCATTCGTCAATAATTTATCAACTTCAAATCGCTTATAAAGAATTTATTCAATAAGTGAAAATGTATTTTAATGACCCATGTACCTTAAATGTAATATAAATATCACGGGCTCTTAAGAAGATGATAGCGTAGTAGGTAGCGTGTTAGCGTTAGATCGTTCGAAAGGTTCAGTATTCAGGCAGGTATCAATCCCCCACAATCGGCAAATGAACGTTCTCGGATCCGCGCAGAGTTGAGGAGCATTTGTCAGAAAAAAAATATAGCTAATACGTTAAATTTGAAAAAATATAATTTATTTAAAAAAAATTTTCTTCTATTTTTGGATATAACCATGAAACTCGGGAGTCGGGAATTCAAACCCAGGTGGCGACGTCTTTTTTTTTTTTTTTTTTTATTCCCTAATAATATATAATGTTCAAAAATATTAAAAGATTAATAAAAAGAACTCAATTTTATCGAAATTATGAAGAAATGTATATTGCAAATGAAATTAAAATTGAATGTTTCGTTACGTAACAGTTACATCAATGATTTTTCCCCCGCGCCTTTCCGCTCTCGTGAGATCGAGAGAGATGGAGCTAAAACTTTTAACACGTATTTCTCGAAAACGACTGAGTGGAATGAAAAAAGAATAGTGAGGCCACCTGTACAAATTAATTACGCAGGCCGCCTCACTCTTCTGCTTTCATTCTATCAAGTAATCTTCGAGAAAAATGTTTTAAAAAAATTTTGAGGTTATGTTGACCTTTATGGCTATGAGATGAGTTTGTTACGTCAATGTGCCGAGTGTGTTACATCTATATGAGCTGAGTGTGTTACATCTTTGTGCTGAGTTTGTTACATAACAGTTACATCTATGTGTTGAGTATTTGCCATAAATATTATTCGTAAATTTTCCGTAACGATAACGTTCCAATGGGACGACAAATTTCTGAACAAGCACTGCTTCATTTACGGTGCTTGTGACATAAATGTTACATCCAATATAACGTCCGTTACAGAACATTTTCGTAACTATTCTGAAACTGTGTTTGCTGGGAATAGTATTAAGCAGAGGATTTCTATGTAGAAATCTTGCGGGTATGACTTCCCTCGACGCGTGACTTCCTGAGAGGTCTGCCTCTGCGGTGTCGAATACAACCCGTGCTCCCACTTTGACTATATGAGCATACTATTTGCATATTCCGTATGCGAGAGAGCGCACGCCGTATGCGACATCTCATGGCGAGTCTCAGAACTAACTCCCCGTGAAGCCCGATTAGGCCCTCAAAGGGTTGCCTCGTCAGTGCCATGTTTGAAATAATTAGGGCTCCGATACTTTTGCCCTATTCGGGCCCGATTTGGTTCTGTTGTAATTGTACCGACTTCTTTAAATATGGATTGCCCGATCGAAGCCCGACAAGGTCCTCAACGGGTTGCCTTAGGTCAGCTATATTGTAAGTAAGTCTGGCAACCTTGGTATTGCTCTGTCACGGCCCAACCTGGCGGTGTTATGGCAATTCATGACAGAGCATCCAGATTTAAGCCCGACAAGGTCCTCAACGGGTTGCCTTAAGTCAGCCATATTGTAAGTAAGCTTGGAAACCTTGGTACTGCCATGTCGGGGCCCAGCCTGACGGTGTTATGGCAATTCATAATAGGGCATCCACGTTTTAGCCCGACAAGGTCCTCAACGGGTTGCCTTAGGTCAGCCATATTGTAAATAGGCCTGACAACCTTGACATTGCCCTGTCGGGGCCCAACCTGGTAGTGTGAGGGCAATTCCTGACAGGGCATCCACGTCCAAGCCCGACGAGTTCCCGACTTAAGTCAAGGCTTCCCTAGAATGTTCACGCACGGGATTGCTTTTTGATGAGAGTATACGAATAACAAGATCCGGATTTTAAATACAATTGATAAACACTTTTGCCGAAATTTAATCCTTTTTCTGCTCGAAAATATTCTGAAATAACTTTCATTTCGTTCTTCTAATTACGCAATGCAAAAAAAGATCTAAGAAATAAGTTTGACCAACAAATGCTTAGCTGAAAAAGTGTGCGATGTATTTTCGCGATTTTGATCTAGTCAAAAACATTAAACACACATCGGATGGTATCGTAAATTCTCCGCAAAGATTTTTCAACTTTTATCGACAGTCCCTCGTTCTCGCTTTTTGTATTCTGCTCTGGGTCGCATACGCGTTCTGTAAGCTTAAAGTTCCAAGTGCTTGCTTTCGCGATCTCGATATATACTATACCCAAGAGAGAGAGAAAGAGGGAGAATGGAGAGGAAAAGAGAGAGGATGTAGCATACTAAGCTAGTGAGGAATCTCGAGTATTCGGCGCTTTGAACTCGTCACGTATCCGCACCCCGCGCAAACGATAGTATCTCCGATGTCTGAAGTAGGTTTATAGAGTGAAACGCGGGGTGTATCCCTCCCTTATGATTCATTCCACTTCTATTCCCAGCGAGAATACACCTTGAAGGAGCTTCGCACACGATCTAAGCTTCTGGTGTCGAGCTTGCAGTACGACCTAGCGATTATCTAGATCATTATCGTTCCACTGCCTACCCCTGCACGTCAAGGATTCACCCCTCATTCGTGCAATGTGTGCCTGTCGGTTAACGTCATCTCCGAAGAACAAAATTGCTGCGCTAACAAATTTCATTCTCGGTTATAACCGCGTGTGACGATCAGTCTCTGGCATAGCCAAGGTCGTACACGATCTTCATCATCGTTCAGATATAATGCGCACTTCCACGACGATAAAATTCAATCAGTTTATTCTTCTTCTGGCAGGAAAAATGGCTTCACATCCATTCCAAGATATCATATCGGACAATTTTTTCCCATTTCCCGTCTTCGACAATTTTTCACTCGTGTGCAATAACATATCCGATGAACAATAAATCGTCGAGTTGCATGAATTTTTCTTACAAGTTCGGTCACATTTCAGTGTATTAATTTTTTCTGATGATGTTGCAGTTTGCATCGTTCTAATAAAACTAACGTTAACCCTTCGTCTGTAAACCTCGGTCATTTTTGTCCTAACCAAAATTGTTTCTGCCGATTACTTCTGAATAAGCGAGCGGTGGGGACCGCTACATCGACCTAAAAAAACTTACATACGAGAGGGACTTGACCCCCAGAATGCAAGGCCTCAGCTGACCTTGAACCGTCACAAAGAGTGGACAAAATTTGGATTGGACATAAATGACCCTCGTGAACCAACGGCGTTCGTCGAAAATCGCAGGTAAACGAAAATGTTTTTTTATTTTAACGTGTTTTTTTGCCTAATGAAGTTATACAGAATTTTAAAAAAAAATCTGAATTGCGTATATTTTTCTTAGTGTAAGTACAAAATGGAACATCGTCAGCTGAGCGGGTAGTACGGGTACGGAAATAATAATTTCATTTAAGAACGTGAAATTTTGTTTATTACAGTAGAATTAACAATTATAAGTTTAAAATGATACACTTTATAAGAAATTTTTTTTTTTTCGATAATAAAATGCGTTCATATCAATACATGATTTATTGACCGGTTTACCCACCGACTTTGAGCATTTAATATTAAGGTACCCGCGGGTAATGAGGCCTTTCGGGTCATGAGGCCTAGTCAACAAAAATCATATTTACAATAACCGCTTTCGCGCAAGGCCCCACTAACGGAAGAATAATACATCAAAATGTCGCTACAAATTCGCGGAAGCGCGATACCTCGTTCTCCGTCTCTAGTGTTGCAGTATCTATCATATGACGCGGCCGCGCAGCACGAATAATAAACGAGTACGCTTCGCGTACTCGTTGGGGGGCTTTGCCCCTCAAACCCCCCCGCGTTTCGCGCGCCGTTGTCGTCGTGCTTCGCGCTCCGTATTCTTGATCATTGTCTTGATTCATTCGGCATGGAAATATTATATTGTTTTCATGTTACTGTACATTGTTTTTGATAATATTGAGTCACATGTTTCTTCTTTCATAGGGGCAACTGTTCATAAAGTTGGTGATCGAATTTCAAAGATTATATTAGTTGGCACTTACAACTTTAGAATATAAGGATCATACATTTTGTTTTTGTGATATATTTTGAATGTTGGTTAACATGTCCCTTAGGAACGTTTCAATAGGCACGCACACCGTAATTTAAACCCTTTGATTTATTGTGAACATCGAGTAGTCGGATAAATTCTATTAATCATTATTAAAAAGACAGATTTGAATATAATCAATATGATATGAAAGTATTTAAACAATCATATCATTTAAATGCTTTGATAGATTATATTCACAGAATTGTTAAAATATTAGGCAGTAATGAAGAATATTAGTGACATTCGAGATGGGCATATTTATCATAAGACTTCAATCATTTAATGATTATCATTCCTTTAATAAGCAGTACAAAAAGTTTTAGGTTATAAATCAATGCTCAGATTCTGTTTTTTCATTCTGAAACCCGCGGGTGATCGCCATATTGCCAACGGAGCGCAAGCGCACAAAAGAACCATGTATTTTTCATAAGAGAAATAATATGGGTTTTGAATTTGGCGCGCTCAGGCCGTATTTAGTTCCTCTTTTGCTCTACACGTGGCGTAGCCGCGTCGTGACGTACGTGGCGACGTCGCGTACGTAGGTCTACGCTTTACGTGAAAGTGATATGTGCTTGTTTACAGTCATATAGAAATTCTGTCAGTGAGAAAAACAGTCCTTTTTTATTAAAAATATTGTTTTCGTGCAAAAGTTATTCACTTAGCAGTGTCTAATTGGATTGAAACTTCATGGGACATTTGTTCATAATAATATACAGAAATTCTGTAAAGTTAGAAAAAAATTCGTTCATGAACTTTTGAGTTCCAAGTGTACATGGACAGAAATAGCAGTTTTTTCGTAAAAAATTGTGTTTTTTTTGCAAAATTGTAAACTTAATGGTGTCTGATTGGATTCATACTCCATGGGACACTTGTTTACAATCATATACAGACATTGTGTGAGTTAAAGAAAAATTCGTCCGTGAACTTCGGAGATTCAGGTGCATAGGGACAGAAATAGCTGTTTTTTTGTTAAAAATTGTGTTTTCTTTGCAAAAATTGTAAGCTTAATGGTGTCTGATTGGATTCATACTTCGTGGTACATTTATTTACAATCATATACAGACATTGTGTGAGTTAGAGAAAAATTCGTCCGTGAACTTCGGAGATCCAAGTGCATATAGATAGAAATAGCATTTTTTGGTTAAAATGGTGTTTTTTACCAAAATTGCAAACTTAATGGTGTCTGATTGGATTCATACTTCGTCAGACATTTGTTTACAATCATATACACACATTGTGTGAGTTAGAGAAAAATTCGTTCGTGAAATTTCAAGTTTCAACTACATATGGTCATAAAACGTCTTTTTGGGGTTCCGTACCGCAAAAGGAAAAAACGAAACCCTTATAAGATCACTTTGTTGTCCGTCTGTCTGTCAAGACCCTTTATCCCAGGAACGCGTGGAGGTATCGAGTTGAAATTAAAACCAAATACTCAGGTGTACAGTCCCTTGGAGCTGTGAACAAATCAAACTTCTAAGTTAACGTAAAGAAAAGATACGGCCGTTAATGCCGCAAAAAACGTATATTCCGATTCTCTGAAGGGAATCAAAATTTATAGGGTATTTTCCATTGACCTAGAACTATTAAATTTGACAAGTAATACCGTCTTATACTACAAGTATAGGGGAAAATCTGAAAACTATACATTTCTAATTAAATCATAAAAAATATAGTATTTATTTACAGTACGTAATCAATCATTTATACGGAACCCTCGATGGGCGAGTCCAACTCACCCTTGTCCGGTTTTTTTGCTTAAAAATTAGCTATTATTTTCAAAAATCTTTGTTTTGCAGTATCCGTTTGGACTTAGACTCCTTGGGCATAGCGATTACAACCATACGCAACTACCCTCAAAAGGAAATTGAATTCCGTACACCGGTTTCTACGATCTGGGTCTGGACGGACATCCGACGCAGATTTCGAGGCGATTGCAATAGGCACTTTCTCTCATGAATGAGTGAGTGCCTAAAAAGCGATCCACGTAAATCGTAAGTATTTTTAATAATGTTACACTTAACGATCTAAAATCGTAGTCTTTATCTTCATGAATATCTACTCCGACGATCTTAACGATATAAATAACGTATCATGGTCCAAATATTTGTTATCTGTTGTTTTTATGAAATATGTGGTTAGCCGTTAATAAGGCCTACCAAATTTAACCATAAGAAAAACGTGTTGAAATTTTTTTTTTTCAATTCTGTTGTTTTTTGAATTTTGGGGGAGTGTATACTCCCGTTAATTTGATTTATTATTAATTGATGATTAATTTCAGTCACTCGATCCCGATGCCTCCTAAACCAGCGTTGTGGTCAGAAAACGACCTGGTATCAGCTGTCAGAGCAGTGGAAAGAAGAATTTTAATTTCTTATAAAGCTGCAGAGAAGCATTACAGTCTGTCAAGTAAGAGCGTGGTCGTGTTAATTTATAAAAAAAATTATTTTATGAAATTTTCATATTTATATATACATTGTACACATTACAAACAATGATGCAATTTGGTCAATAATGTGTCCAGTCACCACCGGCGTCGATAATTGCCTGGCATCTCCGAGGCATGTTTTCTTAATTTGACGGCGTATTCTAGTGGCAAGGATCTCCAGATCCGACGAATTTGGTAAGACAACTGCTTCAAAGTGTATGTGCGTCTTCCACGAAGCTTCTGTTTAATATATGCCCACACATTTTCAATAGGATTTGCATCGGGCGACTGCGACGGCCAATCCAATGTAACGATGCCAGATTGAGTCTTCCACTGAGTACAGAGCTTTGTCACATGTTTTTCAGTCAACAGAGGCTTCTTCATTGTGCTGCGCCATTTCACATCATGAGTACGAAGAAGGGTTCGGATAGTTTCGTAGGATATATCTAAACCTTTTGCCATTAATTTTGCTTGTCCTTGCCGCAGTGTTAAAGCAGGATTCCGCGAAAACAGATTCACTATTCTTTTTTCATATTTTTTGTTCACTTTTCCTATCGAACCACGTTCTGGTAAATCATCGACATTTTCAGCCACTTTATATCGCTGTATCTACTTCTGTACAAATGCCTTCGACTTTCTCATATATTTAGCAGCCGCTGATTGCGACATTTTGGGACCTTTCGGGTGGATGCAAAGGAACACAGCCTCGTAGCGCGACGCGTACTTAGCACTCATGGCGTTTAACGTGATTCTCTTTCAAAAGATCAACGACAACTGAACCTTTGTTGACAAATATCGAAGCCGATTCAACAACAACTCATACTCATCTACACGGCCGCATACAACCTCAACACATCAAGGACAAAGCTTACCTCTATCGGCTCGCGAAGGAATTAGAGCGAAATCTTTCATTAACTGTCGGTAAAGTCGACCACGCTCTTACTTGACTGACTGTAATATGATTATTCATCAGAAATATCAAATGTAGTAAGTATAGCTTGATTATTAAAGCATGTTAAAGCCGTAGGCCTTATTACCCTTCTATAGTAAAATAAGGCCTACTGATAAGGTTTTTTTGAGTGTTTACTTTTGCTTTTGTTTATAGTAAAAATTATCATTTTTCGTTTATATTTCATCGAAAATGTACTTGAATAATGATTATCATTAAAACTTATTGATAAAATTGTATATTTTTCATTTTATTACAAATATTCCTTAGCTAGGCCTTACTTTAACGAGCATATCTCAGTCAAAAAAACTCTTACATCTATGAACTTTGCATCTTCATATAGCCAGTTCAAAGCACTATGTGAAACAGATGTAAAAATGAATAAAAGTAATGAGAGTCTATGCGAAAATTGATGAAAACTGAAACAACTCCCCATGTCACAACTCTCCTAGTACTGAGGTAAGTTGTGACAGCCACGTATTTGATGGTTCCAACGAAAAAAATTCAATTTTAACTAACAAAAACTTTTTATTTTGACACTAATTACAAATCATTACAACCTTCAATTCAGAATTCTAAAAAATTCTGAAAATTCTGTAAATTCTGAAAAATTCTAAAAATTCTGAAAATTCTGAAAATTTTTGCAAATTCTGAAAAAAATAAATAATAAATCAACATGTAAAGTCACACTACAAAACATTATTGCAAGAAAAAATCAAAACAGGAGAGTTGTGACAGCTTGTCACAACTCTCCTATCGTGCTTTATTCCAAATAATAATTCTCAACCATCAAATACGTGACAAAATCAAAAAAACAAAAACATGACATGAAACTTGACGAGTCTATGCACATTAGAAAAAATATCGCAATAACTTTAACGTAATACCCATTGAGGAATAGGATATCGTAAAATCGGTCAAAAACTTACTTTTGGCCATTTTTTTTGACGCTACCGACGTAAAAACACAACCGATTTCCGTGGACCAACGGCGGGAATTACATTTAATAGGGGGTTGACAAATAATAAATCAGCAAAGTTTCCAGTTTTTGACGGTCACAGGGGCCTAGAAATCGGCTATGTCACAACTCTACTCTGTCACAACCCACCTCGGTCTCCCCTATTTTACGTCAATAAAATCGAATATTTTTTCCTTAAAGGTGCATGATGAGGTATCTCAATTTTTCGAAAAGATATTATTTTTTAGCAAACCACTGATTCTTTACGGAGTTGCTCTATTTTTATATTAAAAAATATATCTAAAAATAAACTTTTCACAAATTGTATGGTTGGTATATTAAGTTGAAGGTTTCGAACAGTAGCTATAATTTTATTAAATTTTTTCGAGTTCACTAACCCTACAAAAAACGGCAGGACGCGAACGACCCAGGTTTACAGACAGCAAGTACCGAAAAAACGTTTACAGACGAAAGGATAATCAAGTTAATCTTTTCAAGTTTACTCTAAAACTCATTTCTAAATTTTTGTAAAATTCATCTCTCCCAAGAAATTTTCAGAGTGAAAAATGGTTAAAAAATATTTTGGGTTTTTTTAATTTACGACTTGAGGCATTAAAAGTACAAGCAAATTCTAAATGACACTGAAAATGAAATTACAACACTTTTTTTCGTTGCATTGCAACGATGCCAAGATCAGAATCATATTTTTCTAATATTTAACAATGTTTCCATGATGATGGGATTTTTTAAATGATGGTAATCAACGAGAAATTTCATATCATGCTGATCCTAAACATTCTATGAAATAAAAGAAATAACAGAAGAGCTTTGATTCATAACTAGGTTTCCCTTGAGTCGATTGAGACTCGCTTTTTTCAACAGAAAAGTTTCAAAAGAATAAAAATAATTGTTTTCACATTCGTTATCAGCGAGAAATTTCCTATCACCCCAAATAACGCTTGGTTGAAGGACAAAAAATGTCACCCTCATAGAAGCCCTCCTCCTAGGAGCTTTTTTGGATATGGGTCATTCCATGTCAAATCGACCAACATTTGGAACGACCCCTTTTAATTTCGATCAAATTTGGTCAGAAGTTTTCTTTTATCTTTTATATCTTTTATATCTTTTATAAAATTAAAACAAAGTTCTGCCAAGGGAAAAATTTTTTAAATTCTTTTTCGAAAATTCAAAATTTCACCTTTTTTGAAATTTTTCAAGTTTATTTTTTAAATATCTTAAAAACTATTATAGTTAAGAACAAATCGTTCTGGGTTCATCTTAAAGAGTATACTTAGAGCTGCAAAAAAAAATATGCTGAAAAAAAATATTGAAAAGTGATGAATTTGGAGAATTTTGAATTTTGAAAAATCGTGAAAATCCACAATCAACATTAACTTATTGGTTCAATTTTTTTTATTCAATACCTAGTACTGATCTTGAAAGATCCTGAAATTTTAAGAAAGATGTCATTTTTTATGAATTTTTGAATTTGGTAAAAAAAAAATTTTTTTTATCTCCAATTTAAGTAAAGTTGCGCAATCATGTAATTTTTACTGCTCAAAATTACAAAATTACATGATGGCTCAACTTACTGAACTAAGAGGTGAAATTTTTTTTTTTTTTTTACTCAAATTAAAAAATCCATATTTTTAAATAAAAAGAAGAAACTTTTCCGAAAATTTCAGAATCTTTTAAGATCATTACAAGGAATTATATTTAAAAAATGGAACAACAAATTTAATGTTAATCGTAGATTTTCACGATTTTAAAAAATTCTAAATTCTAAAAAATCATCATTTTTCAAAAAAAAACTTCCTAATTTTTTTTTTCATAACTCCAAGTATACTCTTTAACATGAACCCTTGACGATTTTTTTGTAACTATAAGAGTTTTCGAGATATTTAAGAAAAAAACTTGAAAAATTAAAAAAATGGTAAAATTTTGACTTTTACGTAACTTTAGAAAAACCTAATTTTTCTTGCTCCCAGCCCAAAAGTACGCACTTTCCAGCCGCATTTCAGGCCGGGAAGAGCGACTTTCATGGCATCGGGCGACAGCCCGCTCTGACGGAACTTTCGTGGCCGGCGATATATATTTGCGCCCGTGTGTTGACGTTTTGACATCTTTACGTTAACCTTTCTTATTGCAGTTGATTTTCGTACGTGTTTCTTACCTTTTGTATATCTCTCATTGCGGTTGATTTTCGTGCGTGTTTTTTTTTACCTATTTTATATATTTTTAATGCCCGCCCCGACCAGCAAAAACCTCGGTTTCGACTCGGTTTTGCAAAAGTCGGGTGGACCCCCACCCCCCGGACCGGCAAAAATCTTCGTCAGCACTACACTTCGCAAAATCACCGGTAGGCGCGCTGACGCAGGCCGCAAAAGTAAAATAAGTGAATTCACAAATATTGCCGAACCCAAGTCAGCTGTCATGCTGACAGGCAGTATTTTGAAGATTAAAATTAATTATTAAACGTACTTTTGGCTAGGGGATCAAGAAAAAATATAGTATACGACCCACAGCCCGAATGCTGGATGCCCTCGCCTTTATATCACACACGCCAGGAAATGCAACTTTCGGGCCTAGGGTTGCAACATACTATTAATTTTTTTATTGCACTCGTACAATAAAATTTCGTACGATACCAGTGCGAGAAACTTTTTCTCAACTCGTGTGATTGCAACATTCGCCTTCGGCTCATGCTGCAAACTCACGCTCGTCAGAAAAAGTTTCATCGCACTAGTATCGTAATATACTATTCTTTCGTAGAACTTTATTTTATGATAAAAGAAAACTTAAGACCGAATTTCATAGAAATTAAAAGGGGTAGATTCCAGCTATTGATCAATTTGACATGGAATGATCCAAATGTATTTTTTTTATTTCACACTTTAGAAATAGAATTTATAATAGCTAATTCTGAAGCAAAATGGAATTGAAAAAATCCGAGTAACAACTGAAGCAATAAAAACATTTAAAAATTAGCCACCCTAATATATTCACATGAATGTTAAAACGGCAAGGGTGGAGGCTTGACGGTACAATGATTAACGGCAAAATCTCGATAAGATTGTGGTAAGTATGTACATAAGTAGTTGAGTTACGAGAATACTAAAAGGGTAAGAAGTCTCCGGGGGATGAAAAGGCGAAACTTTAACTTGTTCGTGCCGGGAGGGTTGTTCGCAACTAAACGCATGTTTTTGGGATTTCCTTGGAAGCCCCTTCGTCTTTCTCCTAAGGGTGAGGTATGCTCAAGCCCCGAAAAGTCTGAGAAATATAGACGTTTATATATGTGGATACGCATAGAGGTGAAACGTAAGGGAAAACAAGGAGAAAGAAATATTTATTTAACCATTCAGGTACTGCGGCGTTGAATTCTCTTGAGGATTTGTCATCTTTCTCTCTTGCGCTCTCTCTCCTCTCTTACAACCCCCTAAGAGTATCCTGTTAGATATAGAAATAAGACAGAAGATACACATAAGAGCTATATATACTCACGAGAGAAAAATAAAATTCACGAGATGGGAAAAGCGAAAAATGGAGGGCGCATATGAGGAAGATAAAGGAATAAACGCGATAAGAAAGGTGGAAGTGGCCAAAATCCAAATGTGGTAAATAAATTTTGTTTAAATCAAGGAAGAATAATTGAAGAAATGAATGTATCTATAATAAAATAGAAGGACATGATACGTCAAAAATAAAAATCATAGCGGATTCCATCGCAAATTTAGCCTTCTATCTCTGAGAATTCAAGAAATTTCTTCTGGAGTCCTAAATGATCGTAGGTTCTCATCTCAAGTAATGCAATATACTGTCACACCCAAACCCAGCAAAAACTTTCAAGTCACTGATTTCAATAAATAAGAATTATAGAATTTCTTTTATTTCATCATCACATTGTACTCCATTAAATTTATTATTTTTAATAACTAAAGTTATTATTTATGAAAGAAACACTCTTCCTCCTCGCTCGCTTCGACAAGAGAAGCATCGATGACTTCATATAAGCAGTCACCGGAGATGTTTATATGGGAATATCGTCTTGCTCTTGGGCGACACAAAGGATAGCCCTATTATATGCGCGGCTAGAGGCCTCGACGCCTCGGCAACGATGACCGGGGAATGATTCGGAAGAACGTGGATCGATATAGATCGTTCACCATTTTTAACGAATTAGCATTGTATCGAATCGACAAGCAGAATATATGTTAATTACTTCTATACCAGAGTTTCTTACATTATGAAGTCAACTTTTAAGACCCATAGTCTTGCCCTTACAGCACATAACATTGCTGCAACGTTGCAGCAATGTTGTCATATTGCACGTGCGATGAAATATTGCAGATATGTTGTGGCAACATTGCGCACGCAACATTGCACTGAAACTTCTTTGCAATGTTTGGTGAATGTTCCTAAGCAACATTTCTGCAATATTTTGTTGAAACGTTGCTGCAATGTTGCAGCAATGTTGTCATATTGCACGTGCAATGATATATTGCAGAAATGTTGCGGTAACATTGTTACGCAACATTGCACTAAAACTTCTCAGCAATGTTTCGGGAATGTTCCTAAGCAACATTTCTGCAATATTTTGTTGAAACGTTGCTGCAATGTTGCTGCAATGTTGTTATATTGCATGTGCAATGATATATTGCAGAAAATATTGCAGGAATGTTTCCTGCAATATTTTGTTGAAACGTTGCGAGTAAATTGCAGCGATATTAATGAGATGGAACTTCAAATTTTACAACTACACAAGCGTAATAAATATGGAAAAGATCTATTGAAAAAGATCTATTCATTTATTCCTCAAAAACATCAATACGAATAATTTCACGTCATTTTCTTTTTCTTTTTTCATATTTCTCTTAAAAATGTTGTTGTGCTTTTGACATTAATAAGACATGTGATATTGCAGCGATATACACTGAGAAAAATGTATGGCGACGTCAACCATATTTTAATTATAAAATATGTTTCCCTGACGCAACGTCTATAATTTATGGTTAACCTAATATGAAAAAACATTGTAAAATAAACCATATTTTCGTAATCACACCGATCATCTCTGTATGGCAATTGCAACAATTTGTCTCCTTACCATGCATGAAGTGCTAGAAACTATTAAAAGCATTGCATTCTCATTACTTGCATGGTTATACTTTTTATTATACATCAAATTCCGAATCGTTTTGCATATTAGCGACAGAAAGCAATGATTCTCATTTAATTGAAAGCATATAGTTTTACTCGGCAATAGTGTATAAGATAATCATTACTGTTGTATAGTTGACGGTAATATATGAAATATATATTAGCGGTTAGTTAATAGTCGACGTTGAGCACTGATATCCCAACCTCGTTTCACTGGGAAAGAATCATATTGTTGAAATTCCATACAGACACGCGACAATGCCAGTTTCTATGCTGCACGGAAAAAACGAGTTGGTTGTGGCAACCATATGGTGTGTAACATATGCTTCAAGTAACTAGTTGGTTGGGGCAACCATTATTGTGGTTCCCACAACCAACTTTTTATTGGTTGGGTATTTCGCAACCAAAAATATAGTTACGGTAACCATGAAAATGGTTGCCCCAATCAACTAGTTGCTTGAAGTATATCTTACAAACTAGTTGGTTGCCACTGGCCACACCAACTCTTTTTTCTGTGCGAGTCGTTTTTTCCGTGTAAAAGAAAAAAGACTCTTTTGATGGGAATCCTTTTCGGATTCGACCATCTTGCGTTATGCCGCAAAGTATTAAATATCCATACATAAGTAAGGATATCAAACATAGACGAACCTGGAGACTTTATAGACCTCGAGGGGAAAGTTCGTTTGTGCGAAAGGAAGCCACCTACCGGACTTTTGGTGAACTGACAAATCTGCAGATGAGATCGTATGAGATTACGGGTGAACAGGTATTTCAGCAACCTGAGTGCAGAATGTAGCCGCTATTATAGTGTACCAATGACCATTAACTGATTTTGTCACACACATCTCCTATGATCATTCTAATTTACCACAGCAATATGTTGTTCAGTTTGTATAAACATGTAACATGTTTCTGTAACGCGACGTCTATATTTTATAGTGGAATGCATTCAAAAATAACAGTAGACAAAGAACTACAATTGTCCCCGCCGATTCTGGCCATGCCTGCATTTAACATACATTTTGGCGACTAAAATTGTTGAACTTAACCTTACCGCTGTGGTAAAGTTGAATGAGCAAGAATTTGAAGTGACTATGAGAATAGTAGCGTCACGAAACAAGATTAAGAAGGTTTCCACGAAACAAATAATAATAAATACGACGATTGTTATATATTATTAACAATTAAATGAATGTATTCAATGAACTATGTACTTATCTTTGCGGGTTTAACAATAATAATTGTAGCCTCGCGCATATTAGATATTTATACAAACCTTCAAAATCGCATGTTTGATGTTATTTCGCGCTTATAGTAAACTCAACCATATTAAGGCTAATCTAACCATGGAATATGTTCTCTGTTATTATAATCGGTTTTACCATAGTCGTTTGTAGTAATTACCACGGGTTTTTCTCTCAGTGTAATATAACCAAAAACACCAAAAATGGTGTACAAAAATTGGACAAGTACATTTACAAAAGTCTCTAGTTTAGTCTCCTCACAAAAAGTTGTAAAATAAATAGATATTAGTCTCCTCACAAAAAGTTGTTAAATAAATAGATATGATATGAAACTCATGACACGCATTGCCAAGTACATGTAGTTTCCTAATATATCGTTTCCTTTGCAATAATGACTTAAGGGTAGAGCCAAATTTAAAAAATTCGAAAAATTTTAATGGTAGAAAATTTTAAAAACAGCGAAATTAAGTGAAAACTGTCTACAAAAAAAAAATTATCAATGAAAAAAATAACCAAAAAAATAAAAAAATAAAAATTATCAATGAAAAAAATAACAAAACAAATAAAAAGTACTTGGCGAGTTCGTTTTTAACGAACAATAAGTCAAAACTGTTTTTTAGTGAACCGATGAACACCAGATATGCTCATAGTCAGTGAAAAAACTCGCCAAGTACTTTTTATTTGTTTTGTTATTTTTTTCATTGATAATTTTTATTTTTTTATTTTTTTGGTTATTTTTTTCATTGATAATTTTATTTTTGTAGACAGTTTTCACTTAATTTCGCTGTTTTTTAAATTTTCTACCATTAAGATTTTTCGAATTTTTTAAATTTGGCTCTACCCTTAAGTCATTATTGCAAAGGAAACGATATATTAGGAAACTACATGTACTTGGCAATGCGTGTCGTGAGTTTCATATCATATCTATTTATTTAACAACTTTTTGTGAGGAGACTAATATCTATTTATTTTACAACGTTTTGTGAGGAGACTAAACTAGAGACTTTTGTAAATGTACTTGTCCAATTTTTGTACACCATTTTTGGTGTTTTTGGAGGTGATTTATTCACTTTTTTCGAAGTGTTTCCCTCCGGTTTTTTTATTTTACATAAAATTTATTATTTCACTTCATTATACAATTCAACATTATTTATAATTTCATGTAATTCAGCACTGGTAAAAATTCTATCCTTAATGAGGTTTTTAAATTTTTAATCCATCGATATAAGATTTTGTATTCAGTATTTAATTCGTGATGTTAGTAGCTGAAGAAAAAAGTCACCAACCTCAATGTTTATAGCATTATGTCCATTGCACAATGTTCTATCCATATTAAAGTTTATGATTCTTTCTCCGATCGATGGATGATTTAGTTTCTAAAACATAATTTGTGCAGTCCATCAAACGATAAGAGAAAAAATCATTAACTTAAATATGGATAGAATTTCCTTATCCTGATTATAAATTTATAACTTTGCTCGTTCAATGGTCTGCATAAATTATATTTTAGACACCAAATCATCCATCAATGAGATAAAGAATAACGAACTCTAATATAGATAGAATTTTCTTATTCTAATTATACATTAATAATTTTGCTTGTCTGATGGACTGCAAGAATATTTTAGAAACCAAATCATCCATCCATAAGAGAAAGAATTATAAACTTGAATATGGAATATTTTCTTATTCTAATTATAGATTTATAATTTTGCTTCTTCGATGAACTGCACCAATAATATTATAGGCACCAAATCATCCATTGATGAGAGAAAGAATCAGAAAATTTAATATAGATATAATTTTCGTATTCAATTATAAATTTATAATCTTGCTTGTCCGATGGACTGCACAAATTATATTTTAGACACCAAATCATCTATCGATGAGAGAAAAAATCATAAACTTTCAATATGGACAGAATTTTCTTATTCTGATCATAAATGTATAATTTTGCTTGTCCGATGGACTGCACAAATTATATTTTAAACTTCAAATCATATATCAAAAGAAAAAGAATCATAAACTTTTATATGGATAGAATTTTCTTATTCTAATGATACATTTATAATTTTGCTTGTCGGATGGACTGCACGAGCTATTTTATACACCAAATCATCCACCGATGAAAGAAAGAATTAAGAACTTTAATATGGATAGCATTTTTTAATTCTCATCATAAATTTATAATTTTGCTTATCCGATTGACTGCACAAATTATATTTTACTTCACTGCGTCCGTAAATGGCTTACTTCTTGCACACGCAGCGAAGAAAAGCATGCAAGAAGTGGGCCTCTACGCACTCCTGCAATAAAAACTTGTACGAACCTCGTGCGAGAAACTTTTTCTCAACTCGTGTGATTGCAACATTTGCCTTCAGTGCGGCTCATGCTGCAAACTCATACTCGTCAGGAAAAGTTTCATCGCACTCGAATCGTAATGTACTATTTTAAACTTCAAATCATCCATCGATAAGAAAAAGGATTGTAAACTTGAATATGGATGGAAATTTCTTATTCTAATTATAAATTTATGATTTTGTTTCTTCAATGAATTGCACGAGCTATATTATACACTAAATCATCCACCGATGAAACGAAGAATCATAACCTTAAATTCAGATAGAATGTTTTCATTCTAATTATAAATTTGCTTCTTCGATGAACTGCACCAATTATATTTTAGACACCGAATCATCCATCGAAGAGAAAAAAAAACATAAACTTTGACATGGATAGAATGTTCTTATTCTAATTATAAATTTATGATTCTGCTTGTCTGATGGACTGCGCAAATTATATTTTCGACACCAGATCATCCATCGAAACACAAAAAATCATAAACTTTAATATGAATTAGAATAGAAAAAATGCACTTATTTTGATAAACCTTATTACAACTTATTCTCTGAATATTTTTCCATAAGCAATTTAAACGTAATGTGTCAAAATTATTTACAGAATTAATAACCTCCCGTACTTGCGATGATCACAATTATTATTATAGGGATTATGATTAATATATATTATTAATAACTCGATGCTCGTTTTTTTTTAAATCACACCGACGACCGACGAAAAAAAAAGTTTTTACTTTTTCGACAGACAGCGGCATCGATATTTATTTTTTGTTGGTTATACTTGATGATAAGTAGGTTTCTGCTCGGTTCGCTTTATCGTTTCGTGAAAAATTTAGCAGCCGAATTTTAGTTGTTTCATCTGTTGTTAGATGGTGCAAAGTTATATTTCTGTGTGTTTCGCTTTTCATCTGACTACGAGCCAATCACTGAGCATGAAAACTGTATGAGCGATTGGGATTGGCTCGTGGCAGTGGGAATTCGTTCTGCGAAAAGTCGTTCTGCGAAAAATTGTTCTGCGAAAAATTGTTCTGCGAAAATCTTCATGATCGTCGTGATCGTCGTAAAATTTGGAAAATAACAGAATAAATTCAATATCTTCCATATGCAAACACCTACACGATTTATTTGGGTATCGATGGAAAGAGAAAAAAATAACGAACAATACGTGAGTTTTTAACATTTTCTACACCGTATATTTCGACTATAATCGAAGAAATGAATTATTTTATATAGATATACTCCCGTGTATAAGCAAGATCCTTGCTGTATAGAGAGTCCGCTGGAAGCTCCTCGAGTCGGTGAGGTTAGGTAAATGAGGTTAGGTAAATGTACTTGTCTCGAGTCGCTATCGCGACTCTTGATTAAGACATTGTGATATTCGTATTGAAAAAATGTTCAATATCAAAAAAGCTATAAAACCAAAATGTTTTTTGTTTCAGAATGATTCTTATTCGCAAAATATGACTATATAATGTAACGGAATGACCTGGAGCCTGCCATGATCTCGGCACTTCGCCTGAGATCCGTTAGGTGGCGGCGGTCGGTGCATGCTCCCGTGCTGGCGAGAGCGCCACCGAGCACCGATAAAGGTTCGGTATCGGGGTCTTAATTAACAATCAATTGTTGGAACATTTACCCACACCCTGTGATAGCACAGTTCGATGGACTGAAGACTACATATTTTTATTTTATGCAATAATTCAAATGATAAAGTCTCCACTGCACGTAATATTCCTGCAATATTGCATATCCAATACGAGTGATATTGCTGGAATATTGCATATCGATTGCATGCAATATTTCTGCAATATTGCATATTGATTGCATGCAATATTTCTGCAATATTGCGGAATATTACAGCAATAATTCAATCGGCGGACATAGCAACATTGCAGCAAGGTTGCTGCAATATTACATGCAATATTGCAATGTTGTCGTGCAACATTTCAGCAACATTGCTGCAATATTGTGTGCTGTTGGGGTGGTGATGTCGCGGGGAAGCTGGGGCTATTTTGGCGCGCCATAACCCAAACATCTGATATTAGACGAGTGACGAATCGAATTCTACAAGGCCCCGAGGGCTAGCGACAAAGGGGCATTCGGTGACGACGCCTTCGAGAGTTCACATCGATTGAATCGGATATATCGATCGACTGTATAACGTTATAACGAAGTTTCTATATACGTGTATTAACATCAGATTGTAAAATGAAATGGAACATCGAATATTATATTATCCGTAGAGATTGGCAATATCGAAATCAAGTTATATTTTCGGTATTTTAAATAAATATTTACTTCATATCTGAAAAGGGATACACTCATGTGCTATCCACTGTGGAGGTGAACCGTGTGGCCAGATACTGTGATTGTTCACGAGTGATTGTGTGTATTAAATGAAAACAAAGAAATGGGAAAACGTGGTTCATCTGATCATGAACGAAGCCGGTCGCGATGTCGTGGACATTCGTGTGATCGTCATGGGCCAAGAAGACAAAGAAGGGACAGACAGGCACAGTGAAAGATCACGAGCGAGAAGTCGATCATCAAGAGAGACAAAACTAAAGCCCCAAAGGAGTCTTAGTGCAAGCGTCGATCTTGAGGATCGTCTTGACAGGGAAGGTCGTTCGACGTGCTCGTGATGTTGGGAGGCGTCAATGCATCATCATGAGACGTCATGTATTCGGTGGATGTTGATTCGGACCAGGGAAGTCTTGAGATAATTTACGTGGACGAGACGTCAAGGAGGATCATGTCAGCTGTGCCCATACGTGGCTGTGTTGCTGTGTCGCTGTATCGCCGCAACGATGTTGTTGCATCATGCGTCGCTGGGTACCGGCGTTACCATGTCACTGTGCGTCCGTGTTGCTGGGTCGTTGCATCGATGTGTCGCTGATTAGCCATTCCGATGAATGTCATAAGGGCGAGACGACACATGATGTTGGCAGCTGTACTGAGGTAACGTTCAGGTGTGCTCTGAGAGATCGAACTGATGTATAGACGAAGATTTTTCGTCTAAATTCGATATAGCACAATGAACGGTCTTTAACGATTGGTAATTGTAATTTCGCGCCTCTTCCTTCAGAAACCAGATATCTGATACCCCCATTTCAACCTGTGTCGCCACAAATTTTTAAAGAAACAAAATAGTATCGTACGAAATTTTATTGTACGAGTGCGCAAAGTGCCAGTTTGAGCACGCGCAGCGTGCGCAAAGTGGCACTTTGCGCACGGAGTGCAATAAAGTATTTTCTCCTCATGGCAAGCCTCGTGTGCGCGCCATGGGAGCGTGATCTTAATTCTTTCGTTTTGTACCGGTGTCGACACACACGAATTCGGCGAGCGACATTACAAAACGCATAAAATATAAAAAATAAAGAAAGTCGACACTGTTCTTCATCGAGGGAAAACAAGGAAAACAAGAAGTTATTTAAGAAAGGAAGAAAATGATGGCCGAAGTCGATCGATGTTTTTGAAATAAACCATCGGGCCATAACCCATCATTCTTAGACGTCACAAGACGCCAGAACGAATTGGCTTTTTAAAAGCTCAATTCCAACATCGTTAGTTGATTTGCATACGCCGTGCCAGCGATTTAATTGCTCAGTACTGTGTTTTTAGTCTGACCAAAATACTAGTGTTGCCGCAAGACAAGGCGAGACGAGAATGGTTCTCCTCTTGTCTTGTCTCAAAAATTTCAAGACAATAGATCGAATCGTCTTGTCTCGATCGGCAAGAGAAATGTTGTCTCTCGTCTCGAATTTTTTCGTCTCGCTCTAAGATATCATGTCTTGTCTCGTGTTATCTCCATTTAATGAAACAAAATTTAATATATTTTTTAACACGGAACAATGTATTTCATTTTGTCTTCAATTTTTACGACGGAAACGAACAAAATACACGGAAAAAAAGGAACAGTTAAAAATACAGGGGTTACCCAGTTCGCATTGGACTCGAGGAATTGCACAGCGATATTTACTGAAATAAACTGCTCAAAATGCAGTGGGCTCAAAGTGAATTATTACAGTTCCTGCACTGTCCTATTTGGACTGGAGCCACCCCACAGTTTCTTTTACTGGAACGCATAATCCAAAATACAGTGTAGTCCGAAGTAAATTATACAGTTTAACACTGAAATATAAACTTGATGAAATCCGTAAGTTTACAGTGTTAATGTGTATTATATACTATGAATGCTTTTATTGTATGGACAGTGCCCGCGTAAGTGTTTCAATGGTGAAATCCTCTGTTGAAGAAAGTCGGCAGCAACTGATATAGTTTCAGTTTTCAACCGTTGCTTTTACGGTGTGGAACAAGTGAACCCTCCAGTTTTGTGAACCCTCCAGTGAACCCACCGAACGAGGCATCGCCGAATTGAGCACATTGTCGATAGTTGCCATGTTCAAGATGGTTCAAAGATCTTGACCGATTGACCCCCGATTGACAATGTCAAGCGTGGAATGAAGCCTAGTTGAAATGATAAATCAAGTGAGGATAGTAAAACTCGAGAAGTTATTTGGATGTTCGATTTTGACAAGGATGCTGCTGAATATAACTACGATGGTATTTTTTTTATAATTTTTGATAATTCGTGAATCACACATGCACAAAAATACCCAGAAATGAAAAAAGATAAGCCCAATACACACATCACACGTTTGTTCATACGCACATACACATAAAAAGCAAAAACTGTACAGATTAATACATTTAAGTACATTAGGTTAAATTAGATTGAACAAGAACAACCTTTTTCTTTCCGTCTTCGATGAACCACTCACTACTAACTGCCACAGCGCTTGACGACACGGTGGCACGCGCGAGACAAGTACTTTATTACCACCATTACGATCAAACACTTGATAAAATTCACAGCGTCACACTGTCATTTTGACTGTCTGAATCCAGTGGCGCGAAAATAAAAAGATATAAATAAATATATAAAATGCACGTGCACGCTAGAAATTACTGCGCCACACTGTAAAATTTGATGATTCACTCTGTATTCAATACAGTGTAGACTGTGTATCTTGCAGTTTGTATACAGGAACAAATTCAGTGATTTCATGTAAATTCTACAGTCAAATTTCTTCACTGGGCACACTGGTTTATCCACAACTCCAGCCTGTAAATAAGCTATTGTACAGTGTAAAAACCTCAGTGTGCACAGATAATGTCATGAACTGTCGAAAGAAGAGTGAATTAACAGCGTCACACTGTAAAATTTAATGAATCACCCCATGTTTAATACAGTGTACATTGTAAACGTTGCAGTTACGTGCAGGAAAAAAATCAGTGATCTTATGTAAATTCTACAGTAAAATTTTTTTACTGGTGACACTGAATTATTCACATACCAAGTTGTAATTAAGCCAGTGTACACTCTCAAAATCTCAGTGTGTCACAGGAAAAGTCATCATTTTGGTAGGAGAGGATCTACATTACTGTGTTCTACTGTAAAATTAAATATGTCACCCCATTTTATATCCAGTTTATGCTGTGATTTCCGCTGTTTCTTACCTCCCGAGTCCAATGCGAACTGGGCCCCCCTGTAATATTAACTGTTCCTTTTTTTCCGTGTATAATACACCAAGTCTAAGTACGCCTTTGTCCTGAGCTTCAAGTTTGTAGAATGCCATGTGCATATTTTTTTAGCCTAGCTGGCTCGCAGTTCTTAGACTAGATCCTCGTCATAAGTTGGTGACTAGGGCGGGCCGAAAATCCGCTTTTTTGAAATTCTTTTAGCAATACCGAAAATATTGTTTATTATGCTACAGAAAAAAATTGTGTGAAGGGAAAAAATTTTGAGTCAACGTTCTAGGCTCGCCCAAGTTCGTTAAAGTTCAAAGTGTTAGAAATTTTTTTTTCTCGGTTTATTTTAATTGGAAATTTAATTCTCTACAAAAAAGGTCTTTACATCAAATCATGCAAGATCGATAGTTTCTAAGATAATTGCTGTTTTAGAGAAAAATTTGTAATTTTCCTCTATATTTATACTTTTTATGAGTAAAAAACTATTTGATAAATCTTCAATTCTCTACAAAAAAAGGTCCTTATATGAATTCATGGAGGATCGATGGTTTCTAAGATAATTGCAAATTTACTTGAAAATAGTCCTTTTTTTCTATAAATATTTTTCCTATGAAAAAAAATTCCTTTCTTTTTTTATTATTTTTTTTAGTACTGACGATGTGACGTCAGTACTCGCAGTGAATTCGAAACACAGCCTAATCGTAAGTCGAAAAAAATGTTGGATGTTCTCTTCGTGAAATACTAGCACCAGTGGTAAAAATGTTGCGAACTTTAGGGAAAACCGGTTCCATATGGTCAAAGGTCACGGTAGCGAGTCTTTTTACATACGACGCGACCTCTGCTTATAAAAGTAGAACTACACAAAGAGTCATAGTTGAACCCGGCCATTAAATGAAGGAAATGTTACTTACGGAAAACGTAGCCAATTTGTAATTGTTATTATGAAAAAATTGGTTTGAAAGAATAAAAATTATTACAATAAACGACTCTTTCAAAATATACATATAATATTTAAGTAAATAGACTTGACGATTACTTCCGTAGAGAATTATCGAAAAAGGGAAGGTAATTTTTTTTCTTCATAGGAAAAATATTTATAGAAAGAAAAATGACTATTTTTAAGTAAATTTGCGTTTATTTTAGAAACTATCAATCCTACATAATTTCATATAAGGACTTTTTTGTAGAGAAATAAATTCCCTACGAAATATGGAGTATATCAATTATTTTCAACCATAAAAAATGTAAATATAGAGGAAAATCACCATTTTTTTTTACTAAATTGCAATTATCTTAGATACCATCAATCCTACATGAATTCATATGAGGACCTTTTTTGTAGAGAATTGAATTTCCTATAAAATAAGAAGTTTCTCAAATATTTTTTTAACCATAACAAGTATAAATATAGAGGAAAATGACAAATTTTTCACTAAAACAGCAATTATCTTAGAAACTATCGACCCCACATGATTTGATATAAGGACCTTTTTTGTAGAGAATTAAATTTCCAATAAAAATAAGCTGAGGACATTTTTTTTTAACACTTCGAACTTCAACGAATTTGGGCAAGCCTAAGATGTTGACTCAAAATTTTTTCCCGTCACACAGATTTTTTTTGTAGCATAATGAACAATATTTTCGATATTGCTAAAAGAATTTCAAAAAAAGCGGATTTTCGGCCCACCCTATTGGTGACGTTCGATAAAACTCCTTGGGGCAAAGATTGTTAAAAAAATCCTACGATCAATTCAAACTAATTTTTGCAACAAAATGTTCTGAAAGAATCGATGAAACCGATCAAAGTCTTCCGATCGAGTCTGAGAATTAACTCTGACGATGATTATACCAAATCTATAAATGCGTTTTACGGTTCGGCAAAAACAAGCTCTTTGGAATGGCAACTTGAACTTGATAATTACCTACGCATGGATAAAATTGATTTAAAACTTTTAAATTAAAAGTCAATATTTTGGATCGGTGGAGTCAAAATCACAAGTCATTTCCAAGATTGTCCAGGATAGCCCGGGATTTGCTATCAATTCCTGTCTCCGGTACTCCAATCGAGCGTTTATTTTCGAAAGCCAGGCTGACAATTCGCAAACATAGTAATAGATTGAGCGATAAAAATGCGGAATATCTTCTCTGCTTAAATTCGTAGTTCCAGGGTTCATTGTCGACCACGATAAAAGCTAAAATGCAATAATTCTACGATACACGTCATCTCATTCTCGTATTGTTTATTATTGAACAAAAATTGACCAAAGATTATTATGATATGACACAATTTGGGTAAACTAAACTTTTTAAAAATAAATAGTTTATTTTCGTTGTGTCCCACATGAATTTCTATTTTTATGTCTGTTCTATTATTTATTGGTTTCATTAGTAAGTTACAGGATTTATCTTGCCAATACGTCGAGATTCTCGATATTCTTGCGATATCTTTCGCCTATTGTCTCTTGATTTTTTTCTCTCGTCTTGTCTCGGATTTATCGTCTCTTGCAGCAACACTAAAAAATCCACACCTTCGTTTGACGAAGGATTGAAGCGTAATTTATTCCGTTTTGAGAGTTTGACTTTTAGGAATAAAAAAAATTTTCATTTGATGAAAATGGAATAATCTCTCTCTCTTGAGGTAAGTATTAGCATTGCGACAATTTCACCTTCTAGGTGACAGATCAGTCTCAAGGGAACGCGAGAATATTCACGAGATCGTGATAGACAAAGAGGCTATGGCGAAAGGAAACGAGAATACGACGATAGAGATCGAAATTCATGTAATTCATATCTTTCCGATAATCAGGCATTTCACTCTGATAGTCGTTCAGCCCGTTCAGGCAGTTGTTCGGTCGCTCACATCGCTCGAATAGTTATTCGCGACACTCTTCGCAAGAGTTGCGGATAAAAAGAGTTGATCATCAAACCGAGGTTCCCCAGCTTGACAACGAGAAAAGACCCTCTGTCAAAAGAATGGATGCGATTTCACTGCCCACTTTGTTAATACTACTAATTGAGCCGGGTCCTATTCCGACAGTCGTGTAGATCTATGACAATTCGAGGGACGCTGTCTTTTCCGGAACTCAGAAATAACCTGAGCATGAAGTTCATCTTCAGGAAGATATATTGAATATAATGGGTTCCCGCTAGGAAGCAGACTAGCAGTTGCTGTGCACAAGGACGTCGTAATCCACTGAGCATAGATTTTCAAACAAGGTCTTCCAAAAGAAGAAGATAAAAAGTTATTGGAAAATTATGGAATTCCAGGAAATGGCAATTTTATGGCGGAGCTCGGGAGTTCAATCCCGAGGTATTGTCAGAGGTTTAAGAAAATGTAAGAATAAGAGACAAACGTATTACTAAAATACGAGACCGTATTGCTTCTTGTCTCCTTGCTGTGGGAAAAGCGATATCGCCTAGTGTAGAAGCTGACAGTTTCGTGAAGTTCGAATTACTGAAATTTTTTTAGCGACGATGAAAGACTGTTAGCGTTTATTCAAAGGGAGAATTCGAAGATTCAAAAAAATTCAGTCCGCAAATTTAAACTTGGTCTTGAAAGATATTTTGAGAGGCTCGACACTTGACGTTTTTCTTATCTGGTCCAAATCTAGAGGAAAAAATTAAGACTTCGAAGATGCTTGAACGTACTTCGAAGAATCTTAAACCGTCGAAAAATCCGTTCAGGCTAAGGAATTCAAAAAACCAAGAAGGCCTGCCGGCGCAACGTCAGTCGATGTATCCGAGAAATCCATAGACGCAGAGCGGGCTAAAAAGATCGATGAGCAGCAATTCAAATTCGAGACTGCGGAAACCGTATCCTCGAAAACAGCAGCGACCATACAGACGTCGTTAGACAATAACGAGTTTTCACAAAAAACGGATTGGTCGAAGAACGAAATGGGTTCAATTCTTTCTGAAATCGATAAATTAATGAACAATAGGGCGATCGAAAGGGTTGCAGTATATTGACCAGTTGCTATCAAATATATTGTCGGTGCTTACAGCCGATGGTTCGTAGGGATTTATTCTAAAACTCAAAAGGCTTTTCGAGTTCACTTGCCTACCATTTGGCTTAAGCCTTACACCGTGTACCTTTACAAGGGTACTGAAACCGGTTGCAGCACACTTAAGAAAACAGGCTTTTACATCCATCTTTTACTGGAATGATATTTTAGTCACGGGAAAGTCGTGCGATGATTGCGCTTCTAATTTTCAAGCCACTTCTTTTATGTTAGAGGAGCTCGGTTTTATTATCAACAACGTGAGGTGCCGTAAAGTTCCTGCACAGCTCTGCCAGTATCTGGAACTTATTTTTGATTCTTCTAAAGTGATGTTCGGGTTGCCAGAGGTTGAAATTCAAGAATCTCGCGATTTAATAAAGAGGTTTAGTGGAATATAGGAGTGTTCAATTAGAGATTTTGCGTCTTTCATCGGTACACTCGGGTCGAGTTGTCCAGCTTTGAAATACGGAATGATACACATGGGGCGATTTGAGGGAAAAGAATTATTCGCACTTGAAGCTCATAAAAATAACTATGACGCTTCCATGAACATTCCAAGCGAATTAAGAAACGATCTCCGATTGTGGAAATCAAATATAGTTTCAGTCAGTACTCCCCCTAAGGAGCCTGTGTTTCAATGCGACATATTTACTGATGCTTCTCGCACAGGGTGGGGGGGGCTGCATTTGAGGGTCGTCGGGCGGATGATCACTGGAACACTGAGAATTTGGGACTCCTCATCAATCTCCTTGAATTATTAGCGGCATTCTTCGGTCTGAAATGTTTTAAAAGCAATGAATCACGTACTTCATGTAATGTAATTCTTCGTACCGACAACATGATAGCAATAGGCTATATAATTCGCATGCGAGATAGTCGATTTGATAATCTGAGTTCAGTATCGAGGCAAAATATGGGATTGATGTGAAACCCGAGATATTTGGATGGTTTGCTCGTTATATTGTTTTCAGCAAGAATAAAGAGGCCGATTACGAATCGAGAAAGTTGCAACCGCATGTATGCATGCGATGTGCCAGCGATTTGATTGCCCAGCATCGTGTTTTTGGTCTCACCAAAATACACATTTTTTTGACGTAAGCGTAATTTATTCCGTTTCTGAAAGTCTGACTCTTAGGAATAAAAACGATTTTCATTTTATGAGAATGGAATGATATTTTCTCTCCCTGGAAGCAATAACTGGCATTGGTGATGCAACTGTACGTGAATATGATTGCGGTTTGAAAAAATCGTGGCGCTTTTGTACTATTAACTGATTTGATCCGTTGATGGCCTGCACGACTAGAGGTTTCCTCTCTTTTCACACAGAGTATGGAAGTGGTGCGTCGTATAGTTCGTAAAATTGTTGCCAATCAGCGTTATCACTCATTCTCGACTCGAATTGGGGCGAAGATGATGCAGTAAAAAGGATAGAAACATCAGGTCCAAAGAGAAAGCAACCAATATTACGTTTGCCTTTATTCACGGAAGATAAATCATTGTGTCTAGTGTCAGCCCTTGAATCGTTTTCTTATGAAACCAAGGTTCTTTGCGATTCACTTTTGAGTCTTTTGATTTCTTATAATGGACCACGTGAAACGGTCACCACACTGGCGTTGTCCCGTTGGATGAAGATGATATTGTCTCAAAATGAAATAGATGTGGATGTTTTTTTACCGCGTTCAGCACACGTCATGCTGCTACATCAGGGGCCAAGCGAGTTGGCGTAGCTATATGGACTTGATTCGAAAAACCACCGGCTGGACAAAAGATTCAGCGACCTATGACCAGATTCTAAAATCAAACGAGACGCAGTTCGCCGAAGGTGTTCTCAATACTCGACTTTGGGTTTGTTTATGTGAGCCCGGTGGTGGTGCGACAGGGAAGATCGTGCAGCGGTTATTACATGCTTGCGTTTCGTTCCATTGGTTGTATTCATTTTTCAATGGAAAAGAAAAATAAGAATAATTATATACATATATATATTTATATGTATATAATTGTTTCTGAGCCGTAACTTGCTCTAAACAACTACATATCTGATCTCTAAAAGAAGAGGCGTGAAATACAATTAACGATTAAACGAACTTACCTAAGTGAAGTTCAACCGTGATTGTAAGAGCGCCTCTTCCGAAGAGATCAGTGCCTCCCTCCCACTCATATCGTTCGAGATACCCTATTTTTCAATTACGGCTACTAGAAAAGTCTTTGAAGATTGAAGATCACACTCTCACGGCGCGCACACGAGGCTTGCCATGAGGAGAAAATACTTTTTGTTTGTTTAAAAATTTGTGGCAACACAGGTTGAAGTGGGGGTACAACATATCTGATCTCTTCGGAAGATGTGTTCATACAATCACGATTGAACTTCACTTAGGTAAGTTTGTTTAATCGTTAATTGTAGCAGGTTTTATCGCAGGGACGACAAGTCGCAGATGGACTTGGTTTAAATAGAGGTTTGGAAGTGATTTGGCACAAAGGCGGGTATGATATACGTTTATGTACGTTTCACATAGGAGGCGTGCCTGGTGTTCAAAATAATCGAAAAATTTTCGAGTGAATAAAGTTCAAATCGTTCTTGAAAAAAATCGATAAATTTATAGAGAATTTAATGACAAGAAAAATATTGTTTTGTAATAATAGGCAAATTGAAACAGTCAATATACGCAGCAAACACAGTTCCGAAATAGTTACGAAAATGTTACGTAACGCGTGTTACATTGGACATAACATTTATGTCACAAACTCCGTGAATGAAGCAGAGTTTGTTCTCAAATATGTCATCCTATAAACAAGTCACAGATACGAAACATCTACGAGGAATAATAATGAAATAAACTCATACCGAAGATGTACCATATTCAGCTCATAGATGTAACAAACTCATCACATAGCCATAACAAACTCAGATAATAGATGTAACAAACTCAGATCATAGTTGTAACGAACTCAGCTCATTGATGTAACTCCTACGAAACGAAACGTAACCCTGGTGCATAATACTCGTAACAATGATGTCAATGTGATTTCGTGGTTACGGGTAATTTACGTATATACATATTTTATCAACAAATTACAAGAAATTTATGTATTTCCAACCTACATATTAGGTTGGAATTTTATTTTTATTTTAACATTTGAAAAAAAACATTTTAATTATAATTTATAATTTTTGTAGAATACCTACAAATATGATGTATCGTCCACCATTTGAGGTACCAAATGAACAATTTTTTGGGACTAGTTAGAACCCTCAAGGTGCACCGGTGTCCTGAAAAGCCTAGTTTTGAGTTTTTATACTCTACGCTGATAAACTGCTGGCGACGTCTCATTTCCTTTGTAAACTTTTTCCCACGGGATGAGCGTGGCACATTTTGATTAAAGTCAAAATTGTGACCAGGACAATGCCTGGAAAGTTCAAAATAGGCTAACAATTTCAAAGCAGGCCTGCAACTCTGAAATAAAGAGCAGAAAACATGTGTCATGCTCATCTCATGGGAAAATGAGTTACGAAGGAAATGAGACGTCGTAGAACAAAATCTGTCTATCAATTCTTTCTGAATCATGCGCAGAGAATAAAAACTCAAAGCTAGGTTTTTACACAGAGTGTAAAAACTCAAAACTGGGTTCTTACACTCTGCGCATGATGCCGAAAGAATTGCTGGATAGATTTTGTTCTACGACGTCTCATTTCCTTCGTAACACTTTTTTCTATGGGATGAGCGCGGCACATTTTGATTAAAGTCAAAATTGTGACCAGGACAATGTCTGGAAAGTTCAAAATAGGCTAACAATTTCAAAGCAGGCCTGCAACTCTGAAATAAATAGCAAAAAACATGTACTGTGCTCATCTCATGGGAAAACGAGTTACGAAGGAAATGAGACGTCGTAGAACAAAATCTGTCTATCAATTCTTTCTGAATCATGCGCAGAGTGTAAAAACTCAAAGCTAGGTTTTTACACAGTGTAAAAACTCAAAACTGGGTTCTTACACTCTGTGCATGATTCCGAAAGAATTGCTAGATAGATTTTCTTCTACGACGTCTCATTTCCTTCGTAACACTTTTTCCTATGGGATGAGCGTGGCACATTTTGATTAAAGTCAAAATTGTGACTAGGACAATGCCTGGAAAGTTCAAAATAGGCTAACAATTTCAAAGCAAGCCTGCAATTCTGAAATAAAGAGCAAAAAAAATGTGCCGTGCTCATACCATGGGAAAATGAGTTACGAAGGAAATGAGATGTCGTAGAACAAAATCTGTCTATCAATTCTTTCTGAATCAGCCGCAGAGTGTAAAAACTCAAAGCTAGGTTTTTACACAGAGTGTAAAAACTCAAAACTGGGTTCTTACACTCTGCGCATGATTCTGAAAGAATTGCTAGATAGATTTAGTTCTACGACGTCTCATTTCCTTCGTAACACTTATTATTATGGGATGAGCGCGGCAAATTTTGATTAAAGTCAAAATTGTGACCAGGACAATGCCTGGAAAATTGAAAATAGGCTATCAATTTCAAAACAGGCCTGCAACACAGAAAGAAAGGGCAAAGAGAAATTAAGCGAACGTGTAACGCGAATAAGGTTATAAACCGAGTAAGGGAAATTCCTGGGTGTTTTTCCATCACGGCAAATACCCATATAACTTATTTTTTTCTTTTAAATAAAGGGTTCACATTAAACTTACCTCTTGCAATGTATGCTGTATTATTCTGGTTTATTCTGTATTACGCTGGATTATTCGATATCACCTCCTTGTACTTTACACTCACATATTGTTTACGTTCCTTAATCGACATAACCTTAAAATGTGAGGACATTTCTCGTAATATATGATACGTATATGTTGCGGATTTGTTACAAGAAATGACTTGTGACATTTATGTCACACATTATACATAATCGCCAAGTAGCCTACACTACGAGATTATAATATCACCAATATCTATAATTGTTACAGCAATGTTCTATAATTGTTACGGATTTGTTACAAGAAATGTCTTATAACATTTATGTCACAGTGTGACATATTTGCTACGTAGCCCATACTACGAGATTATAATATCACTAATGTTCTATAATTGTTACAGCATCGACTCGTTTACAGTACATGTAAATATCTCGTATAAGAGTGACGAGATCTTGACGTATCAATGTTACGTATTTGTGATGTCTATAGTTTTTCGTAATTCCTACATCTTTCATTGACATCCTTACTACATATCGTCAGGACGTATTATATACATCTCGTTTACGTGCGTTATGAAAAATTTACGAATTTGTGATGAACATTATATGACGTAGTTATTACATTTCAATTATACGTAAATGTTTCGTAAATCATCCAAGTGTGTTTGCTGGGTAGGAATGCATATGTAACATTGAAGGGCTATACCAGTGTGACACTTTCAAAAAATCAATTTTTTTTGGCTTATTTGTTAGTTTATGCATTCAAAAATATCCTGTGAAAGCGGCAAGGTCATATCTTGAATAGTTTTTGAATGGCAGCGTTCTAAAGAACGATGGTGATAGTGCCACATACAAAGGCTTATTGGAATTAAATCCATACGATGATATACATATAGAAAAATTAGAATGCTACTTGCGCGTAAAAAAAAGAATGGGAACGCGATGCCGTAATCTAAAAAAACAAACCAAAGGATTAGGGGGAAGGAGTAAGAATACGAAGAAGTTGACTGATCAAGTCATCAATGAATTACAGAAATATTACGGATTAGCAATTACCAGGCATCAAGATAATGTTGATGAAATGTACAAAGAAATTTGGGCTACATTTTATCACTCATCTTCATCAGATAAAAATCGAAACCATCAAAATTGTCCCGTAGGTGAGAATAGCTGGTGTTCCTATCGTCGCGCGGAAGCTCAGGGAATGGACTTATCAAAGTTCAAGCACGATTATTTACCGCTTGATAAGGATGTTACGGAAGCTTTGAAACTAATTTATACTGATTTGAGTTCAAGGGAATTGCTAGAGCGATGGAAAGGAGAAAAAACACAAAACAACAACGAAAGTTATAATGGGTTGCTATGGCACTTTTCTCTAAAGCATCTTCAGCGCGGGATGAAAACGATTGAGCTCGCTAATTTCCTAGCAGTTTCAATGTTTAATGATGGTTTTTATAGTATTTTAAAAATGATGGAAGTAATCGGCGTGGTTGTTGGCGGAAGAATATGCAGTTCAAAGAGATGACAGCTGAATCAAGCAGGCGGAGATACGTCACGCGGCTTCCTCAAAAGATGAACGAGCAGCCCGGAGACAAGCATTAGCCTCTCAGCAAGCATTTTTCGAGGAAGAAGAAGGTGTATAGTATGGGCTAGGTATAGCAGATTAGCAATTTTTATGGTAAATATAATTTTATCTAGCAAAAATCGATAGTTGAAACTTTATACGCGTTTTTCTCGAAACGACATTTTTCAAAATTGCTGACATCATAACTCAACGAGAAATTGACCGATCGACTTCAAATTGAAACTGAGTATTCTTGAATATATTTACTATATAATGACCAACGATCTTTTTGATTGGTTGAAAATTGTCAATTTGGCATTACAAAAACGACAATTTTTTTACCCCAAAAAACGACACTTTTTTCAGAACTACGCCATTTTGTTATATTTTGATATTTTTCAAAAATCGTAAGTCATTGTATAGGAAATACCTTCAACTTTAATAACCTTTTTGAATTTTTTGGTTCAGCTACTCATTCGGCCGGAATCATGTCAGCAGTTGGGGGACTTTTTTTTTGCACCTCCGAAGACAGCACATAACTCCGTTATTTTTCAATATTTTTGTAAAAAAAAATCTTAAAATATAGCTGAAAATATACTTTATTATGCCCAAAAAACCTCAAAACATTCTATCGAGTACTTTCTTTTAAAAAAATTCCCGAAAATCGACTAATTTTTCATGGGTTACACTGGTATAGCCCCTTAAGCTTACAGATACGTTATGAGAATAGAAGCTAGGGCTGTTTATGACAGAATAATCTTTGTCGATGTATGTTGGAATTTCATACGATATCTAATAATTTGGCTAATGACAGTAGAAAATGAGTCAGTTTGGATATTGCCCAGATGAACGGGTTATGTATTTGTATGCATAGTTCGAGATGAAAAAGCCTGGCTGATAAATACGACGCAAACGGGTTGGTATTGAGGAGAGAGAGAAAGAGAGAGATGGAAAGAGCGCAAACAGAACGACAAAACGAAATTTGAGAAAGGTCAAGTATCGAATAATGCTAGAATTCCTTGTGCGCGTGGAGAGCTCGCTGCCTCGAGAAGCGGACCTCTCTCTCACACGAGACTCGCCTAACATAAGACCGCGCGTCTTAATAATATAATATAATCTATCCTCACGATGGTGAGATACTGTAGAAAATTTTGGAACATTTGCAATTGGCGTAGGAGCGACAAAGTCAAGACTAAGACCGACACAGGGTAAGAAGAAAGACGCCCTTGATGAAGCGTCATCGTGCACAGCGTGCTAAAGAGGAGGCTTGGAGGCCTTACACACCCAGAAAAATAATTTATTTGATTCAAATAAATTTATTTGAAATAAATAAAATTTTATTAAAATACCGGCTTAATAAGACATTTATTAGGCCACTATTCATAGGAAGCGATACAATCAAATAAATATTTTCTCTGGGAGCAGAATGAGTACGTGGTAGTGATATCAAGGGTGGACTTGCGCCGTTACATTGATATGTTTGAAGCTTAAGGCCTGTTAAATGATGATGTATATAGTCGCGTCAGGTAAAGGCATGTGCTATTTCTTCAAACGTCAACAGTTTAAATATTGGATTTAATTGAATTGGATTGGATTTAATGTTCCCAGAAGATTTAATTTTTTTGTGAAATTTCGGAAAACAAAGATGCATAAGAATAGAAGTACAAATACTCTATTCGTAAAAGGATACAATTCTAGTAATTTTGAGAGTTTCGGCTTTCGTGTAATTGTTGCGAGGAAATAACGAGGCACGATAAATTGGGTTTCTAGTAATGCCAATGGGTGAAATGAGCGACTTGCTAAATGTTACACGATATAACATTGTTTATTTGGAGATCTCGAATGTTAATAAAGATGAGAAAAATCCAAAGTTATTTCATTATGAAGTGAGTCGAGTATGTTTAACCCCATTTTCAAATAGTTGGAGAGATAACAAGTAGCTTAAAATTGGGGAGATAGAAAGGACAAATTCTATCAAAACATTAAAGGACATTCAAAACATGAAGTAAGAAACTTAACAAATCGATCCTTCAATTTATCATAACCTTCAAGGTGAAGATCAAAAGGATTAAGTTGCGAGTTTACAAGTTATGAATGTTATGATATTTGCCAAAGTCGTATTCGCTGTTTTGAAAATCTGAATAAATTGCTGTCCCGATAGCAATTGTGGCCGCTGGTAATTGGCACGAATAAAATTTAAAAAAAAAAGAGAGAGGGAAACCATTAATGAGGAAAAAGAGTGTTGTTTTTGTATACAGATCAGCGTGTAGTTAAGTCTCTAACGTATGAACATAACAAGGCGAGTGAACGACCAGTAAATTAACGAATTAGATTACATGAACGTGCCCTTTCATGCTGATGTGAGATATTGCGGGAAACTTAACGATATCTACAAGGAAGTGTAGAGCTGTTGAAAAAAAATAGTACATTGTGTACCAAGGGAGAAATTTGGGACCTTTACGCCTCGCGCGATGTTTGCAGTACGAGTCGTAGACGAGCGCGTGAAGTGCTCGTACTGCAAACATCGCGCGAGGCGTAAAAGCCCCCTTCCCCCGAGGTGCACACGATACCTTATATACCAAAACCACGTTTTCGAGCGGACGAAACCAGAGCGCGCGAGAGTTAGACGGTATGTCCCGCGCGTTTCGGGCTTTTACGCCTCGACTCGGTTTTTACCCATACATGTACCTAATCGTGAATGCCTAAGCGTCGCGCGAACGTAGCCTAAATAGCACGTTGTAGTTGTGACACATGCAGAAGCCGTGACGCACGCAAGGGTGTGACGCACGCAAACCTGTGACGCACGCACGAGCAGGGGGTTCGGAGGGCGGCAGCCCCCCGATGGGGCGGAGGGGGCGGAGCCCCCCCGAGGCATCACAAAACTAGTTTTTAAAAGTCATTAAATAAAGAAAACGACAAAATATTCATTTAATGAGTTTTTTATTGTAGTTTTTTTATTGTAGTTTTTTATTGTAGTTTATTGAGTTTATCAGTTGATCACAATATTCAGCGTTCTTACCTGGATAGTAGATGACTGAGTGGTGACCTTTATATCACAGTCATTGAAGGGTGCGGGGTATAGAATATTGTATACGTACTAATGAGTAGTGCGAGCGGATAACTCGCACAATATTGAGTTCGTTTCCAGTTACCTGTGCGGGGGTACCAGAGAACATATGACCAGTCCGTAAAGGAAGTCCAGACTGCTATAAACAATACCACGAATCAAAGTATGCGGAATGGGTTCAAGCCTCGCAGTATGGCTGATGCGGTATTGAAATCTGCATTTCAGGAGATCACGAATCAAGTAGGCCTGGAGGAGATAAAGAGGGTATCAAAGGACGACATTGGCACTTGCCGCAGGGGAGAGTCGGGAGCTGAACGTCAAAGCCAAAGGACCATTCAAGGTCAGGGTGGTCTTACCGAATGATCGGTGCGAGGTCGAGGATCTCAGGGATCGAGAAAGATGCCACGGAACCGAGTGTCCATTGGACGTCCATCGATCGTCTATAGATCCTGAACACGTCTACATTCACGATGGACGTAATGCGGACATCCATTGAACGTTCATGGTATACTTTTGATTGGACAAAACGCGATGGATCACACAGAATGTATATTGTATGTCCACGACACGTACTATTTCTTGAGCTACAAATATACATAACACGGTCATCCATGGTATGTCCACAGGTAAACATTCAATAGTTTTTAATTCAGGATAGTAATTGAACATCTATTGGACATTCCAGGTTCATCAACGAAAATCATATGTGGAGGACGTCAATTGAACGTTTATCGGACGTTCCGTGTAGGATTTCATATAAATGTGAACCTAGAACGTCCGATAGACGTCCAATTACTATCCTAAAGTAAAAGCTATTTAATGTCCACCTATGGACATCCCATGGATGGCCGTGTTACGTATATTTGTTGCTTAAGAAATAGTACGTGTCACGTACATACAATATACGTCGTATGTGATCCATCGCGTTTTGACCAATAAAGCGCATTCGTCCCTTAGATGTACATGTAAGTATTTCGGGTGGCTATACGCTATGGGTACGCCGATTGACCGTCTTATAGATGTACAAATTACGTCTGTCGAAAGATAAAGCGGAAGTCTACGACACATATTTTTGGAGCTGTAAATATATTCCGTACGTAACCTAACAGCCAGGGGACGTCTAATAAGCATCTATGTTGGATGAAAATTTCATTCCAGGAAAGACCATGAACATTCTTTAAACCACTAACGGAGATGCGAAACGGCAGCGATTCTATGTGCTGAAAACGTCTCGTATCCATTAATTATAAATATTAATTATAAATATCATTATCCATTAATTATAAATATCATTACTGATTATATATTATTCAAGGCCTGTGAGACAAAGATATATAAGTATATTAGCAAACTACATCGTATAAGGTTTTTACACGCAAATATTTATCATAAGTCAAGTTAGTGTAGATAGGTAGGTAGGTAGGTAGGTAGGTAGGAGATCAGAAGAGTTAAGCAGCTTTTTTGAATCCAATACTTGGATGGGTGACCGCACTGTGAAAGATCGAAAACTATTTTTCCCCCTTTTTTCTGTAAAATATGGATATCTTATAGGCCTCAAATATTATATAATCAGTAATAGAGTTCATAATTAATTAATAATATCTAATTAATAACGATCAAATTATTTAAATTAAGGGACGTATAATGGATTATCATTAAACATCTTTTGGATCACTGGTTTATTCGTCCTAAATACGCAAGTCACACGTCACTTGTTAAGGGTCTAGTCCGTCTAAAAACCGTCTCAGAGTACGTATAAGAGACGTTTCCAGTATATAGAACAGGTGCCGTTTCGCACTTAAGTTAGAAGTTTGAGGGATATTGAAGGACGTCCTGATAGTGATAGTAATCGAACCAGATGAATGATGGTAATCTGGCCGGTGAATGATAGTAACCTGGTGAGTTGAACGATAGAAACCTTGTGGCGAACGATAGTAGCCAAAACAATTCGATGAATGATAGTAATCGAACCAGATGAATAATAGTAATCTGACAGGTGACCGATAGTAACCTGGAGAAGCGAATGATAGTAACCTCGTGTGGTGGATGATAGTAGCCAAAATGTCTTCAGACAATAACGTGGAGTAACTGAAACTCTTGGATCAGACTTGATCACTCTGATTTCGGAGCGAACGTTGCGTTGCGCCTATTGTCTTTTCCGTTACAGGATCTTTTGATAATTTCGTACGTTGGACGCTTATTTTCAGATTCACAAACGAATGGAGCCACGACGAGGACGTCGTAAATTCAGGAAGGCCGAATGAAGTCAACGTTTAAGACTATGGGTCTTGGGATGCCGCGGAGAAACTGGGGATATTTTGGCGTGCCATGGCCCAAACATCGGAGATTGGACGAGTGATGAATCGAATGCTACAAGGCCCCGAGGGCTAGAGACAAAGGGGCATTCGGCGACAAGGCCTTTGAGAGTCCACATCGATTGAATCGGATATATCGATCGACTGTATAACGTTATAACGAAGTTTCTATATACGTGTATTAACAACAGATTGTAAAATGAAATGGAACATCGAATATTATATTATCCGTAGAGAATGGCAATATCGAAATCAAGTTATATTTTCGGTATTTTTAATAAATATTTATTACAATTAAATTTTTAATTTGTTCAACTAAATAGAAGTATGGATTAATATAATAATAGTTATCAAGTTTATATGAAATTGACGATTTTATTTTTTTGATATTTAATCTTACTGATATTATTAATCTCATTTACCAGATAATTGTTCAGACGATGTGAAAGTTAGAAGATTCGAACGAAATACAACACCGCCCAAATACATGGATATATCTGTGTCTGAGGTTCAGAAGGGCGTATCTAAGGGCTGAAAACTGAGATTCAAAGACTTTTGGTGATGTCAGGATTCATTGCGGAAGTTTAAAGGAATTGCCGCTACTTGGCGTGAGCAGAGAGGGCTTGGAAGCGTGAGGGCGGTGATCGAGAGAGGGTTACAAGGGTTAACGAAGACTAATTGGGATACGAGTGAGAACCAGTCGCATCAAAGTAGTAATTTTCGATTTTTTTTCTTGCTCTCTCTCTCTCGCTTTCTCTCTATCCATGTTCGTTTTTTATCTTTCTCTTCCTTCTTTCTTGGGGATCTCCGCGAACTCTCCAAGTGCATGGCCTGATTGGCAGCCTTCCACGTTCATTTGAGCGATGCGACATAATAAACATCGGACTGCAGGATCTCATATCGATGAGACAACTCTCGACATATCCTCAACCAAAAGCTTGCGTGAGAATGGAAATATCTTTTTGTCGACAAAGAGGCATTAATAGAAACCATGGGTAACTTTTTTGGAGATCAGATTGCATTGGACATTTTTTCATGCATTTTTTCTGGAAAGACATTTTAATTTATTAACGTAAAAATTTATATATACATATTTTTGTAACTTTTAACTTTATTTTGAAATTTCTTTATTTGAACAATAATGATTCTTGAAGTCGCTGTTACGGATCTACGGGAGGTTCTCTAAAAAAAGGCGTATTACAGTGAGCACGAAATCAATGCATTATGCTTATTGCAAATATGAGATATATGTACATGCATTAGATATATTGGTTTTTAATGAATTTTTCGATTCAAAGCATAACAAACTTATTATTCTTTAGTAGAACATTTAAAAAACCATTTAAAAAGTACTAAATAATATACCAAACTTGTAAATTTCTATCGATATATATATGTCAATAATATATCGAACTCGTATATTAATAATTCCCGACAAAGAATAGTCAAGAATAAAATTATTCCGTTAGCTTCGACTAAAGCATTACTCTACATTTTTCGAACTCGAGATTCTTAAATTTTCTTTTCCTTATCATTTTTTTTGCGCAGTTATTGGTTGATAATATTTATTTCTTCAGGTATCTCACAACAATGGATATATATGGGTCATTCCATATCAAATCGACAAATAGCTGGAATCGACCCCTTCTAATTTCGATGAAATTTGCTCAGAAGTTTTTATTTATGATAAAACAAAGTTCTACCGAAGGAAACAAATTTAATGAATTTTTTTCGAAAGTTATGCAAAATTCAAAATTTCACTATTTTTTCAATTTTTGTAGTTTATTTTTTAAATATGTCGAAAACTATTATCGTTACGGAAAAATCTTTCTGGTTTCGTCTTAAAGAGTATACTTTAGAGCTACGACAAAAAATATTCCGAATTTTTGTTTTCAAAGATGATGAATTTTTTTCGGAATAGTTTTTTTTCCCCAGCCCCAAGTATATTCTTTAAGGCGAACCCAGGACGATTTTTTCGTAACTGTAATAATTTTCGAGATATTTAAAAAATAAACTTGAAAAATTGAAAAAATTGTAAAATTTTGAATTTTGCATAACTTTCGATAAAAACAATTTAATTTTTTTCCTGTGGTAGAACTTTGTTTTATAATAAGCGAAAACTTCTGACCAAATTTCATCGAAATTGTCAATTGAAAGGGGTCGATTCCAACTATTATTCGATTTGACATGGATATTGACCAGTATACAGGGTGTCCCAAAATTAAGTGCGCAAAATGAAAGGGGTAATAGAAGGGGTCGAGTTGAGTAAATTGACCTCGAGAACATGTGGTCTGCGAAGTCGCGTTCGCGAAATACGGCTGGTTAAAAAATTTCGCCGAGCGTCTGCATTAAGGCAACCGAGTACACATCAGGCAGCGGTAAGCAGTACTGTTGATAAACGCGCTCGTACGCTGATACATACCATAACACTTCAAATTCTATGAATTTCAAACTACAACACTCTTGGGAGTGAATTTTCGTCAATCATAATAGCCCAGTCGAATTAGGATTTGACACGGAAAAAATTCCGAGTAGCAATTTTCCTTCGGAAATTGTTGGGGAGAGGGGGGGGTCACTGACAGTCTACATTTTGGTTTTCGGGATTCGCACCCTGTTGCGTCATCTACCATCTTGAATTTGAGAGTGAATTTTTGTTTATTGAATAACTCGTTTATGTTCAATTTAACACGAAAAATGGTTTTCACCGAAGTTGTTTGGGATTAAATTTCCTACAATTTTGGACCATATCAATTTTTCTCTAGAATCAATATTTTTGATTTGGACCGGAAAAACGAGGGTGAACGCTCTCGAATCGACGACGTTCTCTCACGTTTCTCCGCCGCGGTTGTGGTATAAGACAGAACAAAAATTCACCCTCTCTTTTCGGGTCTAAATCGAAAAATATCGATCCTAGGGAAAAATCGATATAACCAAAATTGTAGTAAATTTAATTCCAAACAACTTTGGTAATGATCGTTTTTCGTGTAAAATTGAAACCAAACGAGTTATTCAATAAACAAAAATTAACCCTCAAATTCTAGATGGCGGATGAAGCAACAGGGTGTGAATCCCGAAAACCGAAATGCAGACGGCCAGTGACCCCCCCCCCCCCCTCCCAACGATTTCCGGAAGAAAATTGCTACTCGGAATTTTTTCCATGTCAGCCCCTTTTTTAATCTAATTTGACTGGACTAAAACAACAAGGATGGATGGAACAACAGCGTTGGAAATTGCCTGTTATCATTCATTCATGGTAAACTGTCGATAGTCGATCGTTATCACTTGGTTTGATCGTTTATCATTCAATTTTGCCTGATTGCTGCCTGATGTGTACTGGGTTGCCTAAATGTAGGCGCTCAGCGAAATTTTCTTACCGGCCGTATCTCGCAAGCGCGACTTTGCAGACCACATGTTCTCAAGGTCAACTTACTCAGCTCGACCCCCTTTATTACCCCGTTCATTTTGCGCACTTAATTTTGGGACACCCTGTATATTACACTGAAAGAAATTTTATTGCAATATTTGGTTTTTCGCGTAACAAAAAGTATAATAAAATATAGCAATTTGGGGACAACCGAGGTACAATCGTAAATATTCCTATAATAATAGGACATTATGCTATCTCGCTGTCTTGCTAGTAATTCTTGCTTTTCAAAATAGCATTATGTCGTATAGAGATAGCATGTCGTATTATTATAGGAACATTTACGATTGTACCTCGATTGTCCCTAAATTGCTATATGCTAGTGCAAATATTGCAATAAAATTTCTTTCAGTGTAGACCATCCTGGAAAAAAACCTTTTTTTTCAATCTCCTACTTCATGAAACCATAGTTTATATTTTATATGGGTAAACAAATTTGAAAAAATTCTAAAAAACGTTTTTGATAGAGTCGCAAAAGATAATAAAAGTTTCAGCCAAACGGTAAGAGGTCGGGGTCAAAAGTGGTCGATTTGGCGTGGAATGCCTCACATACATCCACCATTAAACTATTATATTGTCGGCTTTGGTTGGAGAAACAAACATTTCCTAGAACTTATTAAAAACTATCAAAGCAGTTTGGTCTTGACGTCTTCCAGTATAACTCAAAATCGGGTGTAGTACATGAGTAATATTCACATCGGCGACGTCTCAAAGAGTTACACATTTTCGTTGTTCGCGTAACGTTTCAACTAAATGTAAGTAAAAAATAAATAAAGATTGCAAAATTTTTTAAAAATTAACTATCTACGTTTGCTGTTCAGAGTTGTGAAAATCGTAATGTAAAAGTAATGCATTACCCATTACTTTAAAAAATGTGTAATAGATGCATGCCCCATTACCATTAAAAAAAGTAATGTGTAATGGATGCATGCCCCATTACCATTGAAAAAAGTAATGTGTAATGGATGCATGTTCCATTACAATTAAAAAAAAGTAATGTGTAATGGATGCACGTTCCATTACAAATTACAAGTTTTGAAAAAAGTAATTTGCAGTGGAGAATATGCCATTACACATAGAAAAATTGCCATGCTCGTATTGGAAACTTGCACACTGCTGTCTCATTATTTTATTAAGCTTACTAAAAGTTCATCCTTCATGATCACAAACGATAAATAAAGTTAAAAAAAAAAGAACAAGCACAAAGCGACAAATTTTGTATTAGTAACTTGCTTTTCTTCCATCTCAATTTGTGTTGAGTGAAATAAAATAATGAAACAGCTATTTGCGAGTTTCTAATGAAGCACAGTAATTTTTCCATTTGTAATGGAATATTCTCCACTAAAAATTACTCTTTTTTCAATTATAATTTGTAATGGAGCACTCATTCATTACACGTTTTTTTTTTACTTGCAATAGAAGATGTATCCATTACGCGTTATTTTTTTTATTTGTAATGGCACATGCATCCATTACACATAACTTTTTTAGTTTTTTCATTTGTAATGTGATATGCGTCCATTACACATTACACATTACTTTTTTAAATTGTAATGGAACATGCATCCATTACACATTACTTTTTTCAATGGTAATGGGGCATGCATCCATTACACATTACTTTTTTCAATGGTAATGGGGCATGCATCCATTACACATTACTTTTTTCAATGGTAATGGGGCATGCATCCATTACACATTACATTTTTCAATGGTAATGGGGCATGCATCCATTACACATTACTTTTTTCAATGGTAATGGAACATGCATCCATTACACATTACTTTTTTCATTTGTAATGGAGCATGCATCCATTACAAATTACTTTGGTAATGTGTAATGGGGCATGCATCCATTACACATGATGCAGTGTAATGAGTAAAAAATACAATAATGCATTATTTTGATAATGCATTATTTACAACTCTGTTGCTGTTACATTTAATTCGACTGTTTCACGAGACACCATAAAGGATTATTGTGCCCTATGAATTTCAAAGAATACCATTCTGTTTGCCATCGGCTGATGGAACTTTTCACTGCGAGTGTACTCAAAAAATTAATGTTTCCCACGGTACCGACGTCGTATGATAATTACGATTCTTAGCAATTCAAAGACAGTCTTTTTACCCACCGAATCCGATCAATACATTGAAAATATCATGAATTGTTGATGATACGAATAGAAATTTTTCTTGCGAAGCGTTGGTACATTCGAACCATTTGAGTTTTATCGCAAGATAATGCAGCGTTTTTATCCACCGGACGATAATATCTCGATGGAGAAATCTTCCCATCTCGCTAAAGAATCTCTACCGTCCGTTGGCCGCACTCCTCTCGCGCAATAAGACAATCATTTAATTAGTAAAAGAATTACTTATTTGCCCAAAAACGGTAAACAATTCAGGGATGGAAGAAATTCATTTTTCATCGATCGATAAGGCATCGCCATTTTTTTCGGACCAAATTCATCTGCTTAGAACGAAACAGTGCCTGTGGGTAAGAGGAGGAAAAATCTATATGTCCTACATGCTTTAACATTCATCATGCACAACACTTTGCGAGGGCGATGAAAAAGATAAATAAACAAAACAAAAAAAATTCTGATGCACAGAACATCATTCTTCACTCTGCAAATCTCATCCGGAACGGATGAGAAAAGCTCTATATCGCGCCGCACATGCATTTCGCAGTCATGAATAATTTTCGAATAAAAAGTAAAAAAATATTTTCATACATGATTCCCGAGTAACCTTAAAGCGAAAAGGTCGTTCTGTGTAGCCATTTTTTTTTCTTATCAGAAAAGCATTTGAATTTTCGTCGGCATTTGTAAAATGTCAACCAATTCTTCCAACTTAATTTCTATCATTTCTTTCACGTTTCTTATTTTGAAAAAAAAAACTCATATACAGCCGTTATCCGAAAAGTATATGGGAGAAAACGCGTCACTTTTTCATGACGTGAACCTGACCATTTTTAATTTGGTAAAAACTTCGCTTATTTCATGGTCTGATCCTAAAAACAACTCTCAAATTTTATTATATTTTTTGGAGCCACCATGGTGCAATACAATACAAAATACAAGACCATGGAATATTTTCGACTTTTGAAAACATTTAATTTTCAATCTATGATATCTCAGTAGCGATAATCGTATGGAAAAGTATATAACGGGTAGTTTTCGTTTTTAATCCATCTTTAAAGAAAAAAATTGTCCATTTTTTTTAAGCAAATTTAAACAGCCAAAATAATTTTTTTAAATTAAAATCACGACACCCAAAAACCCCGATTCTCGAATTTTGAACGAAAATTCTCGAAAATACTAGAATTCATTACCAATATTTTCGAAAAAAAAATCGATGGAACCTCTGGTGATTCGCGAGATATTGATTGTTTAATATTTAATTTACTTGTTCTTCCTAAATTTCTGTCCATTCGTTAATTAATTTGAGCTTCAAATAGTGTAAAAAAAATAGTAAAAAAGAATCATGTAAATCAATAATAGGTTCACGTGCTTTGGTAGAATATTTTACGCGTATTTTCAATTTTGTACTTGTATAAAACACTCGTTTAATTTTTTTTCAATTTCAATTTCTCATTCACGTATTTAATACTCGTATTGGAATCTCGTTTTTTCTCCGAAATTCAATTTTTTAAATTATGTTGTGTATCTCGATTTCGACGAAAATCGACCATCTTTCAGCAACAACTTTACCGTTGTGAAACAGAATAATGCAATGATACTTCTGAGTATTTTTTTATTGATTGGGCTATTTTGAATCGTCCATTCATTAAAAATTCTTTTGATCGTTCGTAGGTAATTAGTCTTCTCACGGTAAATAATTTCAATCGACGGTATATTTTCTTAAGCTCATTCATAGAGGTCTCGGGATGACACGGTATAAGATTTTTAACAAATTTCTTACGAGATCTTTCACGAAATCGTTTATTACTTTAAAATATTCCTAAACAGCGATGGCGTCATTACTACCCGTGTGGAAATTTTGTTAGGGGATTCTTAGGGGCCCGATTAATTTTCCCGAATAAATACAGGGGCCTGACACGGAAACCCGTTCAGGTCCCGTTAGGGATTGTCCCACTGTATTAAGCGGGGCCCTCAAAAGATGCCCTATCGGGGCCCTTGAAAGATGCCGTATCGGGGCCCTTAAAAGATGCCGTATATATCGGGACCCTTGAAAGGTGCCGTATCGGGGCCCTTAAAAGAATTATTTATTTTTTTCATATAATTATCAGTTGTTATGATGAAATTCAGTTCTATATTCACAATTGATAGTTTCTAAGGGTCAATTAGTAACGAAAAAAAAAAATTTCAGAAAAAAAAAATTTTGCCCTCGGTGGGGTTTGAACTCGCGACCCTCGTTTTTACGCATATCCCCAAATTCAACATGAATTAAATAAATAAAAAAATAGGTAATGTGAAAATTCATGAATTTTTCTGACAGATTTAGTTTTCTTGCATACTCGCGGACCCTAGAATATGCACGAGACCAGAGACTGGGATTTGAAACCTACCTACCTATCGAGCCCAACTAACGACCTAAAACTGGGACGCTATCCACTACACCACCGACTACTTTTGATAAACTGCTGTAAATATCATATTTATATAACATAGGCCGAGAAATAAATACGTACCAAAATATATGAATTTATTTTCATTACTCGAAAGCCATTTTTTGGTTCAACTTGTCTTTTAACTAAATTAATAAAAATCGAATATTGAATCAGATGAATAATAATAACAATAATAATAAGAATAAATATTATTAATATATTTGTTCTAATAATAATAATATTAAACAATAATAGTACACATAATTATTAATATTTTAAAGTATATTCATTATTATTAATAATATTTATTATTTATAATAATAATGAATATTATTACTTAATTTATATTATCTAAGTATCTTTTTAAGTAATATGAAGTAATTAATTACTTCATATTACTTGAACAATCAGATGCGAGTATGTGTATGTATATCATATTGAATATATGTACTAAATTTTATTTTGATTATCTTATTCTTTGTATACACCAAACTGGATCTCGTACTGGCTAACCTATCACGTCCTTATTAAAATTTATTGTTGGGAATCCCTGTTAAGCTTAACCGGACTCTAGCTTAATTTACCTATAAAACCCTTGTTTAAATATATAATCGAAAACTTATTGAATCTTGACCGGGCAGTGTTTTGATTTGCCTATAAAACCTTTGTTTCAATATATAATGGAAAACCTATTTAAACGAGACCGGGCCCTGCCCTGATTTGCCTATAAAGTCCTTGTTTAAATATATAATGGCAAACCTATTTAAACCAGACCGGGCCCTGCCTTGATTTACCTATCAGGGCCCGATTGAATTTTAAACTGGATAACCTATTTAAACCAGACCGGGCCCTGTCTTGATTAACCTATAAAGTCCTTGTTTAAATATATAATGGCACAGCTATTTAAGCCAGATCGGGCTCTGCCTTGATTTACCTATCAAGGCCCTATTGAATTTTAAACTGGAAACCTATTTAAACCAGACCGGGCCCGGCCTCGATTTACCTATCAAGGCCCTGTTGAATTTTAAACTGGAAAGACTATTTAAACCAGATCGGGCCCTGCCTTGATTTACCTATCAAGGCCCTATTGAATTTTAAACTGGAAGACCTATTCAAACCAGACCGGGCCCTGCCTTGATTTACCTATCAAGGCCCTATTGAATGTTAAACTAGAAAACCTATTTAAACTAGACCGGGCCCTGCCTTGATTTACCTATCAAGGCCCTATTGGATTTTAAACTCATCGGGGCCTTTTCAGGCTGTACCCGGGAAAATCATATTAGGGATTCCACATTTAATCCAAAGCAGGCCCCGATTATTATTAGGGGCACTATTCGAAGCTCAAATTAATTAACGGATTGACAGAAATTAATAAACAACAAGTAAATTAAATACTAAAAAATCAATATCTTGCCAACCACCAGAGATCCCATCAGTTTTTTTTTCAAAAATGTTGGTAACGAATTCTAGTATTTTTGAGAATTTTTATTTAAAATTCAAAGGCGGTGGAGGGATTTTGAGTATCGTAATTTTAATTTTTGAAAATTTTTTGACCGCTTAAATTTACTTAAAAAAAAGGACCATTTTTTTCTTTGAAGATGGACTCGAAACGAAAAAAAAACCTTATATACTTTTCGATACGATTAACGCTACGCTACAGAGATATATATGGTCAATTGAAAATTAAATATTTTAAAAAGTCGAAATTATTCGACGGTCTACTATTCCGCCATGGTGGCTCCTATAAATCTAATAAAATTCAAGAGTTGTTTTTGGAATCGGATGATGAAATAAGCGAAGTTTCGGCTAAATGAAAAATGGTCAGGTTCACATCATGAAAAAGTGACGCGCTTTGCCCCATATACTTCTCGTAAGTCAACGAGGAGACCTGAATTCTTTTTCCTCTGCCGTAAGGAAATAAGAAAGTAGAAACAAAAAATTTATTTTTTGTTTTGATTCTTTGAATAATTTATAGAAGGCGCCAAAGTCGAAAATGTCCCATGGCCGGCAGTCAATCTCAGAATTGACAGGTCTGAGACAAAAAAATAAAAAAGTATTTTAAAAAGAAAGGTTTCTTACACAATAATTAACCACCGTTAATGAAAAATTGATTTTAACAAAATGGCGAATGTTTGAAATAAATTGTGAAAAATTCAATTTTACATTTTCATTTAAAAAAATCTTCCATTTTTTTTATCGATTTTTCATTAACGAGGGTAAATTATTGTGCAAGAAACCTTCCTCTTTGAAATGTTTTTTTTATTTTTTTTGTTTCAGACTTGCCAATGCTAAGATTAACTGTCGGCCATAGGATAAGATATTTTCGACTTTGGCGCCTTCTATAAATTATTTAAAAAATCAAGATAAAGAAATTTTGTATTTTCGAAGAATGAAACAATGTTGTGAAAACAATTTTATGGCCATATTTGATAAAGGAGCAAAAAAATCTTCAAAATACACCTAGGAGCCGGAAAAAAAGTCATTTTTGTGAATTTTTTAAGGAAAACTATTTGAAATTTCGGATTGGGAGTTTTTCTATCTAAAAGTATACACACTCAGAAATATATTCAATTTTTTTTATTTAAAAAAATAGAAAATTGGCGAGGTTGTTGCATAATCTTCGGAGCGCCGTGAAAAAATCCGGGTAAAAGGTACTCACTGGCGTTTTTTCAAAAATCATCGGAAACAAAAAAACCACAAAGATTATTAAATGAGATACTATGATCTAGTACTTGTCATAGCCGATTTTGAAAATATCGATTGATGACAAATGGCGGACGTTTGACATAACATAGCGATTTTTCGACCAAAAAATAGTTATTATTTTGCCAATAAAACAAAAATTGAACCAAAAAAGATCCCATTACAAGTACAAAATAATGATGTATAGAATAACCACAACAAAATTTAAGGCAGTCGATTAATTGATTTTCGAGAAATTTTGGGTACCCATTTAAAAAGCGTGGTTTTGAGAAAAACGCGTTTAAAAATTTGGAAATGAATAAATCACACGGAGCGGCACGGGGTGCTCTCGGAGACGGTCCACTCTCTTGGCTGTAACCTCGGTTGTAACCTTGAGACCTCAAGCTTCAAGAAAAAGCAAAAAAAAATGATTTTTTCGACCATGCTAGGTGTATATCTCCCCTTAAGCGTCGTAAATGTTGACCGAAGATAAATTAAATTTTAAAAAATAACCTTAATAATAATAGTTCAGTGAAGATCAATTGTAAAGAATGGACTGATGAATCAGAGTTGAACATTTCGTCAAATACTTGGACACCTGCGAAATATCGAGTGAAGCCAATTATACCATTCAACAAAATGTAGGTTTTTTTTTTTTGAACGAACGATCGTCAATTATAACGAGCCAATGGGCATTGAAAAATGTGCTGATTGTCAAATTCACGATAGCGCGAAAGTGGACGTTTCCAATTTTTCGAGAAACGTAAAATTTCAATCAAAAATTTACAAAACATCGACGATGTCAAGTCCTATGAATGGTCGCACGTATTGTTCGAAAGCATCAAAGCAGTTTTGCATAATCGGCGTGGCGCGTAACTTTATTCCGCCCACGATTTCTGTTAGTTTGACCGTCGACAGAAATCACTCCCTGCTAATGAACTTTGGCAAACGATTCCATCATGTTCTAACAATAATAATTTCAATGAATTTTAGCTGCTTTCTACGAAAAAAAAGGTCAGTAATTATTCGAGGATAATCCAGTACTACGGTATTTCATGCTGCAAATCCAGTGATTTTGAGAATGATGATTATGAGAACGTCAATGATACAAAATTTCGCAGATTGCTTGACATTTCCATTGAACTTTTCTATGGTCGAATAAATAATACGAACAATAAATCAGTGTTCGAACGAACAAAAAGAAACAGGACATTTTTTATCGTTCCTTTCTCAACCATACATCCTTATCGCGACAAATTAACAATAACAATAGGCGGATAGCAACATTTAACGCTTCACAATCATCAAGGCAAAGTACATCAACTCCGACCATCGTTAATATATTTCATCGTGTCTCTGTAGATAAGACCGCTTCATCAATCTCACGTGATTACGTACACAAAAAATTCAATGACCGATTCGTGAATCGCAACAGAATGTTGTTTCGATCCAATCGTGAAATCATAAAATATCGCATTCTTCGGGTATCTAATCGTAAAAATTGCACATAGTGAAACGTAAAAATAGCTATACTGCTTCGTACATGAATAGATAATGATATCGCATTGATTAGGGGGAAGCCCCCCCCAGTACCGGACACTTAATGTTATTCATTAATAACACTATTATATATATAAGAACTTCGATTTTTTTATATTTTTTTCACAAACATTGGAGTATTCTTTGGTGTGTTAATGATAGTACAGATTTTTAAAAAACGTAAAACTAAGAAAAATATATTTTTGAATTTAATAGTTAAAATGGTCGAGTCCGAAAAGTGGCAGCTAGTACCGGACACTATGAATATTATTTGAAAAAATTGATTAAAAATGGTTAAATTTTGCAATGATCGCAAATATATTAATCGGAACACTCCGGAATATCTGCGCACGCCTTATGAGCCCATTGCTTACAATTGCCGCACTGGATCCAGTCACTATTATCATCGAGGCTTTTTTCATATTTTCCTCGGGCCATTTTCCTCTCGTCATTATTTTTAACTGATTTGTTATAGTGAAATACCACCACCACAAAAATAACATGTTTTACATAAATATTTCAATAACGAAAAAAAATGGCATCCGGTACTGGAGAAAAATCGAGTGTCCGGTACTAGGGACTCAACATGCAAGATTAAATAACAAAATGCGTTGCAATTTCACAAACATTTTTTAATTTAACCTTCATTATTTGAAAGAATACTTACCAAAAAGCATCCCAAGCTGAAAAACGGAGCCGCAAAACCCCTATTTTTTAAACAATGGATGTGTGAAAATTACGGCTGACACGAATATTAATCGGCTCCAACGAAAATCAACTCTCGACAACGCGCGCATGCGCACTGCGGCTAGCTCCCTAGCGCCACCGTTACCACTATAGCCACTGTTCGAACTACGCACGAGAACTATTGTCGTTGCTCTCTAGTTTGGCTTATATCAACAGTGTCTGGTACTAGGTGCCATCCGGCCTTAGGGGACGTCCCCCTATGCGAAAACATAAATCACGCAAGGCGATTATCGCCAGAAAAACAGATACTTTTCAAGAGAGATACTTATCGTTTGAAGCGAAAATTCTCTACGAGAATTAAATAAATAAGTACAATACTAAAATTACATCAGCTGGCAAGAACTCCTTACATAGATTCTTTGCACACCGACTTCTGCTAATATTCTGTGCTCAGACCCGTCTCCATAAGCATACTCTTCGCATAATCCGTATGGGAGTTCAGTGGGTGCCGTCCTGCGACATCTCGCGCCAAGTCTCGAAACTAACGCGACGCGGTTCGTGGTGATAATAATAATAATAATAATCATCTGCCTACGTTACGAACATGTGACAAACGCACGATCGCTTCTTCTCGCGGAATAAATGTGATAATGTAAATAACAACAACAATATTAATAATAATAATATCAATAATAATAATCAATAATGATAAAAATTAAATAATGAATAATAATAATAAACGAAGCAATGATTGTTAATTTATTATTATTGCTATTACTATTATTGTATGGTATTTTCATTTACTACTGAAGTGACATTACCCAGGTGGGATTTAACAAATGGCCCGACGTTGGGCCAGTACTAAATGCCAGGCGTACAGGCTTGGCCCAAAGCTGACTCCCAGTATCGGGCCAGCATTATACCGGTACTGGTTTGTTAACCTCGGCCCAACTCTGGCATGCAATGTCGGCCCAATACTGGTATTACATGGCGGCCCAGCGCTGGCATACAACGCCGGCCCAGCACTGGCATACAATCCTGGCTCAGCGCTGGCATTAAATCGTGGCCCGGCGTTGGCATTTAATGACGGCCCTGTACTGGCATCCGATGCTGGCCGGACGCTGGCATTCAATCATGGCCTAGTACTGGATATAAATAGGTGAATATAAATAAATGTTAATGCGGATCGCATTAAGAAATAATTTTCAAACTCAGACCAGATTATATAGAAATGATTATAGAAATATTTATTTAATATTCAACAAACGTATTTCTGAAGTAAGAAAAAAAAACAATTAATTGACGTCTTGATTAAGTGATTCGTCATTTGGCGATTCGTCAAGTGATGAAGAAACTACTTCATCCTCGATGTCATCGTTGTCATCTTCGACAATGAAATGCGAATTTTCAAGGTTAGAAAATTGAATCGTTACAATCGGATCCATCAAATCGCGATCATTTTTTTTTTGCTTTTTCGCCGGTTGTTCTATATCTTCCTCACTGATTATTTTCAGAACGCAATTTTTTAAAAAACGGTATTTTTTCACTCTCAAAATACTGGAACGTGGTTTCAACATTTTTTACGATGATCGAATGACATCTACGTGTGCGAACATAACCTCTTAAACATACCGAGTGTATGGGATAACCGGGCCTGGCCCAGCACTGGCATAACGGCTGGCCCAGCCGTTATGCCATTGTTGGCCCGACGCTCAGTTTCAGCGTTGGCCCGACGTTGGCTTCAAAGGTTGGCCAGACTTGGCCCGAGGTTACAATGCCAGCATCGGCACACTGCGTTGGGCCAATGCTGGGCCATGTGACAAGCTCTGGCCAATCCCACCTGGGTATTGATAAATGTTGACCATTGTATAATTCGTTACTTATTATTCAATAGGCATCATTGTTAAATGCTGATCATTCAGTTCATCCGTATTTACTTTCCAATGGACATCACTGGGTAAAGCTGATCATTTCGTTCATCAGCATTTGCCTTCCAATGGACACCATTGGGCAATGCTGACCGCTCGATCCGTCCGCATTTTCTTTCCAATGGGTATCATTGAGTAATGGTGATAATTCGGTTCATCCGCATTTGCTGCCCAATGGACGTCATTGGGCAATGGCGACATTTCAATGGATGTTCATTCACTGATCAATGGTAATTCCTATACGCCATTGACAAATGTGGAAATCCCAATGGGTCCCCATTCATTGTCCAATGGAGTCAAATGAGGACCATTCGTTGCCATTGGCAATTCAATGGAGTTTTTTACTACGGAGATGCTCCATTTTTGTTTTTTTTAAATATTTTCGTACGATTTTTTCTCGCAAAGTTATTTCACTTTAGGCTAAAAAAGACAAATTTTGAAAGATGCAGCGTAACTTTAAAGCTATAAAGTTTAGGAGATAATGTCAAGTATGAAAAAAGTAGCGTACGTATACACGGCATCGCCTGGACTTATTTCAGAATTTTTCTATGAGATTTTTTTTTCACTATTTTTGCTCGAACTCTGATGGACTCAGCAAAAAATTGTATGTGATTGAAATTTCCATACTTCGTAATACAATAAAAATCAGAAAAAACTCAGTAACATTTAGCATGCTATAATAAACAACAATTATCAACAATAAGATTGGTCAAAAGTCAATTAATAAATTGTTAATAAATTGCTTGGTTCACAAATGGCAGGCATGGAAAACATTCATGGAAAACAATAGTGATAATCATTAAACGGTATCGAAAAGTTCACACTGTTGCTCGCAGAAAAAAATTACGGTGCAGTGAAAATAACTGGAGTGCTACAGTAGTTATTACTAACCAGTCCAGTAATTGTACTATTCAGTCCGTGATCAATGCATGATAGGGTACCAGTGATTATAACTGGACTGGTACAGTGAATTTCACTGGTTATTTGTCCATGGGTTATTTTCCGTTTGCCATTCAAGAAGTACCCCAATAATTATTACCGGCAGCTCCGCATTGAAAAATCACTGGCCTTGCAGCTTGGAATGCCCCAGTATAGGACTTCAATCCATGAATAATCACCGGACTTTTTCCGCGTATAAGCTATTCATGTGTATAATAAGCTTTCAAAAAAACTCTTCCACAAATAAGAAGCCTACCGTTTCACTACTGATCGAGAAAAAAGGCGTAGAATCACTTGGCCGCGTAACAACTCTACCGCATTATAAGCTTCCGAAATAAAGTCTGCCGAATAACAACTGTACCAAGTAATACCTTTCAGGAAGAGGAGCCATCTCGATAAATGTTAATCCAGAATAATGTTAATCCAATCCAAATGTTAATCCAAATTAGTCCGGATAAATGTTCTCTGGTAGAGATGTCATTCCGGACAATTGTTTTTCGGGAAACCAATTATTTGGTCGACTTATTCCGGAACAGAGTTATAAATAATGCATTACGGTATTCATTACCCATTACACTGAATAATGTTAAATGGATAAGTGTACCATTACAAAATACAAGAGTAATGTGTAATGATGTGATGTGATGTGTAGTGGATGAATGCTCCATTATAAATTACAATTGAAAAAAAAGTAATTCATAGTGGAGAATATTCCATTACAAGTAGAAAAATTGCTGTGCTCGCATTAGAAACTTGCACATTGCTGTTTCATTATTTTATTTCACTCGAAACAAATTGAAATAAAAAAAAAGCAAAAAGTGTCTCACTGTAATATTGTTTGAGCACGTCAATACTGTACTATCCCCACTGTTTTTCCGGAGACGCCCCGCAAAAATAATCCTGTGTGTGCCATTATCTGTGTGTAATAATGTGCAGAATTTTCCATTACAAATGACTGTAATGGACCGTTTCTACATCAATTTGGAACAGGTACTATTTTGCTCAAATGGAGATGAATGCCGAATTCCCCAAGGACATTTTCGCCATTGAATTCCCCATTTGAAATCGAATAGGGATTTTCCAATGAGGATTGACTTCCCCATTTCAAACGGAATATGGATTATCCCATGGGCATCAGTCGGCAAGAACTCCTTGCATGGATTTTTTGGACACCGACTTCTGCTAATATTCCGCGCTCACAATCGTCTAGATAAGCATACTCTTCGCATAATCCGTATGGGAGTTTAGCGGGTTGCCGTCCTGCGACATCTCGCGCCAAGTCTCAGAATTAACGCGACGCGGTTTCCAATGGACATCTTTAGGTAATGCTGATCATTCAGTTCATCCGCATTTACTTCCCAATGGACATCATTGGGTAAAGTTGATCATTTCCTTCATCAGCATTTGCCTTCCAATGGACACCATAGGGCAATGCTGATGGCTCGGTCCATCAGCATTTGCTTTCCAATGGGCATCATTGAGTAATGGTGATCATTCGGTTCATCCGCATTTGCTGTCCAATGGATGTCATTGGGCAATGGTGACTTTTCAATGGATACCCATTCACTGATCAATGGTCGTTCCTGTACGCCATTGAAAAATGCGGAAATCTCAATGGGTCTCATTGTCCAATGGAGTCGTATGAGGACCATTGGTTGCCATTGGCGATTCAATGGAGTTTTTTACTACGGGTTTTGCTTTTCAGAATTGGGATGCTGTAAGGCTGATTTTATTTGGTGATCATTTCCAGAAAATTTTTTTGCGGAACAGATGTTCGTTAGACATATTTCTCTAGACAGTTGTAAAATAAAAGAGATCGCATTGTAGGGTTGTATTTAAATAAAGGTGTTCGACGATGGAGTTGTAACGGCTAGAGATGTCAGATGTCAATGTTCCGTTCAAAACTCAACGCAATATAAACAACAGGACCCGTCGCCAAAAATCTTAACAGTTGATGCGGCATTAAATAAATACGGCATTAAACAAAACGAGACGAAAATCTTTTTGTCAATGTTTATTCTTGCATTCTCTTTCACCATTATCATCGTCTCGTATTGCATTATCTTTTATTGTTTTTGGCAAAATACAAGATAATGTAAGACCAGACGGAAATTATAATAAAATATACATCTCTTATAATTCAGGATAAAATCATCCAGCATGGAGATTATCGATTACGCTTATGCGGCAATAAATTTCGTTTCCGTATCGCGGAGTGTGACGTCGATGTCATCGATCATCGACTGACAGTTGGCCAATAAAATGCACTAAACGCAATAAACGCAAAATGCAATAAACGCTATAACACGCCGTCAAATGTCTCGAAACAAACGAAACACCATTCCTCATAGCACCAGGCGTTATTATTCTACGATTACGTCGAATGTGGAGAAGAGAAACATGAAACGAGATTGAAAAACTATCGCCGATAAGCGCGATGAATATGAGGAAAAAAAAGTATTTTCCAAACTGCGCAAATCGGGGATAAAATCCGTGTCGAACGATCGATAAAGAATTCTCATAACGTCAATGACATCGTATCGATCATTGTGATTCTTTTTCGCCACCTTAATACTTCACATTGATAAGTGCCACTCGTCAACATTCGTGAAGCACATAATGAATTTTCATTGGCAATACAAACGCGATTAATTGGTGTATGTACAAAAAAAACGAAAAAAAAAACAAGAAAATGAAGAGATGCTGATCTTATCTTATCGCGCGACTCGATTAAGCCGCGTTAATCACAAATGAGGTGACTTCGTTTGTGCCTTTATAAGCGCGAGTAGATTCGGCATTCGGTAGCATAATCGCGGTACCTAAACATGAGGGTCCACATATCGGTCTGTACCTTGCTCATTTGCGCCACCCTCGGTAAGTCATTTGTTTAACAATGAAATTTTCAAAAGCACTCAGAAAGTTATTCTTCTAACTGAGAGTCGAAGGATCATGCTCATCACGAAAAAAAAAAACATTCAAAATTACAGGGGTTGAACAGTTCGCATTAGACTCGAGTAATTGCACAGTGATATTTACTGAAATACACAGCTCAAAATGCAGTGAGCTCAAAGTAAATTATTACAGTTTCTACACTGTCCTCTTTGGACTCAAGCCACCCTACTGTTACTTTTACTGGAACGCATAATCCAAAATACAGTGTCAGTAGACATTTTTTTTACTGAAAACACTGATTTATTCAAATACCAAATTGTAATTAAGCCAGTGTACACTGTTAAAATCTAAGTGTGTACATGAAAAGTCATCATTTTTGTAGGAAAGGATCTACATTACTCTATTCTGCTGTAAAATTAAATATGTCACCCTATTTTGTATCCAGTTTAAGGTAAATGTCCCAGTACCCGACCATCTAAGAGACGACGAAAAAGTTAACTTGTTTTTCGCGTTCAAAAATAAACTATTTTCTGCAACAACTATGACTATTGGAAAGCTTGAAGTCTCTAGTTTCCAAAACACAGGGTATAGGTGTTGCTATAATTAGTTGTTTATTCATAATAACCGAAAATACTGAGGAATGTAAATGTACCAGTACCCGACCACCCGTTTTTCTATATGACCCAATATCCGACCACACATTATGACCCTATAATCGACCACTCGTCTCTATGGTGGGGGGAAAGGAGGGGGTGAATTGAGAAAAATGCGTCGCTGCTCGGAGAATATGTCACCGAAATTTTGAGGTTATGCACGAATGATATACATGGCTGCAGATGTCCGGTTACTGGGACTGAACATAGTCGCGAGCAAGTGCCGATATCCGGACATATGGTCGGTCATCGGTACAAGATACATTTCGTATGTACCAATAACCGGACATAAAAATTAAGTACTTAAAACGCATTTTTGGCTAATTGAGACAACATGATCAAATTAGTGGTATCTTTCCGAATAGAAACAGCTAAGGTTCAGTTCGAAAACAATAAAAACCACTTCGAAATAGCTTCAATAAGATATCGCGATTCCTTAGCACTTCAGCTTAGATAATGGCTTCCGTGCCCCGAATAGTACGCGTGCTGTCATATTTATCCAAAATTAAATTACAGACGATTCTTGAACTATTAAAAGTAGTGTCGTATGTGTAGATTATGAATCCTGGATATTAAATCAATTCGCCGTTTAAGATTTCTCTTAAGTCAACGCTTAACTTGCTGATATATTGGTTCAAGTGATCGGGTACTGGGACATGGTCGGGTATTGGGACATTTACCTTATGCTGTGATTTCCGCTGTTTCTTTTTTTCCGTGATGATTCTAAAGCTAAAAAAATAAAATCTCATTTTCCTTCGTGTTTCGTCTCACCGTGAACAAAACAGGACTTCTAGCCGGGGCAGATCCGATTAGGACCCAACAAGTTGATGGCATCGACGAAAATGTCATCGTCCAAGATCCGTTCGTGGAAAGGATCAACGAGGAACCGAGAAGAACGAACTCATCGTTGTTGGGCGACGAATTGGTGATGTTCAGAAGAGGCCTGATGGTGGAGGACGACGATGGTAAACTGGTCGAGGTGACGTTTGAGGAGGGCGCTGCCAGTGGAGAGACCGAGGATGAAACAATCAGCAAGCTCAACGATCGTGTCTTCTTCCGTCTCTACACGAGGAAAAATCACAACGAATATCAGCCTCTGTGGCTCGACGATGCTGAAGCATTGGCCAGGAGCAATTTCAATGCTGATAAACCAACGCATTTCATAACCCACGGTTGGGTAAACACTGCGAACAGTGGGGCGTGTACGCTCATTCGCGATGGTTAGTCCCGATAATACCATTGCCAAGAAAATATGATCAAGATTATTTTTCTCTGAGTACCTGTTTCATATTGATTCTGATGATATGATGTAACGAAACCATTTCACTCGAAGCTTATCTCAAAAACGATGATCTCAACGTGATCGTCGTTGATTGGAGCAAAATCACCCTCAGACCTTACTTGTGGGCAGCCACGCGTGTCGTCATGGTCGCCAAGCATGTTGCCAAAATGATCGATTATCTCGAAAGTCATGCCCGTCTCGATACCGGCAAGACCAGTCTCGTTGGTCATTCACTCGGCGCCCATGTCATGGGACTCGCTGGTTACTACGCCAAGGGTACCATTAACTACGTCGTTGGTACGTTATCAGACCAGCCATTACTGTCCATGGGTTATCGAAAATTCAGTAAAAACGGCTTTAAAGTTAAATTACGAATAACAATGTTATTGCTTTTGTTTGTCTAACAGCTTAACCTTCCGAAAAACCAAAAATTTTATTGTTCTAACGAATCATGAATAAGAATATCACTTCACTCTAATGACACGTAAAACTGACTCCGATGATAACGCAGCCCTATTTTTCCAATTTTCCCAACGGCGATTGGCTTTCGGTATTCGCTTTTGAATCTAATATGAATGGTTTCCAAGGAAAGAGGTATTCGGCCCTGTTATCATTGGAGTCCTCCCAGCCCTTGTCACATCCCCTACACAAGTTCTCAAGGCTTCGAAAGGCTTTGGAATAATGAAATCAGTGCTAATTTTTACAAATTATCTTTACAAAGATTTTCACACGCTTAATCAATAATGAAGCACAGCGCATTCACAACTTTATTGTGAAAGATGTCCTTTTCATGTCAAGATAATTGAAAGCGCTGCAGCCCTTTGCCCAGTAACATGTTTTATGATAAATGGCACCTTTCAATTTAGCAAATTGAAAGGATAAATCGGAAGAAAATTGCTTTAAGGTCTAGCAAATATTTTATGGAAACGGTTTTTAAAATTGAGCACTGATTTGACCAATTGTGAAACTTCTTTCATTGACGGACGAACGACAACGATTTTTCTTAGGCTTGGATCCGGCTCTTCCTTGGTTCGTAACAGCTGGTCCTGGCTCACGAATATCGACCCACGACGCTAAACACGTTCAGATCATTCACACGAATGCTGGTTTCTTGGGTTACCTCGAGGCCATCGGTCATACGGATTTCTATCCCAACGGTGGATCGAAACAGCTCGGCTGTATCGTTGATGCCGGTGGTTCATGTTCACACGCGCGTTCCTACAAATTCTTCGCCGAATCGATAAACAGCCAGAAAGGATTTTACGGTAAGGCTTGCAGCTCTTTTCTGCAATTCATCACCGGTTTGTGCGGATCCAAGCCGACGGCGTTAATGGGTGGATCGCTCATCGACTTTGAGAAGACCGGCAAATACTTTCTCTCGACGAGATACATATCTCCATACGCCAAGGGACATTGAAGGGTGTTAATGTTAATTTTTATGTTAACAATTAATGATTCTAGTCTATTATGTTTAGTTACAATTAACAATAACGAATTAAACATAATAGTTGGTGATATTCCTCAGAAGTTCCCTCGAAAAATGCCATCACATCGTATGAAACTCAGGAAAATATGCGTCTCATCGTGAAAAATGTTACTGTTTTTTTCCATTACGAGGTTCATGAATTTTTGCGGTTCTCATTGAGCTTCGAGATTGCCAATTGCGTCGCAACTTATCTCTAAGTGATCTTTAAATAAAAAAAATTAGCCACTATGGGAAGATTCCTCGCTATGATCCTTGTAGACTTTTGAATGTAACCGAAAAAAAGCTGTGTACCATCACACAATTGTACATTATGAAAATACATGAAATTTGATACGAGACCCTATTCAGATTTTCTATTGACCAAAAGAATTTTGCTTTCTCATCAAAGAAGCGAAGAGAGGGGAGCGTTTTGAAAAATTTCAAGCTGATAAGGTTAAAATGAAAATTTTGAAAGATCACATTCATGGTGCATGACCTTTTATATGTAAGTGTGTCTGTCTATATGTTGATGAATTTTAGAAGACTCACTCGATAAGTAGTTTGAAAAAAAATTCGAAATTTTCTAAAATTGTCCGTTAAGGGGTTTGGCCACTCTAGGATTTTCAAAAAACCGATTTTTTTTTTTTTGTTAAAAAGTTACATTAGTAACTTTACATTAGTAAAGTTACATAAGTAAATCTATAGATTTATATTCCAATAGACTATGTGCGTGAATCACCCCTAAGTACTCGATTGTCGTATTCTAGTGCAACTCCTCTGCACCCGCAGCGAGCTTTCTACAGACTTTAAACGCGTTTATCTCAGAACTACATTTTTTAAGTCGGCTGAACTCATAACTCAAACAAATTTCAACCGATCCATTTGCAATTTCAATTGTACCTTGAAAATAACTTTCTCTAAAACACTACGTAGGATCTTTTCATTATATTGCATAGTACCTTTTTTATAAACAATTTTGTGACGATTTTCTCATGACACTTTATACTTTTTGATTTAGAAATGCCCAAATTTTACAAAAAACAACATATCAAAAAAATCCTACGTACTTCTATAGCTATCCTTATTATAAAATCGAAAAAACTTTGGAGCTTCATCGTAACTCAAAAATTATAGGAGCCGTTGGTTCGGGCGTCAACCTTCCAGAAATAAATACATCACCGAAAAATGAAAATGAAAAAATAATTTTGTATTGACAATTAAATGTATAATAAAACACCTTTTTTGTAAATCCGATTGATTTTATAGTTTCACTGAAAAAAAATCACGAAAGATGCCCTTTTTTGGTCTGTATAGTGGCCTAACCCCTTTACGCTCTAAATTTCGTAATTTTGCACTGATGGCAACAACATTGTAACCAAATTTTACGGAAATTTCATCACTTAGTGGAGGGTATAGACTGAGGACGATTGTAACAATTTGTTTTTGGGCTTTTCCTAGGCCCTGCAGAAAGCATTTAATGGTCGACAAAATGGTTCTATGTTGAAGTCTGTAAGTAGAATAGAAAAAAAGTACGGCCCTTTTTAAAAAGTGTAAGAAATTGTTGCAACCGACCCCTACCTCGTGGCGGTTGTAACAGTCGATGTGGACAATTGTAACATAAGATTTTAACTATTATATCTTTTATTGTGACCAATATTATATAATATTATTACAACATCAAACATTATCACGGGGATATATAGTACGGTCACAATGATAAAATTTTAACACATGGAAATAGTCGTATCGAATTGATAATAATCATAAAGTAATAGAACAAAGTCTCAGACACACCAAACTTGTCAAAGAAACATGACATAAACCAAAGTTACGTGCCGCGGTTGCCTGTATAGATTTTCCATTTTTAGGCACTCACCATACATGAAAAGTGCCTATTAGTATTGCCTTCCAAAAACCTATTTCTTACGAAAGCAATCATACAAACTTTATACCAACATATGTTGGCATATTATACAAAAACAAAAAATTTTGGATTTTCCGTCCCCTCGGCCGTCTGTATGTGCTCATAACTCAGCAATCCATCAATGGATCCGGTTTAAATTCATAGCACAGTTTTGTTTTACTATAATCTCAAAACCTTTTTTGACTCAATCCATTTAGACAATGTTGAATATGAAATTTCCCAAAAAAACAGCCATTTTTGTGTCCGTCCAGAGTCAGATCTTCGCAACCCGTGAACCAATGTTTTTGTAACTTATATAGACTTTCTTTATACGTTCATAAAGATCATAAATAACTTATTTTTCAGTTTTTCACTCATTGCACGAAGATGCGTGAACGAATTTTTTTAATTTTCATCATGGACTTTCATTTTAATACATTTCAACTATTTCAAGACTTTAAAATGATTTAAACAATTTTAACATAGCATTTTTAATATTTTTGTTTTATTCATTTATAACTTTTTAACGTTTTCGCCCAAAAGACACTGATTGGACAAAATTTTTAGACATTTCTTACTATTTAATAGAATGTTATTTTTATATATCATTATATTTATAATGATCGATAATTAGTACACTTCTATGTATCAAATTTTTTTTTCAAATATTATTATAACTTTTATGCAAAGAAAAAATTATATGAAACATAACCTTGTGTTCCTGAAATACACAATTTTCTTAATGAAAAAAAAACATCCCCATACAATACACCACACTAAACTCGATCGAATTGCACAAATTGTCACTTTAAAAAATCATATGTCATGTTTTTCAACATTGTAATTTGAGTAAACAATACAACGGCCCTGATTACGATGACAGATAAAAATCATCAATTAAACGAAAGCAAATTTTGGCTGCATTATCTTGAACGCTTAAGCCCAAGACACAATGACAAGAATAAGAAATAAGGAATAAGCTAGAATATAAAAGATATGCCCGTCTTGTCTCAGGTTCCATCGCCTCTCTATTCAGAGTCAATTTTGATTTTTCGTGTCCGAATTAAATTGACAGACACAGATGATTAAATCCACTAAATCTCGGTATTGCAATTATCGAAAAAAAATTGAAAAAAATGTTAATGTCTTTTTGGCTGTTTTAAGCTAAAAAAATTGGATTTTCTTTCTATGGGACCTTTTCGATTAAAAAAAAAATATATAAAATTCTACGTAAACAAACAAAATTTTGAAGATTTTACTGAAGATGGGATTCAAATAACTTCTTATTAAAAAAAAAATCGATTTTTTTTCTTCGTAATGTTGGTCTTTTTTCCTTCTATGACTACAATAGTTGATGATTTCAATGATGTTAAGATAAATATTTAGCTTCTCTCATATATTTCCTTTGTAAATTATATTAACATTAAGAATTGCAATTTTTATGTAAAGAAATTGAATAAAGAAATTAAAACATACTTGAATTGTAATTCCAATTGTTAATTATTATAATTTACAACGGAAATATGTGAGAGAAGTAAAATTATTTATTTTAACATTATTGAAATCAATTATTTTAATCATGGAAGGAAAAAAGATCAAAATTACGAGAAAAAAAAAGTCGAACAAAATTTTTTTTAATATGAGAAGTTATTTGAATCCCATCTTCGGTAAAATCTCAAAAGTTTCCTTTTTTTACGTAGAATTTTATCATTTTTTTTTTAATTTGAAGGCGTCCTATTCAAAGAAAATCCATTTTTTTAGCTTAAAACAGCCATAAAGACAAAAAAAAATTTCCTTAATTTTTGATATTTTTTTCAAAAAGTACATCGAAAAACAAACAAAAATGACCTCCTAGCAAATTAGAATATCGTGGTTATTGTGGAATTTATGATTATTTTAAGAATATTTTTCCAAAAATAAATAACTACGGTATGGTTTAAGATAGAGAGAGCTAAAAATGTACATGGATACTTCTTTTTGCATGTGTAATAACATATTAAACAATAATAAAAAATCAAAGGGGGGCACCGACAAGACGTCGTTGAATTGACATGGAATGACTCATATACATATATATAGTGTATACATACGAATATTCTACTAAAAATAGAAATTTTGTTCTTTCTGGAAAATAAAAATTCCCGTTTCTTCAAGAAAACGACTAATAGTAACACTTAATTGTCGTACGTAATGGACAAACAAAATTTGACAGTTGAGGTTACGTTGCCCTGTGTAAGTTTGGAGTGGGGAGAAAGCGTGATCGGGGTCGTCAAGTTATGGAAGCGTGCTGCTAATATATCCAATAATTTATATCCAATAATATTTTGATTATATATTCAAATGTGTCATTAATAACGGTTAATATAATTTATCAGAATAATTAATCGATGTTCACAATGAATCGAAGAGTTTGAATTACGGTGTGAGTGCCTATTAAAACGTCCCCAAGGGCCCTGTTAACCAACATTCAAAATACATTCAATCACAACGGAATAAATCAAGACAATGATCAAGAATACGGAAAGCGAAGCGCAACGACAACGGTGCGCGAAGCGCGGGAGGGTTTGGGGGGCGAAGCCCCCCAACGAGTACGCGAAGCGTACTTGTTGATCTCTTCATACGCTTCTTCGTACGTTGACAGATCGATACAGGCTCGTCGTGTGATTCTTACGTGTTGCAGAGGCATTTTTCACACAGAAACTTTAAAAAAAGGTCTGTTCGACGTTAGATTCGATGTTTAAATGTGAAGTTCTCATGACAACTGACAGCCGACAAGCTGTTACACCTGACCCCTGAAAAATTGTTAAAATTGATCCCAGATGGTTTTGAGGGTTCCGTACCCGTAGAGTATCCAACGGAACCCTATTACTAAGCCTCGGCTGTCCGTCCGTCCGTCTGTCACAGGGCTGTATCTCATAAACCGTAATAGATAGACAGTTGAAATTTTCACAGAATGTGTATTTCTATTGCCGCTATAACAACGAGTAATAAAAATAAAATATAGTCAATAATGAACTGGTCTTCTATTCATGTTTTCCAACTCCTAGTGGTGGGGGTATATATATAGATACTATACTCACTATACGACCCCTTTTCTCTTGGTTCGACAGAGTGGGAAGGCTACGAAGCACCGCACAAAGAGGAGACGAAGAGAACAGGACAGACTGTATCTCTGTATTCTATCTCATTCTCTCGCAGGCTAAACCCTATAAATGTTTATGTTTGGCTCTCCTTTTGTCTAACTCGACTGGGCTAGATGGTACGGAACCCTTCTAGCGCGAGTTCGATTCGCACTTGGCGAGGTTTTTCTACTTCAAAGTTAGAATTTGGTTAATTGTCTCAAGCTGAAGGCTTTGAAGAACCCGAAAGCTGACACAAAAACATCCAAGGAAGCTTATGAAAAAAAAATATGGACTATATGTAGCACGGAAATCGAGATACTCATGTTTATCGAAAGCCGCAAAAGTTTACTTTGGGCCTGAGAATACCAATACACCTCTCTGGTCAAGTGTACTTGGTGTGAATGTCTCCTAGCCTAGTAACCAAATGTGAGGAACTGTAAAACGCATTATGTGCCTGCGGGACACGGTGGTACCTACTATATAGTTTGGGAGATATTCGCCATGCTCCAACTGACTCTTAATTGTTACAATTGTCCACGGTCTATCCTATTTTCTCGTGTTTTTTTTTATTTGAAAAATGGACAGAAATCGCTGGTTGCGATGAATTCCAATCATCCGAAAATAAAATGCGCGTGGGAGGGTGCGTTAATCGTTACGCCAAAAGTGCAATGGTGCAAAAAACAGGCACGCACGTCCAACTCAACGAATGTCTGAGTGAATCACCCAGTAACGTTCTATACACGCTCAATGTTTATTTCTTTTATCCATTATTCCGGATTATATTCGATTTCAGATTAAATGGTCCATGAGAGGGATGACGGGCACGTTTCACGTTCGAATGATCTTTCGTTTTACCATCACTATCCGTAGCAAGTGGAAATGTGCATAATTCAGTATACAACGTACGCAGAAGAGGAAAATAAAATTAAGCAAAAAAAATAGTATAATGTCGGCGAATAATTTGATAAAATCACGAGATCCAGACTAGCGATTATTTGGAAAAAAGTTCAGTTAGAACAACTAAACCCATTTAGTTGACAAACATTTAGTTGATTCAATATTAATTTGTTTGAAATAATGAAACTATAATTAATTCAACAAATGGATTTGGTTAACCATAAGATATGAGGTGAACGAAATTATTTGGTCAATTTCCAGATACAGTTTAGTCCAATTTACACGTTACTGAGTAGCTGTGCAGAAATATTTCGTTGATTTCTAGTATATTTTAACTAAATAAATCTAGCTGTAACAAAAAAACAATTCGTATTTTCAATCACACAATTTATTTGGTACAAAGATATTTATTTGATTGAACTGAAACTTTGCCCATTCAAGCAACGCTTTAACCGATTTAACTAAAACTTTCACTCTATCTTTGTTGAATTACCAAAATGATCTCGTTGAACGTCCGGAAACAAAATATTTGGTTGAGTCAAACAAATTTTTGCATTTTCAACAAATTTTTTTTCTCAGTATACGAATTCAATTAGTTCAAACAAAACGAATTGTGATGAGGAAATACTTGCAATTCTGACTCTATTAAAAAATATATAAATACAGTTTACAAATTATTAAGCATTAATTTTGTTCTAACGTATGAACTAAAGTTTTTATGCAACTGAAGGTCATGAAAAACCGGGAAAAATAGAAGAATTTTTGCTGCCCTAGGATTATCAAAGGGAAATTGAGGAATACAAATATTTTTTTTAGTTCTTCCAAAATTAACTTGACTTTTGTCATAATTTTTAGTATTCGTTAGAAAGGATCGTCCGAAATTTCTATCATCTATCGATGTTGATCATTTTACATTGCAAGGACGAAAAAAATCCTGGACATTGAAAAGATACTGAAAAGATAACAAAAATGTATATCCTTCTCAATTCCATTTTTTTTCCTGAAGATGTTTTGTTAGTAGAGAAAATTTATGAGGTAACAGCCTACCAATTTCGATTTTTTTAGTTGAACAATAATTCTCCATGAAATATATGAGGCATTCTCCGTCAATTCCGCCACTTTTTTTTCGATCCTCTCAGATCAGTCCCATAACTTGACTCAATTTAGTCCCACTTGAAAGTAGTCTCTGCGATTTTTTTTAGATTTTTTAAGCGGTGAATTAAGGAGTTATATTTTAAGGAATTAGGGAGCATATATTTTTTCGAATCCATATAGCTTAAAACGGAGAGAATGTACAAACAAAATATTCCTACAAAAAAATTATGTTTTTCCATCAACTATTGAATGCAATATGTGCTATATTTCTATTCATGTTGCAAAGGCTATTTTCTGCAAAAAAAAATGAAAATTATTTTTTTTCGCACAGTCGGATACCTTCAATTCTATTGTAAAATTTATACAATTTCTAATAGTATTAGTGGTATGTACAGAAAAATCCACAATACGGCAACTGATTTTCTTCAGGTTTAAAAAAATGTTATTCACAAAAAATTGCATTAAGTTATTTTTTCGAATCCATATATAGCGTAAAACGGAGATGATGTACAAACTAAATATTCCTACAAAAAAATTAGGTTTTTCCATCAACTATTGAATGCAAAATTAATTTCTTTCGCACGGTCTGACACCTTCAATTTCACTGTCAAATTTATACAATCTCTAATAGTATTAGTGGAACGTACAGAGAAGTCCACAATACGGCAACTGATTTTTTTGCGATTGAACAAATGTCATTCACAAAAAAATTGCATAAAGTTATGTGAATAACATTTTTTAACTCCGAAAAAAATTAGTTGTCGTATTGTGGATTTTTCTGTACGCCCCACTAATACTATTAGAGATTGTATACATTTGACAGTAGAATTAAAGGGTCGGAACGTGCGAAAAAAAATAATTTTAATTTTTTTTGCAGAAAATAGTCTTTGCAACACGAACAAAAATATAACACATACTGCATTCAATAGTTGATGGAAAAACATAATTTTTTTGCCGGAATATTTTGTTTGTACATCCTCTCCGTTTTAAGCTATATGGATTTGTAAAAATAACTTAATGCAATTTTTTGTGAATAACATTTTTTTAACCCCGAAAAAAATCAGTAGCCGTAATGTGGATTTTTCTGTACGTCCCACTAATACTATTAGAGATTGTATAAATTTGACAGTAGAATTGAAGGTGTCAGACCGTGCGACAAAAAATTAATTTTAATTTTTTTGTGCAGAAAATAGTCTTTGCAACACGAATAGAAATATAACACATATTGCATTCAATAGTTGATGGGAAAACACAATTTTTTTGTGGGAATATTTGTTCCGTACATCCTCTCCGTTTTAAGCTATATGGATTCGAAAAAATATATACTCCTCAATTCATTAAAATATAACTCCTCAATTCACCACTTAACAAATCTAAAAAAAATCGCAGAGACTACTTTCAAGTGGGACTAAACTGTGACAAGTTATGGGACGGATCTGAGAGGGTCGAAAAAAAAATGGCGGAATTGACGGAGAATGCCGCATATATAAGACTGGTTTCTCTTTTTTTTCATGTGCAAGGGTGATACAGTGAACGAAAATATGTTTCTCTGTAACCAAAGAAAATAAACTTTCTTTATTCATTATTTAACAATCCAGATAAATTATTTACACTATTTATAACCTTACCTGCAACCACAGAAACGACAATTGAAGTTTACTATTATCCCTTCACTATTTACGCTACTAATTTCGTTTGCCAGATACCTTTCTTATCGCGTTCATTTCTCTCTCTTTGCACGTGTGCTCTATTATTTCGTCATGCCTGTTCTCAATTCTTCTACTCATCGACGCTCTCTCTATCGGTGATTAAAGTAAAGACGCGCGAAGTATGAGGAGCGCGGCAGATTCAAAACTAAAGAAAGTATACTTTCTTTACATATATAAAACCTCACACAGAATTGAAATAGTCGATCATTCCTCGCGGAATTCAAATCCGATAATTCGTCGATAATAATCAAGATTTTCGATATCACTATTAAGGGGGACATTGTCCTTGAAATTTTCAAAAAATCAATTTTTTTTTATTTCGAATTCTTAATCTACATGTAAGTAGAAATAAATCTGTCGAAGCGTTCCCCGGATTTCGAACGTTTACGATATTTTAAACGCGTTTGAAGTCGACACGGTCGGCACGCTCTGACCGTCTCAGCGGGGAACCCGCCCGAGGCCGGTGACCGACGTAGCAAAAAAGGCCCGGAGTGAGCAGCGGGTGATGTTGGTGGCTCAACATGAGCAGCTAGAAGAAGAGGTGGGATGCCTCTATGGACCAGGCCTTGCCGATGAGCGGTAATTATTAAACACATTACAAAATTTTGAACGAGTTTTTCTCAAAAACACGTTTTTAAAAATGGCTGACATTCTCGTGACCGCTGTAACAAAACTTATCGACATGAAATTTCGAAAGCATATTCAGAAAATATGACTTCACGGAATGACGGACCGTTTTTTCGATAGATACATTTTTGCATTTATTATTTACCTTCTTATGCGAAAAAAACGCGAAAATTCGATTTCTTTTTAAACTGCCGCCATTTTCCGAAATTTGCACTAAACGAAAAACCCATCCGTCATTCCATGACCAAAAGGGTCACAGATTGATAATATGCTTTGAATTTGTATTTCAGATCAACAAAGAGGGAGCAGTGATGTCAGCCGTTTACCTCCCGCGTTTTGAGGACCTGTTTTCGCGGAGCTGCAACGGCCGCCATTTTGTTTTTTTTTTCAAAAACAAATTTTTTCAATGTTCCGTATATCATGAATAAAAGCAAGAAAAAAACCGCACTCAAAAAGCTTTACTCGTTTCCTTTAAAAAAAAATATAATGTAAACACCTGAAAAATGGCACTCCAAGGACAAAGTCCCCCTTAACTTACAATTTTTGTGGAACGTTGCTTAAAAAACGTAAAAAATTCATCAAACCTTTTTGTTCACATAACGAAATTAGGAATATATTCATTAGGGGGGTCCTTATTTAGGGCTCGAACGAATTAATTTTTTTAAAGACGCCCCCCAAATCGACTCCAAATAATTAAAAAACAATACTCTAATTTTTTCAGATTTTGTTCGAGACTCTAACCACTCCCGAAAAGAGGGTAGTTCCCATTTGAAATACACGTATTTCGGTCATATTCTCAGGACATCTTTTATTCTAAGTGTAATAATTTTTTTTTTAATCTGTAATTACAAAATTTTAGTGTTATCATTGGTGCTACTATTTGAGGAAAAATTCACATTATTATACAAGTCAATCTGGACGAATTGCGATTTGTCTAAAATTCTAATACGGGTCAATCTAGACGATTTGCAATTGGTCTAGATTGACCCGTATGATAATGTGAATTTTTCCTCACATAGTAGCAGCAATGAACACTAAAATCTTGCAGTCACAGATTTTTTTAAAAATTATTATACTTAGAATGAAAGATGTCCTGAGAATATGACCGAAGCACGTGTATTTCAAATGGGGAAATCTACCCTCTATTCGGAAGGGGTTAGAGTCTAGATAAAAATCTGAAAAAATTGAGGTATGGTTTTTGAATTATTTGGAGTCGATTTGGGGGCGTCAGATAAAAAATTCATCCAAACTCTGAATAAGGACCACCCTAATATTCATATTTATTCTGGCGTCACGAATACGATATTACGACGTGTTTTTTTCAAGAAATGTAATACAATATCTGATTAAACGAATCACGTCCGATCAATCATAATTAATCTGATCGATAATTTCATTCGAGGATGCGAAAAGAGAGAAATTTTTTAATTTTATCGGATGGAGATCGGATCTCGATATTTCTAAAATAAAACAAAAAACAAATAATAAAAACACAAGATCAGAAAGATTCGTGTTTCCGTTTGATGCAAATTGAAAGGAGAGTGAGAGCCATAAGAAGCTATAATATTTTGAAGTTGGATGCGTCATATAAATAAAAATTCCATATTGACGGTCTGATTTACCGCGAAGCTTCGAGTAATTGGAGATTGTTTTTAAGGCGGTATTCTGGTCTAGAATTTTGAAAAATAAATTTCTTTTTTGCATATTCTTAAAGTTTAGATCTTTACGAATATATCTTCGAAAGAAAATTGTTTAATTCCAATAATGTACGGAGTTATAGCTATTTTAGTGACGCAGTAACTACACCCATCTCTGCGGAGCGTGACTTGAAGGGCATATTCTGGTCTAGAATTTGGGAAACATTAATTTGTTTTTGCATATTCTAAAAGTTTATACCTTTGAGAATATATTCACAAAGGGAAATTTTTTAATTCTAATAATTTACGGAGTTATAACTATTTTAGTGACGCAGCAACTACGTCCGTTACGTCGGAGCAAATCAGACTATAGAAGTTTTTCTGAAAACTACTTTTTTCAACACGGCTGACAATGCTGATATGATATCTCAAGGTCTGCTCAATCGAATCACTTGAAATATTTCAGCAATCTTCGATATAGAACTCTCTATCGCCCCTACCATGATTGTGTCAAAACTATTATTTTTACTATTTCAAAATATCTAAAAACTATGAAAAAACCCTGCAAATTGAAATTTGCACATTGCTTCCTCATCTTTATCCACAGTTCACATAGCTTCCCTTAACACACAGTATGGCGATCAAATTTGGATTCCTCATAAAGGAAGCTTTTTAACTATTGAAAAATATTAGTAATCAATGTGCAAAGTCGATCGATTTTCGCCAAATTTAATAACGAACATCCTCGATAGCTATATTAGCTCTGTCTAAAGTTTCAGTGCAATATTTTAAACATTGCACAAGTCAGAGCGCTTACCCTATTGTTCAAAAAATTAAAAATGTCATAACATTTTAATCCCTCGATGGATTTTTGCCAAATTCAATAGCACACAACCTCGATGGCTATATTAGATCTGTGCAAAGTTTCAGTACAATATCTTAAAAATTGCACAAGTTAGAGCGTTTAGGCTGTTTTTCAAAAAATTCAAAATTTCATAAAATTTTAATCCCTCGATAGATTTTCGCCGAATTCAATACCAAACAACCTCAATAACTATACTAATTCTGTACAAAGTTTGAGTGCAATATCTTGAAAATTGCAGAGGTTAGAGCGTTTACGCTATTCTTGCATAAACAAAAAAGTCGATAAAATCTGAACACCCGTTATAATTAAAACAATTTTTTTTTCATAATGAAGAGCAATTCGTGCTCGACAAGTGTGCCAAATTTTAGCTTGATATCTCGAAGCGTTTTCGAGTTATTAATTATTTACATCTGAAACTCAGGATACATACACACACACACACATCTATCCGGACATTTTTTCTAAATATGATTTCTCGATGTTGTAGGACATTTTGAACATATTGGCATAAAAATTGCGAAAAAAAATTTTTTCACGAAACCAAAGCTTCCTTTATGAGGAAGCAAAAGAGTCAAAAACCGTATTTTTATGTTCAGATAGCAGCCATTTTGCGAAATTTTTGTTTCCGTTTTCTCTGAGGTAAGAGCTATAACGACATTCTTACTGATTGAGAATCTTTTTTGAAATTCTGTATCGGATTATTAGAAAGGTTGCAATAGTGTCAGCCAGCACATTCCCTTTTTTACCTCCAACTTTACCAGCTTTAAACTTATATAATTTTTTTTCGAATTTTTTTTTTATAGTGGCAAAATGATAACAAATATGTTGTAAAAAAAAAGGTAAAAATATATATACATTTTTTATCGTGCTCGACAAAACGCTCAAAATGCTCTCTAGACCAGAATACCGCATTAAGGCAATATTCAACTTTAAAGCTGTGAATTTCCGCCCCTTTTTTCGAATGATCGAAAAATATTTCAACCATCCTTTATTTACTCTCATACATTCATTTTTGGAGAATGCGCAAAAAAAATTAGAAACTTTTGAATTTTGAAATAGAAAAACATCTATCGAAATTTCCTACCAAATTTGAAAGCAATCGATTGGCTGACACTTGAGCTTTCATGGCTACAACGTTAAAAAAGTAATTTTGAAATAAATGCGTTTGAAGCGATATAAATATAGGAAATCTGAAAATTGTTTTTTGAAAATATATTTTCCAAGCTCTAAACTTTTAGAATATGAAAAAATCGATTTTTTCATATTTCTAGAGATATTGTGAGTCGAATTTCACAATCTCATCGAATTCCAGACTCACTTCACTCCCTCCATGAATTCACAACCTATCATCCCGAATAATGCAAAAACTATTGATCCTTTTGCGAATGAAAGCTACTAATCATGATAACTTGAGATACGAATAATGCAATCAATCTAAATCGGACCATTTTCCAAATGCGATACTTATTAGTAAAATCCGTGACTTTTATTCCTTAGATTCCCTTTAAATCCTGAGTCATTCTCGGAAATGTATACGTTGCGTGTCTGTTATCGATCCGCCTCGAAGTAGCAAATTAAGCTCTCTTAACATCATGGGAATGTCGTGTAGGACAACGAAATACACGATGTTGGCACACTCCAAGAGGAAACTCAATGAGCCGATGTTATAACGAAAGTCTCTGACGAGCCTCGTGCGAGATAATCAAAGAGAAGACATTTCGCTCATCATGTTTCGTATTAATTCTCGGAAACTTAGCGTTCATTCTCGACCGGTAAAAGTCTTTGTAGATTCCAAAAATTGCAATGAAAAATGTATTTAACTAAAATGAAATTTGTGGGTATTGATATACTTTCACATATATCATGCAGATAATTTATTTACAAGTTTTTTATGGGATTCGATCCACCGATGCCAAAAATCGCATACTATAGAGCAGGGTTGGGCAAATATGACAAAATATGACAAAATATTTTGATCATTGTAATAGAAATTGAATTTTGATGGTAATCATTTTCAGTATTGTATTTGAGTACAGAATTCTATTACAATGCAGGATGTAATTGGCATCGAAATCGAAATGATGCCCAAAAAAGTCGTTGTTCAATATAATTTAATTACATCCTTGTAATTTAATTATACAAACGTAATTCAATTATACCGCAGTAATTAATTGACGATATTGCATACAAATTACGAGAATGTAATTGAATTACGTGAATTGGCATATTTTCGGGTTTCAATAACTTCATAAACGTTTGTGCTAAAAAATATTCCAATACCAGTATTTGTATACATTGTAATTATATATATATATGGGACATTCCAGGTCAAATCACGTGGTCATCGGCCTGACCACCTCGGATTTAGTGGTCGAATTTTTTTTGGGCATATTTTGGTTAAAAAAAGAGGTTATTACCGAATCAAAAAGAGGTACTGGTTTTACCCCATAAAATAATTTTTGTTTCCATAACTGTTGAGTAAAAATTAATTCGGACCAATTTGAGAGTGGGCCGTGAATAACTTATATATATATATATATTTTTTTTTTTTCAAAGAAAAAAATTTGTTTGGAAATTTTTGAAATTAAATATTTCAATGATGGTTCCCTGTAAGATTAAAAAAAAATATCTCGTTAAATAAAAATTTCCTATATATTTCGATAATAGGTTTCCTATATTTTGATAATAGTTAGATAAAGTTTTTATATTGTTATGGTGCTCCGTTCGAAAAGTAATACATTTTTTTCAATGCCATAATTAATCGATTTTATGAAATTTATTATCAATATATAGGACAACATTTTTTTTTACCAGGATACGATTTATGTTTTGTTTTTTTTTCCTATAGAGAACCATCATTAAAATATTTAATTTTCCAAATTTGTAAAAAAAGAATTTTTCTTTAATTACAAAAATATATATAAATTATTCTCGGCCTACTCTCAAACTATCTTGAAAGTACTTGTTTCAGTTGTAGATTTTATTTTAAAAAAATTTCAGAATCTTACACCTGATTCAAATTAATTTTCACTCAAAAGTTATGGAAACAAAATTATTTTATGGGGTAAAACAAGTTATAAGAATCCGAAAAAATTACCTCTTTTTTTGGACCAAAATATGCTCAAAAAAAATTCGTCAACTGAATCCGAGGGGGTCAGGCCGATGACCATGTGAGTTGACCTGGAATGCCCCATTTATACGCAATGTTGTAAAATTGGGTTTATTTGATTCACACAAATAGCTTGAAGGATAATGGTTTTTATATGCAATTTTATACGAAACGCTTAAGGGGCTCAAAACAATCGCAAAATAATTAGATGAAAAGTACCCACACAACAATAATACGTCCCAAGTACGTCTTTTGGACATCACACCAATTGTCCCGTGACGGTAATGGGATGGTTCCATGGGATATCCATGGGCTCTAAAGTGTCCGCTGTGTTTACCGGAATGGGATGGTCCCATTGGCATCCCGGGATATCCTCGGGACGTCTCTGAGACTGCAAACACAGCAGACTGGAGATATCGGTAAGATATTGTCGAGACTCCTATAAGACGTCACCGAGATATTCCAGAATTATTAGTCACAAAATAATACGTCCCAAGTACGTCTTTTGGATGATCCCATGGGATACCCATGGGCTCTAAAGTGTCCGCTGTGTTTACCGGAATGGGACGGTCCCACGGCCATCCCGGGATGTCTTCAGGATATCTTCGGGACGTCTCCTGGACTGCCAATGCCGTAGTCGATAATAATTCTTGTTTCGATTTAATTTTAATTAATTTCAATTAATTAATTAAATGTTAACAAAATGTGTACGGTACAGAGGGAGTCAGCAAGGACTCCTTGTATTTGTAATATAGCCTCTGTCGAGGTTTGACTTCTGTCGGTGTCGAATTGATATCCGTGTTCGCGCTCGCCTATATAAGCATGCTCTTCACATTATCCGCATGTGAGTAGCGTTCGCCATCTCGCGGCAAGGTTGGAACTAATGCTGCGCGATGGCTGACCTCCTACAGACATCCCTAAGAGAGTTGGCTGGGATCGTCCAAACATGGTTACCACGGGATATCCTCAAGACATCCTATATTAATCTCGAGCAGACCAATGTCTTACTAGTACCTCCCACAGACGTCTATACGAGAGTGCGTTAGGATCGTCTTATCACGATCACGACAGGATATCCTCAAGACATCCTATATTAATCTCGGGAAGACCAATGTATTACTAATATCTCCCATAGACGTCTATAAGAGAGTGCGTTGGGATCGTCCAATCACGGTCGCGACAGGATATCCTCAAGACGTCCTATATTAATATCGAGCAGACCAATATCTTACTAGGATCTCCCAGAGACGTCCATAAGAGAGTGCTTTGGGATCGTCTCATCACGGTCGCGACAGGATATCCTCAAGACGTCCTATATTAATATCGCGCAGACCAATGTCTTACTAGGATCTCCCAGAGACGTCTATAAGAGAGTGCTTTGGGATCGTCTCATCACGGTCGCGACAGGATATCCTCAAGACGTCCTATATTATATCGAGCAGACCAATGTCTTCCTAGTACCTCCCGCAGACGTCTGTAAGAAAGTGCGTTGGGATCATCTAATCACGGTCGCGACAGGATATCCCCAAGACGTTCCATATTAATATCGAGCAGACCAATGTCTTACTAGTACCTCCCATAGACGTCTATAAGAGGGACCGTTGGGATCGTCTAATCACGGTTGCGACAGGATATCCTCAAGACATCCTATATTAATCCCGGGTAGAACAATATCTTACTGATACCTCCCATAGACATTCATAAGACGTACTATCTTGGCAGGACACGAATGGGACTGTCTCAGGACGGTCCCGGGATCAATTTTGCTGTGTGGGTAACCAAGAAAAATGAGTTGAAACATGCGTATTATTAATTGGAAATAATGAAGTGATCGCTTTAGGTTGTGCAAATTTTACGATATCGGGCTACATTTTTTTACACAGATAATTTAATAATAATAATAATAATAATAATAATAATATTTTCAACCCGTATCCTACGATTTTACCTTTATGCATGAAGTGCCAAAGGGATGATCTTTGTTTTAGAAATAGTTAAAAAAATCATAAAAACTAAAGTAATTTAGTGAAGTAATTGGAAAAATAATTTGCCAATTATTTTGCTGAACTAAATTATAGTTTTAAAGTTCTAACGTGTCATAGTAAACCATCCTCAGTGCGTAACATTGAAATGTTTGAAGCGCTTCTCTATTTTTACATGCATCAAGTTTGTCGAGAATCGATTATAGGCAATTGAATTACTTTGAGCATCAATTACAAATAATTGCATTACTTCTAGCATCAATTACAAATAATTGTATATGCTTCTGAATTACATGCAACTGAAATGCATTCGGTGATCAATGACCAAAATAATTAGTAATTGAATCCAATCCAGTTACATGGTCCAAATTAATATGTAATTAAATATGTAATTTGATTGAAAATGATATTGATGCTGGCTAACTCTGCTTTAGAGGATAATATAGTCTTGAATCCCTGTGATTATTATTACAAAATCTACCGAAACACTTTCAATGCAAGTTCCGGTCAAATATATTAAACGTTGAAATTGTACATTGTTTACTCATGACTATATTCTCATAAACGAAGCTTCCGTCGCGTGAACTTTGCTTCATAATTATCATGCCAAACCGCGCCCAAATTCGAAGAAATCATGCGAATGTTGTGGGGGATGTGTTTGAATGCGTTTGTGTGTGTGTGTGCGTATGTTTGTGTTAGTGGTTTACCGGAAGACCTAATATGTCCCTCATAAATTGAGAATGCTTTGAGCTATCAAGCATAAATTTGGCACAGATTTCGAGCTCTAAATTGATCCTTCATTATGAAACACATTGGTTCGAATTCTAACGAATAATCAGAGAATCAGAGTTCATCAATTTTTTTCCTTCTTGCGGGAATGACCCAGGCCCTCTGACTCGTGCAAATTGCAAAATATTGCACTAAAATATTTACACAGTAATACGGAGACTGAAATTGTTTGTTGCTGAATTTTGCAAAAATCAAAGAAGAGAAAAAATTGAGCATTTTTTGGAAAATGTGTCATTGTTGATTTTCAAAATAGTGCATGAAATTTTGTACGTCGTTAATACAGTTATCAAGATTAGTTATTTATTACACTAAAATTCTTATTGTACTCCGTGCAATAAAATTTTGTAGGATACTATTTTCACACTCAAAACGGTAACCAACTTTTTTTTAAATTGAAATTCGAAAAAATGGATTATTGGCAAATTGGAAGTATGGAAAAATGTAAAAAAAGCAAAAAAGCGTGAATTGCTTTTTACACAGGTCAATATATAGTCTTAAATCTCGGAGCCTCAGCGGAATAGAAAATGTCTAGCGATACTTCTCACTGGGACTTTTGGCTCACCTGCAGCTTGGTCTTCGTGCGCCCGTCTCATGTTGCATCTCCAATCGAGAATTCCCAACAGACAGCGCCTTAAGGATTTTCATTTTAACCGTAAACTTTTTCCAACGTTAAATTCCACGAGGACTCTTATTTCTTCGTCTTCGCTGATCATCACATTGCGATGCCACATTGCGCAATGGTCACGTATCCGTTAACCACATCCAAAATGTACCACATGGCTTTACTTTATCCCAACAGAATGACGCAATTGTCCCTGCGGAGGATGCTCGCATCTGGCAACGAGGCTTTTTCCTTCTAATGCGTAAACGCCTAGGTACATTTTTTTTTCATCAACGATAAATGGTTTTTTTATGAGAAATTTAATGTGCCAGGTACATAAAAAATTGCTGACAACGCTCATGGAGATATATTTATCCAAATATTTTTTAATGAATTGAAGGTGTTTCAAAAAATGTTTGGATGAGGGCCAACTCAATTCGGGTCAACTCCTTCTATTTGAAAATAATTTTTGTATTACTTTAATTTGAAAAAAATCTGAAAAAGTCACAAAAATCCTGTTTTTTATATTAAATATTTCAAGCGTTGAGCCAAAGAGGGGAGAGGTTCTTTTCTGTTTATAACAAGCCTTTACGAACAAAAAAATGTTTTTTTCTTAAATAGAAAGAGAAACCTGAATCGAGTGGGCTCTTATCCAAAGAATTTTTTTTAACAACTTCAATTCATACAAAAATGTTTGAATAACGGCCGATTCAATTAAGTGTCCTTCTTCTATAAAAAAAAAATTCCAAAAAGCTTATTATAAACAGAAGGAAACTCCTGCCTACTTTGGTTCAACGCTTGAAATTTTTCTTATAAAAAACGGGTTTTTTGTGATTTTTTTCAGATTTTTAAATTTGGGCTAAAAATAATTTATTTATAAAATTATAGAGTCAAATCGGTCCAAAAAATCTGAAAAAATTCCTGAGTGCTCTTCAAGGGTGTACTACAAAACCATAAAAAATTGTAGTCAAAATCAGAGAGGTAAAGTGTCAGACCAAGGTCGAATTGATGTGGAATATACAAATGTATAGAATATACATATGAGGCCACGTCAAGTCGGCCACCCCATTTTTTGGAATCACCAAAAATCACATACAAATTTTTATAAAGTAGTTCTAACTGTCAAGAAAATTCGTAATTTTTTTCCGATTTTTAAATTACATACTTTAGCCGGAAAAAAATACAAAAAAATTGCTTGTTCCATTTTGTAACCCAAATTATTCATCGTACGAAAAAAAAAGTAGAACATGAAATTTAGGATTTTTAACGTACTTTTCACTGAAATTTTTTACAAACTCCTCCGAAAGCTCTATATGCCATTTTCGGAGCAAGTATTGTTTTGATTTTTTTTCTCAGAATTAACATCTTCGATTTGTCTGTAATTCAAACAGTTTTTCACTTGATATATTTACAGACTGCAGAAAAATTGGCTTAGTGGACAACCCATTCCTTCGCATGCGTTTTTCATCCCAAACGAATACACAAATTTCTCTTGAACATTAACAGGGTTGAGACTATTTATAGATATTATCTACAGCCCGTATTTTTATTTATTTTTTGTAATTTTTCAATTTTTTAAGCTTTTTCCATTTTTATTTGTTTAAATATCTTTTTGTACATTTTAATAAACTTATTTATCAATGGACCCCTGTACACCGATAAAGTCTATTCAAATAGAAGTCAAAGGCTAGTCACTTCTCTCGATTGCAAAAGAGAATTAATTTACCCTCTTTGGATAGACCGACATTTTTATAGCCAATCAATACTTTTTTAGTTCGATTTGGCCATGATTTTTGGGAATGAACCAATGATACTGCTTTATTCCTGGAATCGTCTTCGCAATATCAAAACGAGATTATTTTATTATTTTTCCCTGTCTACGATTAATAATGATAAGATATCAATATCTACACTACACTGCGACCTCGATAATCGGAATCCGTCGGGACCGGCTCTTGCAAGAAATGGGGTTGCACACATTGCACAGAACCGTCTCTGCGCCGCTTGTCGCTGACGGCGGCCCGCGGCCTGACGCGATTGGCTCGGCGCTTCTCCCACTACGCTGCAATTGCAACGATCGAGGTTCCGATTATCGAGGTCGCAGTGTAGTTCGTTAAATCACTCTATAATGATACATTGTATCAATAAAAATGCATGCGAAGAAATGGATTGTCCACTAAGCCAATTTTTGTATAGTCAGTAAATATATCAAGTAAAAAACTGTTAAAACTACCGACGAATCGAAAAAATTAATTCTGAGAAAAAAAATATCAAAATATTATTTGCTCCGAAAATGGCATATAGAGCTTTCGGAGGAGTTTGTAAAAAATGTCAGTGAAAAGCACGTTGAAAATCCTAAATCTTATGTTTTTACTTTTTTTTTCGTACGATGAATATTTTTCGAGTTACAAAATGGGACAAACTAAATTTTCGTATTTTTTTCCGGCTAAAATATGTAATTTTAAAATCTGAAAAAATCAGGAATTTTCTTGATAGTTAGAACTACTTTCTAAAAATTTGTATGCGATTTTTGGCGATTTAAAAAAATGGGGTGGCCGACTTGACGTGGAATGCCTCATATACTCAAATATACAATGTAATTAGGGGTGTGCGAATTTTCGAATCGAGTTTCGAATTATTCAATTTGAAACTCGGTTGGAATTATTCGATTCGATTCATTTCGAACAATTCATAAATTCGCACACCCCTCAATACTGTAAAAAAAAACAAGAGACTATGTTATTGCAATGGCTGTTTATAAAGAAAACCTAAATAAATATTTGCATTTTGTCAAAATTATTGAATAAATTAATGTCAGTAGCTGAAAATAAAGCCAGATTTCAGAACGGGGAAGAAAAACAGTCATCGATCATAACAATAAAAAATCATTTCTTATTTACCATTCAATTATTGTTAAAACTGAGAAAGAGAAACCAAAGATAACGATTGACTTTTTTTTATTGACGTTGAAATTTTTTCAAAATTTGGTAGAAATGTATTACAGATAAATAAAAAGAGTATGCCATTTAAAAAAACTTAACGACACTTGACAAATAATCAGCCTATTGAATTTATTTGTTAATTTTTCTAACGATGTATTTTCATAATATCTAAAAAAATATCTTAAGCTTTGCATTTCGTCAAAAGGTTGGTAATGAAACTTTCTTTTAAAAGTTATGTTTTATTAAAATGTTCATTACTTCAGTAGCGAGCTATAAAAAAAATATTTTTATTAAGTTGAAAATATGATAGAACAACATAACTTTTTCATCGAAATTGATCAGTTTAAGAGCAAAAAATAATTATTGGAATTATTAGAATAATTCGAATGGTTCCAACAGTTCGATAATTATTCGAATATTTGTTTCGATTCGATTCGAATGCTATTCGCACACCCCTAAATGTAATAATATTAATCATTCGTTATCTGAAAAAATTGATGTTTGAAAAACCCATTTCATGTATTTTTGTGAACTTTTTACCTTCATAAAGAACGTTAATTCCCTGATTTAAGAACTATTTGGCATCAGGTGAAATAAAAATTGCCCGCATGCCCCAATATTTTTATCAATATTGAATCATAAGGAAAACCTTGAAGCATAATCAAGTAGGGTTGATTAGGCTTTACCGAGAGTTACGCATATAGTCACGCCGCTTATGAATACCCGAATATATTAACACTTGGTGTAATGAAATTTCCGTCGAATCCACGTGTGTGTATATCTACAACAGTCGAAGTGAAATTATGACAGTGTATAGAGCGGACGCGATTCCAGAAGAGAGGGGACATAGATGTCACGCGTCTTATGTCCTGAGTCAATATTACCTCGTATTAATAATAAGGGTGTCACGCAGCTGCTCGTCTTTTCGACCTCACGAATATTACCTAAATCGTGATACGTAGCTGCCAAGACACTTTCGAAAAGAAACACCCCTGCCTGAAAGCCCATGATGTTTCATAACAATTCGATTTGACGAAGGGTCGTGAAAAATATAACAAAAAGAATTTCGTGATTCGCTTGTTTACAAGAAGTTACGTCAAAAAACTACGATAACCCTCTAGTTATTTTCACATCACACAAAAAAAAATTATCAGTGCAGACAATTCATGTGTAATATTTAAAAAACTACTGAATTAAACGCAGAATATACGGTTCAGAACTGTAATTCAGGCGTTTTACTGGGAATCCATTATAAATTAATGGATTTAATGTAGTTTCTACTTTTCAAACCATTATAAATGCTGATTTACACTGTAAAAAATGGAATGTTCACCGCGAAAAAATGACAAAGTAGAAATAACAAGCAGAAACGGCGAAATCCACTGTGTTTGAACTGTAAAATTTACAATGGTCTCTGTAGAATGTTCAAAGCACATAATTAGAAATTGCAGTGTTATCAGTGAAAAATCGAATGCGCGCCGCAAAATATGCAACGTCAATTTCAATTTTTACAGTGTGGCACTGTAACGGGACGACCTGCGGCGGGCCACGATCTCTGCATTTCGCCCGAGATCCGCTAGATAGCGTCGGACGGCGCGCCCTCTCGCGCCAGCGAGAGAGCCACCGAGCACCTATAAGGTCCGATGTATTACCAACATCGGCGTCCTCAATTGACATACAATTGTTGGAACATCACCCGCGTTCTGTGGTCGAGCAGTCCTATGGACTGAAGACTACATTTTCTTAACAGATCACCATTGCATTTCGGTGACGCTCGTGCTCTTTATGGGTGCGAGGTTAAACTAGATTCGCTTCATTAATTGACCTCACGATTAATTACTCAAGTACAAGCACTCGTAGTTATGAGCCGAGCAAGGATAAATAACGGTTCATTACAATATTTGAATAAATCGGAATTTATTCGAATATCGAAACGTTTCACTACACTGTAATTTATTTTAGAAATTGCAGTATTTTCAGTGAAAAATAAAAAACGTACCGCAAAATATACTACGTTCTTTTCAATTTTTACAATGTACACTGTAATTTTTTCATGGGCCCTGGATAATTTTTACAATGTGAAATGTGTAAAAAGTTCACCGGATACAACAGAAATATAACGTTTCACGTAGTGTACATTTTACTGTTCCACACTGTAAAAATTCGTCTGATGGGCATGTACCATGTCAGATGTGACATCTGTATATTGTATTAAAGAAATATGCAAATTTCACTGTTTGCCCTTCCAGGAGGCGCTGTTGATGGGGAAAACTGTAAAAATTAATGGGAATCTCAGCAGTTCTCACTGATCATTTTTTTCCGTGCACAGAAATTTTGCAAATTATATTTTTACAATTGCCACATTGGAAAAGAACAATTAAAAATTTTAAAAATTCGCAATTTAAAAAAAAAATGAGTTTTCCTGAAAATCACTTAAGGAATTCGATTTTGGTGAAATTAAAAATTTTTTGTACAGATTTTACACGATGCAAGTTTCGCTAGGTTAAAATTATTAAGCTCAATTTTTTTAAATAAAAAAAAACACATTGAGGTACCAGTAAAATTTTTATTGAATGAGAATCTCTTACAGTTAGTTAAAGTGTTTTTCCCACCAAAATATGTCGAAAAAAAATTTTATTCGTCCCGAGGTAATCTAATCTCTGTGACCAACAGAACCTGAAAAACGAGCCCTTCTTTTGAAGCCGATTAATAGTATTAAGAAGTCTGCGTCACTCGAAATACGACCAGTATTTATGGAACAATTAAACCCTTTCACCCTGAACAAGATTATCCTTTTCCATGTGAGATGGAGCGTCTGATCAGAATTGACACGTACTACTGTATCGTGACCGATTACGTCCTACAATTTTCTTTTCGCCTCAATCGAAAAAACTAAATTCAAGAATCACTAACCGTAATACAAAAAAATCATGTAATCACGCTGAAAATATTTCTGAAAAATTGTGACAACAGAAAATCAGCTTCACATTTGGACGTTACTTTCTAAGTGGATTACATCGAATCTAAAAGCCGAAATAATCTTTTTTTTTTAATTTTTGCAAGATTGTAATTATATATTTCTACGAAAGTTTTGTATTTTAAAAAATAACATGTATAACAAAAATACTCGGTATTTTTTTGTATATAAGGGGCATTCCATGTCAAATCGACCACTTTTGAATCCGGTCCCTTTCGATTTGGCTGAAAATTTTTGTCTTTTTTTCTACCCCATTAAAAACATTTTTCAGGAAATTTACAAATTTTTTTACCCAACCCGAAAAACGTTATGAATTATTCAAAAAAAAGGCTTTTGTTTTTTCAAATAGCTATAACTTCTTCAAAAATTGACTAATCGGGACGTTTTTTTTCGAAAATTTTCGCCTTCAAATGTACTTTTCGAAAAAAAATACGAAAAAAATGTAAGATATTAAAGTCTATGAAATTTTTCACTTTTTCGAGAAAAATCATCGTTTTCTCGGAAGCGCATTTTTTATTTTATTTTATTTTTTCTAAAAAAAAACTTCGTTCAATTCCGGAAAGAATGCCGCCCAAACTGGAGTGGGTAGAATTTTCCTTCTATTTCTTTTTATCGATTGGAATTTTTTTTTTTTGCAACTGGGCTTATTTCACAAAACACACCACTCTGTAAATTTTTGAGGATTTATAAAGGACCTCAGAGTTTGAAAAATTGAGAAGAAAAAAAAATCGAAAGTGGTAATCCGCGAAAAAATTTTGATTTTTTTCAAAAAGGTTAAAGAAGAAATAGAAGACTATTGTTGGTTTGGATATGCGGCCGTGTAGAGAAATGTTAAAGGAAGGAATTTTAAATTCGATGATGTAAAAATTTTAAATAATGAACAATGGCTAAAAAAGCGATTAATTCTTGAAATGATACAGATAAAAGCACACTCCTAAGCGATCAATTTCAGAACCGACATTGACAAACTAAGCAACATATATAATTCAATAATTTAGCAAAACTCTGAATAATAACGGAAAAACTTTAAATTAACAACCATCAGTTTAAACTCATCACCAAACCAACAGTTACAAATTTGAAACCGGTTTAAAACCGACACCATGACGAAACCGGTACACGAAAATAATTAACGGCAACTTCCCCAACCGTAAAAATCATCCCCCACTATTCAATACTCAATCGCATCACCCCAACAACATAAATAGCTCCTCTCTCATCCTCAATACTCAGTCGCTACTCAGCTCTCGAAACATCTTGACCGTTTAATTACATCATGTAATGAACATTGTTAAATTTAATCAGAGATGAATCTTGGAAAATATCAAATATGAAAATCATAGGTAAATAACACGTACACCTTGTCTCACAAAAATCATTAACTAAACATTAAAATATCAAAACCCTCTCTTTCGCAGACATCAAGGATCACAAAAAAACGACCCGTCTTGATACAATAAATTCATAATGTATATTGTCCAAGATTCATCAAATGATCGAAAATTACCCATACAAATTCAGGTCAGTCATGACACAACACTCAAGTTCATAATGTAAAACATATCAAATTATTATACAAAATAAGACAAAAAACGAATGTATTTTTGAAATAATAAATCTGAAGAGGATCCGAATAAGGATCGAAACGTTACACTTTAAAAAAAAATCGCAAATTCACAATGGCGATTCATATTAATTTTACAAACTGGGTGTATTAAAGTGAATTTGATACAATTTTCATTAAAATTAATATTCTAGTATTAAACTTTGTTATTTCTGTATTAAAAAATTACAAATCCGGTATATTAATTTCATAGTCATGCACCCCTGCTATGGAAATTCATAACCCGTCTTGCATATTTCTTAGATGTGTTTTAGTTTTTAATATGCAAAGTCATGGAAATTTTCGTTGCCGGTGCTTGAAAATTACAACACAACGCTAGTGGAATTTACTCACAATCGGTAACAAAAAATTACAATTTTTTTAAGAATATTTCAATCAGTCCTTTGGAAATTCATGCAAGGGTATATTAAAAGTCAAAACCTGTCATGGAATTTTAAAAATCATCGTGGTAAAATTACTATGTGGGTTTTTATATCCCAAACTCGGTGTAATAATTTCATAATAATATAGCGACTTTTGAAATTTAATATACAGTTATGAATATTAAAAACCTGTCTTGTATATTTCTTTGATGTGTTTTGTTTTTTAATACACAAAGTAATAGAAATTTTCGTTGCCGGTGCTTGAAAATTACAACATGAGCGCTGTTGGAATTTACTCGCAATCGGTAACAAAAAATTACAGTATTGTTCAGAATATTCCAATCAGTTTTATGGAAATTCATGCAACGGTGTATTAAAAACCAAAACCTATGATAGAATTCTAAAAATTGCTATAGTAAAATTACTAGGTTGATTTGAATTTTGCGAAGCCGGTATATTAATTTCATAATTAATACAGCCACTTTGGAAATTTAATACCTATATCGCTATGAATATTAAAAACCGGTCTTGTATATTTCTTAGATGTGTTTTGGGTTAGGGGTCGCGAACTTAAGTTATGAAGGGTAACTTAAGTTATGCGGGGAATCTTGAGTTATGCGGGGAAACTTGAGTTATGCGGGGTCAGGTATTCTGGAATGAAGTTTTGAGCGTTCGCATAACTTATGAGGGGTCAGGGGCCGCGAAATTAAATTATGAGAGGTAACTTACTTATGAGGGGTCAGGAATTATGGAATTAAGTTTTGCGGCTTTCTATAATCTACGAGGGGTCAGCGGTCACAAAATTAAGTTATCAGGAGTAACTTACGTTATGAGGGGTCAGGGACCCCAAAATTAAGTTATGAGCGGTCATTTAACTTATGAGAGGTTACGGTTTTTTTCAACAAAGTTTTGAACGTATACATAACTTATGAGGGATTAGGGGGTCTGAAATTAAGTTATGCGCGGGGGTCACTTCATTTATGAGGTCAATCATAAATGAATCCCGGAATTAAGTTTTAAGTTATGAGGGGTAACTTAAGTTCTGAGGGGTCACTTAACATATGAGTAGTCAGGTATTCTGGAATAAAGTTCACATAAATTATGAGGGGTCAGAGGATTCGAATTCAGAAATACGAAAATCAAGTTTCATGGATTATCGCACATTCAAAAGCATATATTATTAATTTTATTTCACTCCTTGCGTAAATTAAGTGTCCACTTTAGGCACTCGAGCAATAAAATTTTGAACGAAACTCGTGTAAGAAATTTTTTCTCAACTCGCGTGATTGCAACATTCGCCTTCGGCTCATGCTGCAAACTCACACTCGTCAGAAAAAATTCATCGCACTCGTATCGTAATGTACTATTTCGGCACTCCAGCATTCATATATCATAAAAGTAGAGGAACTTCATAAGTAGTCGATGGCGTAATAGGTAGCGTGTTAGGTAGTTAGGAGCGATAGGTAGGATGGTAGGCAGGGTCGAGGGTTCGATTCCCCGTCAGGGAGAAAAAATACATCGGCCAATTCCCGCCGATTTTTCTTTATTTTCTATTTGTTTCTTTTTAGGACCGGTAAACTATGCATTTTAAATTATTTTGGAAGCGCAAAATATTTTTTAAAACATGTTTAACAACAATTAATTACAGCTACGGTAACGTAATTTTCATATACTTGCGTATATTAATTTCAACATTTCTTCGTTCATGAAATTTCATGAACGAAATTCCTATAAGAATAAATAAATCAATATAGTTTTTAATATGCCGTGACTTGAAAATTACTATACGGTGGTACATGAAATTTAATATACCGTGACTTGAATATTAATACACGGTGGTATAGGAAATTTAATATACCCCTTGCGATTTTTAAGAACACAGTTTGATTAATTTAATATACAAAAGTAATGTATTTTTTCTAACCGTATACAGCAATTTTCGTAAATTTCATCGTGAAAATAACAATACTTATGTATATTAACCAGACAATACCAAATTTTTAAAAATAATATCCTGTGATCAAATACTCACGGAATATGTATATGAAATTTAATATACCACTTGCGATTTTTAAAAACACCGTTTGATTCATTTAATATACGAAAGTAATGTATTTTTTTTAACCGAATACAATAAAATTCATCTTGAAAATAACAATACTTTTGTATATTAATTGAACTACTACAAGTTTTTAAAAATAATATGCATTCATTATATAAATAACGAAGGTGTGTATATGAAATTTAATACATTGTGCATCATTTTTAAATAACGACCATCTTGATTTCCTGATGCATGTTCATATGAAAATTCATATCCGGTTTATGCATTCGAAATTCCTACACCGGTGTATTAATTTTCAGAAAGAAATTTTTTACAGTGTATACGAAAAATTGTCCATTTTTATTTGGACCCACTGGCCGAATCGCAGCCGATTCCTTCGTTTAACAGAAATAGAAGACACTTATTTATAATTTTTTTTGTATTTTTTTCAAAAACTACATCCGCAAACAAAGAGAATGAAAAAAATTGCCATCTGGGCCCATTTTTGACCAAGCCACAGGCTTTTGAAAAAGACATCCAAGGCATATCATTTTGAATCCGCCATTTTTTAATTTTGACCCGTCTTTGCTTTTTATATTTCTTCTTTGATTGAAACAAAATTCTTATTATTTATTCTATATTTTTTACGTTTTCTGACGATTTTTTAAAAATTCTAAATTAAACTTGAAAAAATGTTTTAACGGTGTTTACGACGAAACTTATAATCTAACTTAATGATTTCTACTAAGGACTTCCTGGTTATATAATACAATTAGTAAATATTTATTTAGTACTATAATTCAAAAAATATTTTATTTTCCTTTGGCGTCTAAATATTTTGCATGTTCTATATTCTTCAGAATTTAATTTAATACTTGAATTCTTTATATTTCAAAAGCCTGTGGCTTGGTCAAAAATGGGCCTATATGGCAATTTTTTTCATTCTTATTGTTTTTGGATGTAGTTTTTGAAAAAAATACAAAAAAATTATATATAGGTGTCTTCTATTTCTTCTTTAACCTTTTTGAAAAAAATCAAAATTTTTTCGCGGATTACGACTTTCGATTTTTTTTCTTCTCAATTTTTCAAACTCTGAGGTCCTTTATAAATCCTCGAAAATTTACAGAATGGTGTATTTTGTGAAATAAGCCCAGTTGCGAAAAAAAAAATTCCAATCGAGAAAAAAAAATAGAAAGAAAATTCCACCCACTCCAGTTTGGGTTACATTCTTTCCGGAATTGAACGATGTTTTTTTTAAGTAAAAAAAAATAAAATCAAAAATGCGCTTCCGAGAAAAAGATGATTTTTCTCGAAAAAGTGAAAAATTTCATAGTCTTTAATATCTTAAATTTTTTTTTTTTTTCGAAAACTACGTTTAAAGACGAAAATTTTCGAAAAAACGCCCCGATTAGTCAATTTTTGAAAAAGTTATAGCTATTTGAAAAAACAAAAGCATTCTTTTTGAATAACTCATAACTTTTTTTGGGTTGGGTAAAAAAAATTGAAAATTTCCTGGAAAATGTTTTTAATGGGGTAGAAATAAGACAAAAATTTTCAACCAAATCGAAAGAAGTCGGGTTCAAAAGTGGTCGATTTGACATGGAATGACCCATAAATATTATAAATAAATAGTTAGAACGAAGTTAGAGCAAAGAGATGTTAGGGATGTTGGACAAATACTTTCCGAAAATATGCGATGAGCGACTCGAAACTGCAACAGTTGTTCCAAAATATCTTGCTCACCAGCCACGAAAATTTAATTTCGAGAAGTACTCGACTCGACTTTTACTCATTCTTACCCCTTAAAAATGTACAAATGTCTCATTGAAAGTGAACATTAATTCTCGATGACAATATTTTCATCGAGACTACCCCAACCTCACAGAAATCCACCTTGACCAATGTGAAATTCACTGGAAATATCGAATAACCTGCACGTCTGACTATTTCGATGGTTTTTCACTTCTGTTTTGCAAGGGTTGTAAAATTAGTATTTTTTTTTTAATTTGTTTGCAATTTGGTAATTACATATTTCTGCAACAGTTTTGTATTTTAAAAAATAACATTTGAAAAATACTCGGTAATCTTTTGTATATAAATAAATAGTTAGAACAGATGTTAATAAAACATTTCCCAAAAAATGCGATGAGCGATTCGAAACCAGATAATCCAAAATAAAATAAAAAAAATACATCGAAAAACAAATCTTTTCATTGAGGAGTAGATTTTATCGTCTAGAAAAAGCCTCGGAAATCAACACGTCGATACAGTAGTTTTTCCAAAATATCTTGGTCACCACCAGCCACGAACATTTTATTTCGAGAAATATTCGGCTCGACTTTTACTCGTTCTAACCCCTTAAAAATGTACAAATGTCTCATTAGAAGTGAAAATTAATTCTCGATGATAATGTTTCCATCGAGACTGCCCCAAAATCACAAGAATCCACCGTGACAATTGTGAGATTCAGTGGAAATATCGAATAATCTACACGTCTGACTATTTCGATCGTTTTCCACTTCTGTCTTGCGAGGGTTGTAAAATTGGTATTCTAAAAACATTTGTTTGCAATATGGTAATTACATTTTTCTGTAAGAGTTGTGTATTTCAAAAAATAACGTCTGAAAAAGACTCGGTAATTTTTGTGTATATAAATCAAGAGACGCGGCAGCGTCTCGACGCCAAGTATTAAGGTTGTTTAGAAGCAAATCAGGTTTAATGAGAAAATTCTGAAAATTTGGTATGTTTTTCAATGAAGTATTTAAGAGGTCGCGTAAAAATTTCATGACGATTTGGAAGCTCGTTATCGAATAATTAAGATTAACAAATGAAATAAAATTAAATGTAGTCTTATGGAAACTGATATAACTTTGCGATAAGTTTTTTTTTACCTCTCAATTTTTTAATATCCACAATATACTGAAAGCAACGGAAAGAAAACGAAGTTTATTGATAAATATTTGTTTGATTTGTTTAAAAAATTGTTTTTAACAAAACGTTAATTTCTTAATAACGAGCTTCCTAATCGTCGTGTAATTCTTACATGACCTCTTAAATACCTCATACAAAATCATACCAAATTTTCAGAATTTTCTCCTCATTTTTTATTTTAACCCTTAAGGAGGTTGAAGTAATGATGATAGAATTCTGAAAATTTGGTATGTTCTTACATGAAGTATTCAGGAGGCCATGTAAAAATTTCACTACGATTAAGAAGCTATTTGTTGAACAATTAACATTCAAAGGTTTCATAGCTTCTAAACAACCTTAAAGAAACTGAGAAAATCCCAGTCGAGATCGCTGCGCACTCTTATAATATACGTGAATATGCCTCCCGCCAAAGCCGATTTGAATTTCAATCAGATATTACTAAAAAACACGACAACCTTTTGGAGATCTACGAGCTCTAGTGATCTAGAAATAATTTTATCTTACAGTTGAGTCCGTTGTTATTTTTTTCCGCCCACGTCATACTGGGATATCATGATTTTAGGCGAATTATTCCGAATATTAATCATCGGCAAAATTATTTGACAGTCGACCTAGAACGTTTATAGATATACAAGCCCATGTATAAGCACCCTTAAGCACGGGCTCTATATCTGTAGACATCATTGTGACACGGTTTTATAAGAGACTGTAGACAGTAGTGTGAAAATATTTATATGTATACGTTCTTTAAATATTTATATGTATACGTATTATATGATATATATTAGAGAGGTGATTATTCCAGATTCAAATTTTGTTTATATTTATATGTATTTATACGATGTATATTAGGGTGGCCGCTATTTCAGGTCTCAATTTATATTGGGGTGGTCTTTTAAGATCCGATTACTTTAAATATTTTTTTATAAACGTACCTTTTGATATATATCAGGGTGGTCGTTATTTCATGTCTCATTGTCAATTTATATTAGGGTTGTCATTATTCGAGATTCGAATTTTCATTATTATTATTAATATATATGGATTTATAATATGTATATTAGAGTGGTCGTTATTTCAGGTCTTAATTAATTTTAGGGTGGTCCTTCGAGATTCGATTTCGTTAAATAACATTTTCTATATATATATAAAGCATATCTATGAATATATATTATGATAAACACTAGGGTGGTCATTATTCGAGAGTCGAATTGTATTTATATTTATATATGAGGTATTTATAAATGAGGTATTCCCCCTCATCGGGACCCCCTTTTAGGCCGACCTCTTTCGAATTGCTTGAGACTCGAGTATGTTTTAGTGTTGTCTGAAAGTATATTGTACACCAATTTTCAGATCTCTAACTATAATACTCTTTGGAATATACCTAAAGTAATATTTCTAACTTTTTGCGTATTCAGCTCCAATAGCTTTTCCAATAGCTTTCGATCGGAAATTTCCTGCACTTTCGAAAAAAATATCAGCAATTTCGAAAAAAACGAATTCATTTAAATTTCGGTCAAAAACCGAAAAAATTGATTTACAAAAAAGAGCATAATTTAATTCAGTCGGAGAATTTTTTTCATGTTTTGTATATATCTGAGAAGTCAAGATATAAATTTCAAGTTGGAACTCGCATCCGTTTACTAATGCCAAGTCTTTTTGTAGGATAAAAATTCTTAAATATTGTGTTTTTCGTATTCAACAGTTCCCTGATAATATAATAAGGACGGTTGGGATTGAATTTGGGAAAAATCGCTCAAGAAGTTCGGCTCCAGATGTTCGTTTGCAAAAAAAAATTGAAATTTGCGAAAAATACTTGTTAACACTAAGTTTCCGAATTTAGCAGCTATCGAGTCCACTTCTTTAGCACCAATACACTGGACGACAAAAACTATTAATAATGTAATTGAACGGAATTGCTAAAAAAAAATATGCAAATTTCAAATTTGCAAGATTGTTTTTAGTTGCTTTAAGCAAATTTAAGCTAAAAAAAATGGATTTTTTTCAATGCGACTCCATAGCTTATTGACTGATTTCTTTCCTCACTTTAAAATTGTTGAAACGCTTACCTTAAATTTTAATAAGCATTTTCCAAAGACAAAATAGATATTTTGTTAAAAATAAAAATCTTTTATTTATGTCAAATAATAACACATTGAAGTGTAACTGACCCTTTTCTAACGACATTTAACTATGTTAGAGGCTTTTTAGAAAAAATAAGTAAAGTCTTACGTACGAAGGGGAAGAAGGAGTCCAAAAATTCTTATGTGCCCTTACATGGGGATAGAGGGGCTCAACAACGACAAAAATAATTATTCTTTCGTAATTTATGAATAGACCCTAATGCGTCAGTTATACGTGAACAAACTACTGAACAGTAAAATATACTCCTGTCACTAATCTGTGTTATCACAAGATAAGTAGGTGTAATAATTTTCTATCTTATCTTGCGAAAATCCTGCAGCACCTCCCGGGCTTATTTTTCTTAACTGTGCACGCCAAGCTTTCTTTTTTGGTTTGGTCATTAATAACTTAAGCATACTGAGTTTTTGGCTTGGCTTGTTTGATTTAGTTTTTTTTTTTCACTTTCACATTTTTAGGATGTTACGTCGGAGACGTAACATAGGATTTTCTTTAAGTTTTGGATTTTTTGGGCTTTTTTGGGATTTAAATAGTAACAACGAAATTAGAGCAGATGTTGAAAAAGCACTTCCCAAAAAAATGCGATAAGCGATTCGAAACCGGATAATCCAAAGTAAAATAAAAAGAATATATCGAGAAAAAAAATCTTTTCATTAAGGGGTAGATTTTATCGTCTAGGAAAACCCTCGAAAATCAACACGTCGATGCAGCAGTTTTTCCAAAATGTCTTGCTCACCAGCCACGAAGATTTAATTTCGAGAAATATTCAGCTCGACTTTTTCTCATTCTAACCCCTTAAAAATGTACAAATGTCTCATTGGAAGTGAAAATTAATTCTGGATAACGATGTTTCCATCGAGACTACCCCAACCTTGACCAATGTGAAATTCAATGAAAATATCGAATAACTTACATGTCTGACTATTTTGATGGTTTTCCACTTCTGTTTTGCGAGGGTTGTAAATTTGGTATTTACAATCGAGTTATCACTGTTACGATTGAAAAAATCGTCTCGTTTGTATTGTTGGTAATTATTGCAAATCAGGGCTCCAGCTGGAAATCGATTGAATGTTTTTTTCCTGGTCAATGTCGACTTGGAGAATATGTAGTTACCAATTTCAAGTGGGGGGTGGGGCAGGGGGAGGGGTAAAAAAATTTCTTACCCCCGACGCTCGAATTTTTTTTTTGCTGGTAAATGTCGACTTAGAAAATGTGTAATGACCGATTTCAAGTGGAGGGAGGGGCAGAGGGAGGGGGAGGGCAGGGGGGGTTAAAAAAATGTCTTTCTCTCGACGCTTGAATTTTTCCTACTGGTCAATGTCGACTTAAAGAATGTGTATATATATGTATGTGTATATGGGGTATACCAAGTGAAAACGTGGGGTCATTTCCCCCGGGTCATCAGATTTTTTTAAAGATGAATAAAAATAAAACATATCTTGGCAAATTTTGATATTTAGTATATTTTCCAGAACACGTTTCATTTTTATTTTATTTTTTTACTCATGTAAGGGGTATTAGGAATCAATTTTTTCATTTTATTTTAAAAACTGAAAAAAAGTTGATTATAAAAAAAAATATGCGACAGCCGCATGCCACTTTCTCATCATGATAGATATTACTTATTTATGACCCAGAATCTGTAGAAAAAATTGCAGAATTTGAAAATTGGTATTTTTCAGTTATCCCTTTTTATTGAAGTATTTTATTGAAAAAAAAATCTTTCTCATTTATTTGGAAAAATATGCAAAATACCAAAATTTGCTAAATTATATTTTATTTTTATTTTATTTTTTTACTTATGTAAGATGTATTAAGAATCAATTTTTTTATTTTATTTTAGAAATTGAAAAAAAGAAAATTATTCAAAAAAATATGAGGTAGCCGTGGCTCACTTTCTAATTATGATAGAAATTACTTATTTTTTACCCAAAATCTGTGGAAAACATTGCAGAATTTCAAAAATGGTGTTTTTTCAGTAATTCGTCTTTTACACAAAAATGATCGTCGCGCCACCTGAAGTAGTGACCAGAAAAATCTATTAAAAAATTAGGCTGTTTTTGAAGTGGAATCAATGCGAAAAAAAAGTTATGCAAGGATCCGATGACCCGAGGGAAATGATTCGCAATAAATTTTTTGAAAATTTTGAAAAAACTATTTTTTACCCCTCTCCCTGCCCCTCGTCCCACTTGAAATCGGTAATTACACATTCCCTAGATCGATATTGAGTAGTAAAAAAAAAATCAAGCGATTTCCAGATGGAGCCCTAAATCGCAATAATTACCGTATTGTTGAGGCATCATAATACCCACGATAAAATGGCATACCTACGCGTATTGTTGATGTGTACAACAATCCACGGTAATTCGCAACCCCAACGAAAGGTGGGCGCCGCAGCGCGCGCTTAGGTTTCTCCCCCCATATCTCACAGTGAACGCGACGCGTCTATAAAAGCGCCCCTGCTTGGCTTTTTGGCTCGCTGTATCAGGTGCTCTCGCAAGCGACCTCCCAAGTCGTTTCTCGTCTAGTTATCGATATCCCCGACCATATAAGAAAATAAATTCCCGTATAATTGTTCGCTATCTGGTCGCTCGTTGGCGAGCAAAACATCAGGTGGTGATTTTGGTCTCTTGACTTGACAAAAAGCGGAAAAGTTATTCGAATAAATAAAAAAAGTAAACGCTCACCGATCGAAAAGTGTGCGAAAAAAAAAGAATTTCTACGGTATGAAAATACGACGTGCACACTTTCGAAATTCAAAGTGCGCGCTTTTTGAATGTACACTGAGAAAACAATGTACCAGGATTTGTCAACTGTTAACAAATGTAAAGTTGAATATGGCGAAATCAATCATTTGTTAACAGTTAATAAAGTATTTTGACGCAAATAAAATATTTCTTAACGACTAACAAATTTTGTAACAATTAGGGAATGTTTAAGTAAAAGTGCCGACTAAATATATTACTTTACTACAAATAAACTGTTTTCTCAGTGATATATTTATTCTCCAATCATCCCTTGAATCGTGCATCGTTTTAGTAGTGACTCAATATTTTATTTTCGATTTCTTCGAATTCTCACACTTTGACTTTTAATTTTCTTTATTTTTTTTACCCTTTGTACATTAAATTTTGTTCTACTCTTAGTTTCAGTGGTCAACAATTACGTTCGATTAATTAATTTCCTTGCTCTCGTTCATTGGCACTGTAACGTGTAATAATTCAATTACCTTCGGCGTCCGGAGGACACGTTACGGAAATAATTAGCATCCGCTGTGGGATCGACACGCTTTCGATCCACCGCACAATTCGACGATACTTACGAACGCGCCTACACATTCGAGTTATTCATTTTTCATCCTCGTATATGATCTTATAATTTTGAAAAAAAAATGTTTTCAATTTTGATTCTTTGAATAATTTATAAAAGGCGCCAAAGTCGAAAATGCCTTGTCCCATGGCCGAAAGTTAATCTCAGGATTGTCAAGTGTGAAACAAAAAAATAACAAAGCATTTCAAAGAGGAAAGTTTCTTACACAACAATTTACCACATTTAATGAAAAATCGATTAAGAAAAAAAAATTGCAAAAGTTTGAAATGAAAATGAAAAATTGAATGTTTCACAATTTATTTTATACATCCGCCATTTTTTTCGAAATCGATTTTTCATTACTTACCAATCCTGAGATTAACTGTCGACCATGGAACAAGACATTTTCGAAGACTCAACTTATTCAAAGAATCAAAATAAAAATAAAAATTTTCTGTATTTTCGAAGGATGAAACAATGTTGTAAAAACAGTTTTATAGCCATATCTGATAAAGAGCTGAGAAAAAAATCTTAAATAATTGCTTCTTCTTTAGCCTTATAAAGTATACTGGTACCTTAATACAATTACATCGGTCTCAGTAAAATTGCAAAGTTTAATTTGTTTTTGTCTTTTTACCTTTGACAGCTCTACCGGCCTGTTTGCCAAATCGAAGAGAAGGATGAAGAATAAGGACTATTCAGCAAATTCGAGATGTCCTCGTGGTCTCAACGACGCCAGCCGATTTTTCATTATTTTCCTGATATTCTGCATCTTCGAATGTGCAACCAGTGAGTCAGAAGAATATTTTTCATTTTTTTTTCTCCTGAAGTACACGCTTTTTCAATATCTCATTGTTTCGTTTTGCCAAAATTTTCGATGAACTTGTCGAAATATTAGCAAATATACAAACGACCTTATTCTCAACGATATGGTTCCAAAGTTTGGTCTCATTTAAAACTGCGATTGAAAATCTCAGTTATATTGTGAGGTTCTTCATGCGGAAACGAGTTCTCGTATTCGCGGAAGCTATTAGCAATCGTTTCTATATTATTTCACAGGAGCACTTCCGATTCCCTTCCCATACACTTGGACTCCCCTGGTTCCGTCGTTAATTGCCTCAGAATCCCATAGAAAGGTTCATTCGTCGTTGACGCTTTTTATAGTTTGATCAAAAATGAGAATAATAGCCAATTAACGCCCGTGAAAAGTATATAAGAAATATTGAGAGAAATTCATAAACATTGGTCAACACTTAAGGTTGTTTAGAAGCTATGAAACCTTTGAATGTTAATTGTTCAATAATTAGCTTCTTAATCGTAGTGAAATTTTTACACGACCTCCTGAATACTTTATGTAAGAACATACCAAATTTTCAGAATTCTATCATCATTACTTCAACCTCCTTAAGGGTTAAAATAAAAAATGATGAGAAAATTCTGAAAATTTGGTATGATTTTGTATGAGGTATTTAAGAGGTCGTCTAAAAATTTCACGACGATTAGGCAGCTCGTTATTAAGAAATTAAAGTTTTGTTAAAAACAATTTTTTAAACAAATAACAAAAATATTCATCAATAAACTCCGTTCTCTTTCCGTTGCTTTCAGTATATTGTGGATATTAAAAAATTGGGAAGTCAAAAAAAAAACTTATCGCAAAGTCATATCAGTTTCCATAAGACTACATTTCATTTTATTTAATTTGTTAATCTTAATTATTCGATAACGAGCTTCCAAATCGTCGTGAAATTTTTACACGACCTCTTAAATACTTCATTGAAAAACATACCAAATTTTCAGAATTTTCTCATTAACCGTGATTTGCTTCTAAACAACCTTAAAGGTTAAGATACAATCATAAAATACATGCTGAATTGAAAATCCACTGCTGATAAAATTATATCTTTTTTTTTTTTTATTATTGCGAATGACGAGTTGAGACTTTTTTTTAGTCTGTATTTTAAATGTACTAATTAATGTTTTTTAATTATGCAATACCGATATTTTAAAACTTATTATTTATTGTTGCAAGAATTTGAAAATTTTGAGGCAAAATTTTTTCAAGAGGTTGTACGTAGTCAGGCAAACAGAGTAAGTCTGTTTGCATTTTTTTTTAGACACAATTTTTTTCAAAAACCTTCAATTCAGACAAAAATGTTTGAATAACGGCCCACTCAATTCAGGTACGGCCTTTCATTAACAAATTTTTTTCCAACAAGCTTGTTATAAACAGAAGGGAAGCCCTGCCCACTTTGGGTCGATGCTTGAAATTCTTTATACTACAAAAGAGATTTTTGTGATTTTCTTTTAGATTTTTATATTTAAGCTAAAAATAATTTGTTTATAAAATTATAGTCAAGTCAAATCACTCAAAAAAAAATCTGAAAAAATCCTTAGCGCTTTTCAGAGGTGCTATAAAACCATAAAAAATCGCGAACAAAATCGGAGAGGTGAAGAGTCAGACCCAGGTTGAATCGGTGTGGAATGCCCCATAAACACCACTCAACAATTTGGAAACGCTCTCCCCGTTCCGCCCCGCACAGAAGGTTTCAATGCTCTTCGAAAAATGAAGATATTGAAATGCAACAAGCGACGTTTCAAAGGGGACATATTCAGTTTCATTTCGTTTTTCGAAAAAAAAAAATTTGTTTTTTTTTAAATCCAGTACGCTCCTTGAAACGTGGTCGTTTTTCGGCTTTTTTTGACGTTGAAATTTTGACGCATGATCCATGAAATTTTTTAAAACTGTTTTTCGCATGAAAAACTTACGGGGGAGAGTATAAGCTTCAATTTTATTCATCATCATTTTATATCAAGTTTCGTACGATTTTGTTTCGCAACAGTAATTTTTTTGTGAGCAAATATACAATTACAACAGAATTAGAGAACAAGGTCTTTTAGAGGACATGCAAAGTCAAGGAGAGAAGACAAGGTCTTTTGCGCTTAACAATGCCATTCGGAACCAAATCATCGAAAATAAAAAATAACCAACAAAATTTATTCAGTTAATAAGTTTAACCTGTGATTAATCGAAGGAATATTCGAAATATCGAATGTTGAAAGAATGGCGTGAATTCAAAGTGACTTTTGGTTTGTTTCAACATTATTGTGAGATTTTTTTTATCTTAAGGGTTTCAAATATTCTTGCACGAGATCAAATCGAATAAATGATGCAGTACGATAGCAAGGCCCTTTCATACGGCGCTTTGCCAGTGTGAAATGTCAGGCTGAGCTCAAAAGCTTTTATTCTCAGTCGCGAGTTGAAGAGAAAAGAGAAATAGAAAGCATATGAAAGATGGATATGGGTAGTCCCATCATTTTTCACCTGGAAATCTATGGGACCAAAATTTTGATTCGTCTCTCATACGAAGAAGCCCCCACGGAAATTTATATATTTTTAATATACGCAAAATATATGTGGATATATTTCGAATATATGTACATATATTTTTAATCCACGCATGTATGCAACATATATGAGAAATAGGTGTGACACATGTATCTCCCATATATTCTACAGAAATTCTTAATGTATGCTACCATATATGCAACATATATGGTAGCATAACTAACTAACATAATATTTATTTAATTATTTAAGTTTATTGTATTCACACTTTTCATTATGATTTACATTATAATGTTTATCCCGCGAGAACAAGCGATCGGGCGCCTGCCACATGTTCGTAACGTATAAGCAGCGTTGCGATAGTTTCTAGACTCGCCGCGAGATGTCGCAGAGCGGCAACCGCTGAACCCCCATACGGAGGATGCGACGAGTATGCTTATAAAGGCGGGCGCGAGAACGGAATATTAAAAGAAGTCCGGCGTAAATGAAACCATATAAGGAGTTCTTGCCGGCTTCTCATGAACTCGTACTTTTGTATTTTATTCTCCTAGAGAATTTCCGTTTTTCGGAAATTTCTACACGGGTATCGCATATTCAACCCATATTCGGGATGTATGCAGCCCATTTTTCAACTATATTTCAAATACATGCAACATATATTTAATCTATATTTCAGATGTATGCATCATATATTTAAAATATATATTGTATGTATGTGCCGTACATTTTACATATATCTAAAATATATTTTAAATGTATTTTATATATATCTAAAATACATTTTTAATACATTTAAGATATACGTACATATGCGAAAAGCGGCAAAATCTATCCAAATAAATATATTACACATCTATAAAAAATATATTTTAAATACATTCATTTATATACGGTAATTACATTTTGAATATATTTCGTACGCAATTTTGCATATATTTTAAATATATAAATTTCCGTGTGGGAGTCTTTGTAAGTCGAAAAGACAAGTATTTTTCAAAACCGACAAGAATCTCCTGCCTCCAATTTTTTAGTCCTTGCAAGGATGCTTAATAAATGGAAAAATTACTGAATTTTCGCAACAAAAAAATTAGTTCTGGATTTCAGCACATTAAATTAAATTATGAAAGCCAAATGCACATTCCCATCTTCCACAGATTGATAATAATTTTGTTGTAGTTCTGATGAGAGAGAGAAAACCCAAATAAATTTTTTGTATTTCTGATGAGAGTTCGTTTTTTTCAATTGATTGAAATCTGAAAAAGATGATTTCTGTTATGAATTTTTTGCCTCAATTTCAATAAATCATACAAAAAAAATTGACGGAAAAAGATTGTTCAGTTCGTATAAAACGGGCTTAACCCTAGAACGGTAACCTGGGGTGAAAAACGACCCCAGGTGAGTTTAAATCTCGCGAATTTTTACAAAATTTGTAAGTTTTTCACCTTCTTACCTCATTTTTTACGAACTTTCCGTACTTCAAGCGGAATCACCGTAGGCCTACGTGATTCTGCATTGAAAAACAAAAAGAATGAGCCCAAGTTGAACCCTTTTCGTCAAATTTTACCGGAGATATGAATTTTTCAAAATTGGGTTCGTTTTTCACCCCAGGTTACCATAAGAGGTCAAAAAAAAGGTTACCATTCTAGGGTTAAGACCCACGTGAATCGAAAAATAATATTTCACTTTCACAAACATAAAGTTTTTTGCATTGACGAGCTTTTTTTAATTTTTAATTTTGCAACATTCGTACAGTCTCAAAAATAAGGAAAAATTGATCATGTATATGTATTATATGTACTTAGCATAACAACCTTTTTCTCGTAGGGGTCTTTTATACTTCAACTATTTGCTCCTTTAAACCTTATAATCTGGATTATTGGATTGAGGTCATAAGGCTCTTGCAAAAACTCTGTAATGGTTCTTGAAAAAGTTTTTAAAAAATCAATAACTCATATTAATTATTCCATATTTTCCTTTCAATTCCAACTTAATTTTTCGCGATTACCTTTATAAATAAATAATTTATAATCTAATTTAATTTAATTTATAATTTATAATAATAATAATAATAATAATAATAATAATAATAAACACATTTCATGGAACAGATATCGAAAAGTTTAACGAAAGTTCGATTGATCACAGCCTGATTTCGGGAAATTAAGTATTTTATAAATCCAGGTCCCTTAATTAATTCCTGTGGAATTAAATACCAAGTTTTCTTCTGAAAACGGTCTATATGCATTTTTTCCTTCCCGGTGAGGCGAAATTCAATGAAACTGAAGCGCTATAGCGCTTTTGTCAAAAAATTTATAATCTTCAACTAACACAAGTTTATAGCAAACACAGAGGAATCCATCTAATGGTCAAATCCCCAGTTCAATTAAGGCGGTATTCTGGTCTAGAATTTTGAGAAAATCGATTTTTCATTTTTCATATTCTTAAAGTTTATAGTGTTTATACCTTTAAGAACGCATCCTCGAAAGGAAAATTTTAAATTCCAATAACTTAATTTACTGAGTTATAGCTATTTTAGTGATGCAGCAACTACGCCCGTCACGTCGGAGCAAATCGGGCTATAGATGTTTTTTCTCAAAACTACTTTTCTCAACACGGCTGACATGATATCTCAAGTTCTACTCGACCGATTTACTTCAAATTTTTTTCCAATCTTTAATGTATGCCTCTCTATCGCCCCTACCACTTTGGTATCAAAATTATTTTTTTCGATTGTAAAAAAATTAAAAAATCCGAAAAAGGAGTCGAAAAACGACCTTTTTTCAGCCGCCATTTTGCGATTTTTTTCGTTTTCTCTGAGGTAGTCGTAGCAAAACTATTTCTCTCCGTGCAACATACCCCTTTTTTTACCCCCAACTTGATCAGCTTATAACTTATTCATCGTTCATTTTTTTTCTGGATTTTTTTTGTTTATTGTCAAAATATTAATTAATATGTTTTGAAAAAAGAACGGTAAAAATATTTTTTGTTTTTTTTTTATTGAGCTCGACAAAAAGCTCGGAATGGAAGTCTCTATGCCAGAATACCGACTTAAGTATTTAGTGCCATATTATACAGACAAACGCCTGGACATTTTCTGTCAATCTTTTTTTCGATATTTTCCAAAATTTTAAACATACGACCACAAACATCTCGAAAAACAATATTTCTTAAAAATGAGGCTTTCTCGTATGAGGAAGCGCCAAAAGAATATATTCTATCAAAACTTCACTATGTTTTTTCTCGGCGGACGAATTCCTCAAAGCATTGTAAATGAGATGGACAAACTAGAATTTATATACCTCATATTTTTCAATTTGAATGAACCGTAGGTTATCGACTGTGCGATATTACATGCTTATATGAAAGACCGGGGCAAAATGAATCACCCAAGGAGAGCTGCAAAGATAGTATGGAGACAATTTTCAAGAATTCTATCATACAGATTATCCTTCGCTAAAAAAAAATAATATTCTTATTAAATGCCGCTGGAATGATATTCAAATTTGTATTCAAACGAGGTGAAGAATAATTTTTTACATAAGATTTTTACTGCTATTTATAGCTTTTTCGAGATATACTTATTGGAAAGAAAATCTCATTTGTTCAAGATAATATAAGCTTACCATTATTTTTTAGTATTTAATTTAAAAAAATTTTCATCATTGAACCATGTTTTTCCGCAGATTAGAGTTTTTTATTTCCAATCAACGGTAAGTTTTCTATTAATTTAGGCATATTCGAACGATTTTTGAGAAACGATATTTTTTGTATCCCCAACTTGGTTCCCATTGAATCCTTTCAGGCTAACTTATTTTATTTATATCGATACGCTGCTGATGGACTCATACAATATCACTGAGAGAAAAAACCATGGTGAGCTCAAAGATCCGCCATGGTAAAAGGGGTTATAGTATGGTTAACCATATTCTATGACTGGACAAGCAATAATATAATAAGCGCTACCATACTTGTACAGTTGATTCTGCCATACCACTGGAATGGTACCTACAAACATACAGCATAACTGATCGTGATGTGTACTATTGCAAAGAACTTTACAAAACGTGTATGGTTGGCCAAATACATCCATTTAGTCGTAAAAAAGACTCAAACATTGACACTCGCAGTATATTTTTGTGTTAATTAAAAATTGCGTTATTTTATTTTATTTTTAACTATCTGTATGGTTACTATGAACGGCTACTTAATAACGATTACGAGAAGCGGTTGCTATCTATGTAATGCTATGCCGTATATACTCGTGACTGGAAGTATTGCTATAGTTTTATAGTTTATTGCACTCCGTGCGCAAAGTGCCACTTTGCGCACGCTGCGCGTGCTCAAACTGGCACTTTGCGCACTCGTACAATAAAATTTCGTACGATACAAGTGCGAGAAAATTTTTCTCAACTCGTGTGATTGCAACATTCGCCTTCAGCTCATGCTGCAAACTCACACTCGTCAGAAAAAGTTTCATCGCACTAGTATCGTAATATACTATTTATTACTCATGCGGGAAAAGCGATATCTTTACGCCCGCTGTTACGGTTAAAAATGGGCAAAAACCGCTTCGCTCGGGCGCTCAACTTCGCTTTCGTGGGCAATCGACAACTTGCCGCACTAGTTGCACAATATACTATTGTAGTACAGTTCTTTCTTAGAAAATCTATACCAAATTTTCCAGACTACCATGCCGTATTGCACTTCCGACTATAAGAATATTTTATGGTATTTGCAATAGTCTATTATCTCATGGACTATTCGCGCAGAAACGTTTACCACACCCAGAAAAAAGATCTAGTCGTAGGTACTATAATCCTTTATTTGATTATTTTTTAGTTACTTTAGAGAACATTTTCTTTCCATCCAATTTTGGGCGATATTTACTTCCACTATATTTATTTATTTGAATTCCCTGTCATAGCAAAACAGACGTTGAAGAAAAATGCTATTCGTTGTTACTAAATACCTATTCACCCGTAATCTCATCCGATCATATCTGCAGATTTGTCAGTACCCCAAAAATCCGCCAGGTGACTACCTCTCGCACAAGCGAACCTGCCTCCCGACGCCTATATCCTTTCCAAGCTCGTCTATGTTTGAGATCTTTATTTTTCAGTATGGATATCTAATACATTGAACATTGCGGCAAAACGCAAGATGGTCGAATCCCCGAAAAAGATTCCCATAAAAAAAGGGTCTTTTTTCTTTTCCCTTCTGTTAAAGAAAAGACGAAGCTTTACGAAACTGTAGCCTTCATATTTCTAGCTATACATTCAAAGATTGAAATGTTTAAAAATGTAAATATTAAAAAAAAATTATTTCACTTAAATACATATTTGTTCAGTTTGAAATAATATTTATTAATATTAAATAAAAATTTATTAGATCGCAATAGATTTTTCTAGTAGGTCATTCAAAAAAAAAATTTCGTTGACATGAATAGAGACATTGTAAAATGTACTACGTACGGAAGTGTAGTGCACAATAGAATGTGTAAAATAGAACAAGCGGGTTAAGCGAATAACCATATCGTATCGTAAACCCTACTATCATGTTGTGCATTCTCCAAAACACGGTATGTATGTTACAACTACGTGTGCTACGTGAATCAATTTTCTTGCTTTTTTGATACCGTATGGTGGGTGACGGTAAAGTCACAATCAATTTTCTAAGAATTCATTGCCATTCGATAGTTTCGAGTACCATACGTTTATTTGCTCGATACATTGTCTGCTCAAACATAAGGAGATGTTGGATGGAACCCAGAAAATTCGGTTACCCGTACTATAACTTTATAGGTTGGGGTTACCATAAATTATTGACGAATCCTGTGGGGAACACATATTATATGGTAAAATATGGTTTTACACACCATACTTTTCTCTCGATGTACCGATTTATCACAATATCGCAATCATTGTTGCCAGAAAAGAACTTTGAAAATGGCTAAAAAATTGTTCTCCTACAATTTCACAGCTGTGCCAGTCGAAAGTCTTCGTAGCCTAAAATCATCGTTTTTTATTGTACAACTATGAAAATACGAAATAGATTACAGAAAGCGTCTTCAAGTAGTACTAAATTTTTGAATAGTTTCAATTGTGGAAGAATCGGAAAAAAGTGGCTTGACGAATTTATGAATACAAAAGCAGTAAAAAAGATCGTCAAAAAATGAAGGCAGCTCCATCAACGATTCAACTTTTTTTATGCTCATTTTTGGCTGTAAAACAGAACAAACTGGAGTCAGATACGCATCATTATTGAAAAAATTAAAAACTGTTGTTATAAAAAAAACGGTAAAATAGCGGAGGTGAATTTAAAAAAAAACAATAAATTGAAACACTGAACTTTTCTCGGACGCGTTTGCACGCAACAGGAAGCCAATATACACTTTCGGATATTTACGCTCAACGAATAATTCCAATAAAGCTCCCGTGTAACGAAGCATCGGTTATATAGAAACATTCATTCGGGAACGTTAGGCAGATATGGCGGGCCGGATAGAGAGGAAGAGTCACTGATGCAGAATGAATTAAAAAAATAGAAAAAAGAGCCGAATTGTTCGTTACATCTTTCGCCGTGGCTCCGCAATTTGTCACGACGAGTTGCTAGGGAAAAAAAATCCACTTGAACAGACTCACAATTAGAGCATGTATTCCGGAATTCCAAAATTTCGCAATTCCGGAATCTCGGACAGATTTGTCGGATATGTCAATCCCGGATTTGAAACACCTCAATATCGTTATTCCGATATTCATTATTAACCCCTTCAATGGTGAGAAATAACCCCTTAAATGGTAAATGGTCGGAAAAAATGCGTTAAATACGAAAATTCTTAGAATTTCAAAACTAAAATCCGTACTCAGGGTTTTCAGGGTCGCTGATTACGAATCTGCACTCAAAATAGAGAAATTCAATATGCCGGATCCAAAATGGCGGACCGAAAATGCAAGAAGTCATTCGACGAGGGCGAACGTTGGTACTCGGAGGTTTTTGAGGTCCCTGATTACGAATCTGAACTTAAAATTTCAAAATGGCGGATCCAATATGGTCGACCAAAAATGGAAAAAGTTGTTTGATGTGAGCAAAAATTGGTACTCTGGGGTTTTCGGGGTCGCTGATTACGAATCTGCACTCCAAATTTAGAAATTGAATACATATTTATTTCTCATTCGCTCTCGTCAAATGACTTTTTGCATTCTTCGTCCGCCATCTTGAATTTTTAAATTTAGAGTGCAGGATCGTAATCAGCGACCCCAAAAACCTTGGAGTACCAAATTTCAAGTTGATAATCAGAAAAAAATTGTCTACCAGTGAAGGGATTAATACATTACAATTTTACAAAATGATATTTTGACAATACGTTTCTTCCTGAACGCAACCTAACCATTAGGCATAAACAAACTTATAACTAGATTTCGGGTGTTTTCTCTACGAGTGTTGAAAGTGAGAGAGTATTTTCATGTGCTGGTTACTTTTGCAACCGAATACGAAGTTCTCTCTCAAACAAATTGTTAGATGCGTTATTATTTTTGAGAACACACTATCAAGAAAAGCCGTTCTCCTCGCAAAATGACTATTGCTTGAGTTAGTAATCAATTTTATCTCAGTTTTTGCCAAATATTAATCCTTTTATGGTTCTGTTTTTTTTTTTAGTTTTTTTTCGTACCATATCGTACGTAACGTACGTATATAATGTGTTCGTAACTTCTGAAAAAAACTAAACCTAACTAAATGATTGTTGGCAGTATTCTTAAAAATATTTGACTGTTACTATTTAAAGTCTGATGTATCTTAATCGTAAGTTGATTAAATGATTGATAGGTATAATAAAACTTGTTCGATTAATAAATTTTAACTTTTTCCTAGAATCCAAATAATTTTTCCAGTTCCGGAACCAGTTCCGGAATTCCGATATTGGGTATTCAGTATCGTAACTCAATTCCGAAATTGAAAACATTCCGATATTACATGCCCACAATTCTTTTTGTCCCATTAGCCTCTATCCGATTTTCATTAGCAAGGATAGCGATGAGTTGACATTTAGCTTTTACGATAAAACCAATTACTACGAACCAAAAGCAATTGATCTATTTTCATTACATTCCATGTAAAAATAAAATACAACAAAATCAATTCCACAAATCCAACTATCGGAAAGTCAGTAGGGTAAAAGCCGGATAGTTGCCACACTTAAGAGGAGGCTAAATACCGACACTAACACCTCGAAATTGCCATCCAAACTTGCTCTTATACAAATGGATGGAATTGAATAAAATTTTAACAACATTATCAGAACAATGGCAGTAATGGAGCCTCACTAAAATATGTTCGAAAAACAAAACAAAAATTACAGATTCACTTACCACCGAGAAACTGTAATTGAAAAACTTAAATTATTAAACTTTTACTGCATTTCGGGTAAAACTAAGAGTGAGGCTCCATGAAGAACGCCACGACACAAATATCGAGACGTTTTCGACATTATTTTATCAAAATGACACGCCGTAAGTTTGGATGGCGCATCAAGAGATAAATGTCGATAAATTGTAGTTTTATTGAAAAACGAAATGGCGAAATGTAGTTCACAGACGTGCGAGTGAGGGCAGCACCATGGATTCTGACGAGTAACCTATAATATTTAGGGGGCTCGATTGATTTCGTTAGCATTAGCTGTAACGCATTTTAGCCCTCAATTGACAATTAATTGTTAATTAATTTATGTCCCTCTTAATTGTCAAAATGTAATTAATTTTCATCCACGGTTGTCGGAGAAAGACTGGACAACGATGATACGTCGATAATGTAGGGATTGAATAAAAATTGTATTTAGCCTCCTCTTAAGGAAAAAGCTCTATTACTTAAAAATTAAGTATCTACTGACAATATGCTTTGTGTATATTAAAACATTGGTCTTTAATCTTTCATTGTGCACTATTTTTGTAAACCCAATTAATATTGTTTTTGAGTAAATCCCGTTTCATTTGACCTCTTCAAAGAGGGATACTTGCCCAACGTGTGCGGATAGTCGCCTCACGTCAAAAATACTTCGAAGGAGTTCATAATTAATATTAAGTTACAGATTATTTTATTTTATTATATTTTTTAAATTTTATTTTTTTATTTAGATATTTTATTATCAATTTTATTACTTTATCATTAATAATTTCATTATTTTTTTAAATACCTTTAATTAACAGTTTTTCTTTCTTATCTAGTTCTTTAACGCTAGTGCTAAACTAACTTTGGTCTAGCAAAGACTACGCCTGGGTTTTTGTCATATTGCCATTGGGGCAACTAACCGGAAAAGAATTTGGGGTGACTATCCTTTTCGATACGGATAATGCCCTTTTTATTAAAAAAATAAATAAAAGCTATTTAACAATATACCGTATCAGACCGTGTAGTTGAAATTCTAGTGCATGCGAAGAAACAAATAGTTGACTGAATCCTCAACCATAACATTATTTATTCAATAAAAATTAGTAACCAATATTAGTACAACGCTCGTCGAGGTCTCGCCGCGGAAGATTTTCGCTCACACGGATGGAACTTGTGGGTCCTGTCCTATGTCTTTTGAGCACTAAGGCTAACGCTAGGGCACTAAGCGCTAACGCTAGGGACATCTCTAACATAGTGTATTAAGAACCGGGACAACTATCCGGCTTTTACCCTATAGCATGAAAAATATATTTTCAGTATACTTTAGATAATATTTAAAATATATTTTAAGCCCACATATTCGAGCTACACTATCGTTCAAAAGCTTGGAAACACTTGCTCCGATTCTGAGCCGCACAAAAAGTTTCACTGCTCTTTTTAAAATGTAGACATTCCAATTCAACGTGCGGCGTTTCAAAGGAGACATATTCAGCTTTATTCCGCTTTTTCCAAAAAAAAATTGTTGATTTTTTTTTTAATCCGGTACGTCCTTGGAAATATGGTCATTCTTCAGCTTTTATTTTGGCGTTGAAATTTTGGCGCACGACCCATGAAATTTTTTGTAACTGTTTTTCGGATGAAAAACTTGTGAAGGATAGTATAAGCTCCAGTTACGTTTTTTTTAAATTTCGCATGATTTTTTTTCGCAAAAATATTCAATTTTTGGCAAAAAAACAACCATATTTATAAAATGTAGCGTAACTTCAAGACTACTGGATTTTCACAAAATCACTAGAAACGTAAAAAGTTGCATACAATCATTCTGGATTGAATGAAATTTTTTCAGAATTTTTTTTCAAATTTTTTGTTCAAAAATTTTTTCAGTCAACGAGATATTTTCTTATCTTGAACAATCGAGTCTCTTCCCTCATCTAAATGGCATTTTTATCGAAAAACATCATCTCCGCCGCTTTTTCATCGAAAAACCCCTGTAGCTGAGGTAAGAGATCCGATTGTTTGAGATAAAAAAATATCTCGTTGACAGGAAAACTTGAAAAAAAAAAATTTGAAAAAAAATTCTGAAAAAATTTCACTGAATCCAGAATGATTGTATGCAATTTTTACCTTCCTAGTAATTCCACAGAAACACAGTAGTTTTAGAATTACGATAAATTTTATAAATATGGACGTATGTTGCAAAGAAATTGAATATTTTTGAGAAAAAAAATCGTACGAAACTTAAAAAAAAAACGATTTATCATTACCCGTAAGTCAGGATCAAAAATACGGTGGAATATGCATGAACGGAATCGGTCACGTGTTCTGAAAAAAATGTCTCATTTATTCCAGATGACTGTACGAAAAATTATTGCAACGACAAAAAAGAAGCCAAAAAACGACCATGTTTCAATGGGCGTACCGAGGTAAAAAAAAATCGAAAAATTTGTTTTACAAAAGCAAAATAAGGCTGAATATCTTCATTTTTGAAATAGCAGTGAAATTTTTTTTGCGGTGCGGAATCGGGCGAGTGTTTCCAAACTTTTGAACGGCCGTGTATTTTTTACATATTCGAGACTCTTTTTCTACATTTTCATCGCAGATTAATTAGTATCTCTGCGCAGAATTCGTCGCCTTCCCATCTTCATTGAGCCACGTAATTTAAAATAAGATCGAAATGTAAAGGAACATGTTTTCATCTTCCCAGACAACGTTTATATTGAGTTCTCCTTTAATTCATTTTAGTTAGAGATATTTCGTGATATTTTAATTTTTTATTATTTATCGTGCAGACACCGTTGAAACAACTTGAGTTTTCTTTGCGTGGGTTTTACGAGCCACAAAATGAAACGAAATCTTGTTAATTTACGGACTATTGGAACAAAAAAAAAGCGAATGAAGAAGTGACGAAGAAGAAAGAAAAAGCACTCAAGCCTTTTGAAAGCACTTGCGCTCGTGTACACTTGTCTAGTATCTAATTTTGTACATACTCTCTTTTGGTTCTTCTTCTTCTCTAGATACGCATAAAAGTGATTAACAAGCACGTTTCGTTGAATAGCAAGTGGCTCTGAGGTCAGTACATTTTCGACAAAAAAATAAAAAAATGTATGAAGCGTTCCGAATAATTCTAAACTCAAAAAATGAAAACGAAATATATGCAAACGCATTTTGAATGCTTTTATGTTATGCTTATATGTGTGAAAAATTTTCTTTGTTCTTCGAATATATTTAAAAAGTATTTTTAACGCATGTTCATCCTACTGCTCGACATTTAACCGGTGACATACATGTTACAGCCATTTTGAAAATGTTGTAATTTTGATAAATTGCAATTTGACGAAACGATAATTTTATTTAGAAAAATCTTGAAAAACGATCAAAGCAAAAATAATTGGCTAATTATTTTTTTTATCACTTCGAAAAGTTATCTTAATTTTTATGATTTCTTTCAACGTTCTCCTAAATAAAATTTACCATTTTTGCACTTTGTACATAAAAATATAATCGTAGATTAAGAAGTGTAAAAATTATAAGAAAAAAAAACAAATTTTCATGAAAAACGATTCCGGCAAAATGATAAAAAAATGCAATCACAGTCTGATTGAAAGTTATTGTTAGAATGGGTATGCCATATATCTACTTTTTTTTAGGTTCTTGTCTAAGCTACGGACATTCTTGTTGGGGTGGTGAGTATTTTACATTATACCCTTCGCACATTTTCCCACCACAAAATCGTCCGATGATCATATTGATTCTTTTACTTTCCACCATCATCGATAAATGGGGGAGGATGGGGCACAACGGGCCCCTTCTAAAAAATGACTTTAAAAATTTTTTTTTTAACGTTATAAATGTTTTTTTTTCGATGGTCCATTTTACCCCTGATGCAGTGCATCGGCCTTAAAATGGATGAATACATCAAATTCATCATAATTTGAAGAAAGACAAAAATTTGCTGACCTTATTTTTTAGGGTGGTCCATTATGCCTCAGCTATCGAGGATCGGCCTAAAAATGAGTCAATACATCCAATTTATGACAATTCGACAAGAACCAAACATTTTTTTACCGAATTTTTGAGAGGGTTGTGCCCCACTCTTTCCGATGTCACCGACAAAGTAATTCACAATAACCGAATTTTTTAAATTGTGTATCAAATTGAATAATCGATCGGGTAACATTTTTCACTAAAAAATTAAATTTTTGTCGGCACAAAATTTGTCATTTTCAAACCTCGACGCGTTTGGATCACACCCAGAAAAAAGATCTAGTCGTAGGTACTATAATCATTTATTTGACTATTTTTTAGTTACTTTAAAGAAAATTTTCTTTCCATTCAATTTTGGGCGATATTTACTTCCACTATATTTATTTATTTGAATTCCCTGTCATCGAGAAATAGGCGTTGAAGAAAAATTCTATTCGTTGTTACTAAATACCTATTCACCCGTAATCTCATGCGATCATATCTGCAGATTTGTCAGTACCCCGAAAATCCGCCAGGTGGCTGCCTCTCGCACAAGCGAACCTGCCTCTCGACGCCTATATCCTTTCCAAGCTCGTCTATGCTTGATATCCTTATTTTTCAGCATGGATATCAAATACATTGAATATTGTTGCTAAACGCAAGATAGCCGAATCCCCGAAAAGGATTCCCATAAAAAAGGGTTTTTTTTTCTTTTCCCTTCTGTTAAAGAAAAGACCAAGCTTTACGAAATTGTAGACTTCACATGTAGCTATACATTCAAAGATTGAAATTTTTAGAAATATATATTGTGTAAATATTTAAAAAAAATTATTTCATTTAAATACATATTTGTTCAGTTTGAAATAATATTTATTAATATTAAATAAAAATTTATTAGATCGCAATATATTTTCCTAGTAGGTGATTCAAAAGTAAAATGTCGTTGACATGAATAGAGTTGTATTAGGCTTGACTAGGATTTAGTTAAATGTACTAGATCTTTTTTCTGGGTGCAGAAATATGTCTGATGAGAAGATTTTAATTACTCGGGCTTCGAGGTATTCAAAACAATAGGAACAAGCATAATTGAAGCTTTGCCACGTTCCCCAGCGGAGGATAAAATTTTTAATGAAGCACCAGAAATTATTCAACAACTTCAATGCACGAAATTGGTTGAATAGCGAGTGTGGCTCATTTTACCAGCGCTATTTCTCGTAATTTTGATTTGAAATTTATAAAGTGAGAGTTTCACTGTCGAGGAATTACGTTTAATGTCAAAAGCTCTTTGTGGTAATTACTCCGTTGTAATCAATGTAATGAATCCTTTCTCCCGTGTCTCCCCGCTTTTTTCCATGCGAATTACAGCGCACGGAAAACGGAATTACAATGGTCCGAGAATTCAAGAAAATCAGCAAATTGCTCGCGATGTCGATCGTCCCGTCGCTGAAGTGAAAAACGATGGTAACCCAGCAACGAAATGCCGAACTTGTTGGTTCATATCTCGTCTGATAACCGAACGACTGGCGTTACCCGAGGCTGAAACGATCATTGACAAAATTCCGAGCAACAGGTGGCACGAGGAACAACATATTCTCGGTCTGCCCGGAAATCGGGACAACGACTACGACACGACTAGGAACCAGATTTTCCGGTATGGAATGTCACAGAGATTTGCATGAAAAATAATTGTTTTTTTTTTCGTTTAAATATTAAAAATAATGACGAGTCAATTATTAACCTTTTATTTAATTTCTATTTATCGTACATCTCATATGTTTTGTATATGGGGCATTCCATCCCAAATCGCACAGTTTGAAATTTTTTTTTTTTTATTTCCTCAATTATTTATATTTTTGAGTACCCATCAAAAGACCCTTCCTGTTAAATTTTGAGATTTTTTTAATTACCCGTTCAAAAGATATAAAATTAACAAAAAAACCGATCTTTTTTTGGTATTTTGCTCATAACTTCTTTAATAATGGCCCAAATTGAACGTTTTTTTTTATATTTTTGTTTTTTTATGGCCTTTTCAGAAAAAAATACAACAAAAATATTCGACTTGTTTTTGAATGAGTTTTTTTAGTTTTAAACGTTAAATCGTGTTTTTAAAAGTGAATGTCATTATTGATTTTTTTTAATTTATTTTTTGTTTCAAACATCTCCACACGGAACATTAGGGCCATGGGACGTCCAATATCCATACATGGTGGATGAATGCTCCATCCCAGGGACGTCTATGAGTATCCCTATCACTGCTAAAAGAAGTGCGAAACGGCACCTGTTCTATGTACTGGGAACATCCCTTATACGTACCTTGAGACGGTTTTTAGACGGACTAGACCCCAAAAAATGACGTCTGATTTACGTATTTAAGACGAATAAACCAGTGATCCGAAAGATGTCCAATGATCATCCATTATACGTCCCTTTATTTAAATAATTTAATCGTTATTAACTACACATTATTAATTAATTATAAACTTTGTTACTGATTATATAATATTCGGGGCCTACGAGATATCCATATTTTACAGAAAAAAAGAAAAAAAAATAGTTTTCGATTTTTCACACTGCGGTCACCCATCCAAGTATTGTATTCAAGGGGTGCTGCTTAACTTTTCTAATCTCCTACCTACCTACCTACCTACCTACCTACCTACACTAACTTGACTCATGAGAAACTTATGCATGTAAAAACCTTATACGATGTAGTTTGCTGATATACTTATATATCTTTGTCTCACAAACCTTGAATAATGTATAATCGTAATGAAATTTATAATTAATGGATAATGTGTAATCAATAGCGTTTAAATTAAGGGACGTATAATAGACGATCATTAGATATCTTTTGCAATATTGGCATTCGTCTTAAATACGTACATTAAATGTCACTTTATGTGGTCTATAGGTACCTCTAAAAAATATTTAAGGGTACGTATACGAAACGTTTTCAGCACATAGAATCGCTGTCGTTTCGCATCTCCGATAGTGGTTTAAGGAATGTCCCATGGACTTCCCCGGAATGAAATTTTCATCCAACTTAAATGATTATTGGACGTCCCCTGGCTGTTAAGTTACGCGCGGAATATATTTATAGCTCCAAAAATATGTGTCGTGGACGTCGAATAAACTGCCGCGTTATCCTTCGATAGACGTAATTTGTACGTACATACGACGGTCAATCGGCGTACCCATATCACAGCTGCCCGAAATACTTAAATGTACATCTAAAGGACGAATGCTTTTGATTGGACAACACGCGATGGATCACACAGGACGTATATTGTATGTTCACACACGTACTATTTCTCAAGCTACAAATAACACAACACGGCCATCTATGGTATGTCCATAGGTAGACATTCAATAGCTCTTAATTCAGTATCGTAATTGGACATCTATTGGACGTTCCAGGTTCACGTCTATATGAAATCCTACATGGAACATCCGATAGACGTTCAATTAACGTCCTCCGAATGTGATTTTCGTTTACGAACCTGGAACGTCCAGTGGATGTTCAATTACTATCCTGAATTAAAAGCTATTTAATGTCTACCTATGGACATACCATGGATGGCCGTGTTGTGTATATTTGTAGCTCAAGAAATAGTACGTGTCGTGGACATACAATATACGTCCTGTGTGATCCATTGCGTTTTGTCCAATCAAAAGTATACCATGGATGTTCAATGGATGTCCGCATTACGTCCATCGTGGATGTAGACGTGTTAAGGATCTATGGATGATAGATGGACGTCCAATGGACACTCGGTTCCGTGTGATATCTATTCAACAATTTTTAAGACTAGTCCAATCGTAGCATCTCAATGACTACTATTTTTTCTCGATTTTTGAAAATTAAAATTTTTTTTTTTTTAATAAATTATTATGAATACCAAATTCTGTTACTGTATAGTATTTTTTTCAATATTTATAATTTATTTTGACACTTTTTTGTCATTAACAGGTTCTAAAAATTAATCATTAATCATTAAGTCTGTTTATGAACAATAATAACAACAGTTTTTATTTATTCACGTATTTTTTTGAAAACCTCACATATACGATTATTTCCTGAATTAGAATATTCCTTTGTCAATACGTTTCCGTTGCTCATTGGAATAATTGAATGAAATTTTTGTGTCCCCCTGTGATTGACTTCGCAGTATTGTTAGTATTTGCTCATCGATTAATTATTAATTTTAAAAATCTGTTAACAATGAAAAAGTGTCCAAAGTTATTTAGAATGATTAAAAAAATACTGTACAGTAACAAAAATTGGTATTCATAATAATTTATTTTTAAAAAAATTTTTTTTACTTTCAAAAATCGAAAAAAATAGTAGTTATTGAGATCCCACGATCGGACTAGTCTTCAACATTATTGAATATATAGATGTTCGAAACAAAGAATGTAAAACTCAAAAAACTCATTCAAAAACACGTCGAATATTTTTGTTGTATTTTTTTCTGAAAAGGCCATGAAAAAACAAAAATTTTCAAAAAAAATCGTTCCATTTGGACCACTATTAAAGAAGTTATGACCAAAATACCAAAAAAAAAGCGGTTTTTTTGATAATTTAATATCTTTTGAACGGGTAATTATAAAAATCTCAAAATTTAACTGGAAGGGTCTTTTAATGGGTACTCAAAAATATTTAAAAAAAATGAGGAAATCAAAAAAAAAAGTTTTTCAAAGTGTCCGATTTGGGATGGAATGCCCCATATACACTCAGTCAAAAAATTGAAGGAATAGAGAAATTTGCGAAATTTTTCAGCGATTTTCCAAAGGCTGTGACTTGGTTAATTTTAGTCGAAATTACAAACAAAAAAAAATAATTTCAAAGCTTGAATCTTCTAGTTTCGGAATCTTGAGTCAAAAAACTTTTTTGGCCTCACCCTCGACGCAGCCGAAAAAAATATCACGGCAAAAATTTTCTCCAAATTTTTGCTTTTTTTAAAAACAGTCGTTGGGCTCCAAAAAAAATTTTCGAGCTTAACCAATTCATGGATACTTTGGCTTCAGTTTGCTTTTTTTATTTTTGTTCTACGACCATTTTTCGCTGAGATATCGGCGATTAAATAAAAATTTGTCTTTTTTTAGATTTTCGATATCTCTGGAATTAATGATCGTACAGCGAGTAAACGGTGGGTTTCAGAAACTTAAGTCTACCCTCTATAAGTGTCTGTTACCGTCAAAAACTTTTTTTTTCAATGCTTAATTTTGACTTGAATAAGTCCAAAAAAATAGCTTTTTTTCTTGTTTTAGAAAGTCTACCACAACTTTATAAATATTGCGCAAGGTACCAATGTTTGCAGGTTCTTTTCTAGCTTAATGCATACCTAAAAACCCTGCAAATTTTTGAAACGATCGGTCGAGCCGTTTTTTTTCCAAAATCGTCAAACTTTTGGAAAAATGAAAGGAGCACGTTTATTGATCCTTAATCACCAATTAATGATGAGAAAAATTTAAAAAAAGTTTTTTTTCGAAATATTTACGAAGTTGTGGTAGATTTTCCAAAACAAGAAAATCCTTTTTTTGGACTTTTTAAGTCAAAATTGAGCATTAAAAAAAAATTTCCATTATTTATTCAATATTGAATGCAAAAATTGTGAAAAAAATGTCAATACATTTTTTTTTTTCGAAAGTAGGATTTTTTTAAACTTTTACCCTCATTAAATGCAAATTTAAGAGAAAAAAAAAGAAAAACTTTTCTTCATCGTTAACACTATTAATTGGTCTTTAAGGATCAATAAACGTGTTCCTTCAATTTTTCTAAAAGTTTGATGATTTGGTCACAAAAAACGGCATGACCGATTGTTTTTAAAATTGGCATGGTTTTTAGGTATGTACTGAGCTAAAAAAAACCTGGAAACATTCGTATTTTTCGCAATATCTGCAAAGTTGTGGTAGATTTTCGAAAAAAAAACTATTTTTTTGGACTTTTTCAAGTGAAAATTAAGCGTCGAATTTTTTTTTTCGTTTATGACAGTAACAGGCACTTATAGAGGGTAGATTTAAGTTTCCGAAACCTGCCGCTTACTCGCTGTACGCTCATTAGTTCAAAAGATATCGAAAGTATTAAAAACAAAAAAAAAATTGTTCAATCGCCGGTATCTCAGCGGAAAATACGTGTAAAACAAAAATAAAAAAAAGCAAATTGAAGCCAAATAATTCAGCTAAGAGATCCATGGATTGGTTAAGCTCGAAAAAAAAATTTGGAGCCCAACGACTGTTTTGAAAAAAGCAAAAATTTCGAGAAAAACTTCTTTTGGCTGCATTGAGGGTGAGCCCCAAAAAATTGTTTTGACTCAAGATTCCGAAACTAGAAGATTCAAGCTTCAGAATGCTTTTTTTTTTTAATTTCGACCAAAATGAACAAAGTTACAGCCTTTGGAAAATCGCTGAAAAATCTCGCAAATTTTTCTATTCCTTTAATTTTTTGACTGAGTGTACATTGATTTATTGTAATATATTATTATATTTCATTCATTGTTATTTCTTTTGTATACCTACGATTAATAAAAGTTTATTTTTATGTTATCTAAACAATGATTTATTTTTGTTTCTTGACAGTTTCTCTCCAATGAAATCGTTTTTTTTCTAATTTTTATGAACCATAATGTATCACAAAATCGATCAGTGTTTTCATTTCCAATCAGAGGGCCAAACGTTCTTGGAGAATTTTTTTGTTTTATTGTAATTATAAATTTTCACAGAAATTTGGTATTTCAAAAAGTAACATTTTAAGTTACTAGTCTACTTTAGATGGTCAAAAAAGCAAATTTTTGAGATTTTTTTCTCAGCCCTTTTATCAGATTTGGCTATAGAACTTTTTTTTAAACATTATTTCCTTCGATCCTTCGAAAATACAAAAAAAAATTATTCCTTATTTCGATTTTTTGAATAATTTATACAAGGCGCCAAAGTCGAAAATGTCTTATCGTATGGCGGACAGTTTATCACAGGATTGGCAAGTCTGAGACAAAAAAATAAAAAAGCATCTTAAAGAGGAAGGTTTCTTACACAACAATTTACCACCGTTAATGAAAAATCGATTTTTAAAAAATGGCGGATGTTTGAAATGAAAATGAAAACTTGAATTTTTTACAATTTATTCCAAACATTCGCCATTTTTTTTATTGATTTTTCATTAACGGTGGTAAATTGTTATGTAAGAAACGTTCCTCTTGAAAATGCTTTTTTATTTTTCTGTTTCAAACTCTCAATCGTGAGATTAACTGTCGGCCATGGAACAAGTCATTTTCGAAGACTCGACTTTGGCGCCTTCGATAATTATTCAAAGAATCACAATATAATACAATTTTTTTTTTGTGTTTTTGAAGGTTGAAACAATGTTGTAAAAACAGTCTTATAGCTATTTCTGATGAAGGAGCTAAGGCGATAAGAAAACAAATCTTAAAAAATTCCGTTTTTTTTTATCTGCTAAAGTAGACTAGTACCTTAAGAACACTCGGTATTTTTTTTGTACAAAAACATATAATCATAACAGAGTTACAGAATTTTTAAAACAAAATGGTGATTGTTCAAAGTGAGAGACTTGACTTTTGCGAAAAAAATGACATTTTTAATTTATCAAATCAAAAGTATATATCGGGTGGGAGTCGAAAAACCTTAAGATCAATATTCATAATGACCGAAATTCAGAAATTTATGTATTCCAAAAATTAATAATTCGTACGTGCATTATATAAAAGCTTAATAAAGGAGAGATTGATAAATGCAGAAAATTAATGTATGAAAATCTCAACTACTAGATAAATAAAATGTAGGTTAAATGAATTGTCGAAGAGCCAATAAGGCGCATTGTTCAAATTCCATAATCGGAGAAGTCATTCTAACATAGTCAAAATTCCGAAAATTTAATTACCGAACTGAAAGTACAAAATTACTGGGATAGCGAATGGTCAAAATACCGAATGTTCAAAATATCGAATGGTCAAAATACCGACTGATCAAAATACCGACTGATCAAATTGTAGGCACCAGAAATGGACGATCATTTCTGGTGGCATTTATTGGGGTTATATTTCGGGATTTTCAGTTTCTGTATTTTGAACTATCTGATCTTTTAGTATCGATAGATTGATGTTCGAAATTTTTCTCCATCGTGATAATGCCTGTTTGGAAATGGGATGTTTTGGAATTTGAATCTGTTGTTGTCATACAATTTGAGGTGGGGGTCGAAAAGTTGACTAACCAATATTTCGAACGGCCGAAATCCCGAATTTCACGATAACGAGCGTTCGAATAACGAAGCGCCGAAATCCCGAACGCCAGAAAAGCGAAAGCGGAGAGAGCCGCCCCATGCGTAAGAGAGAGAGAGATGCGCCTCCTCTCTCTCTTACGCATGGGACGGCTCTCTCGACTTTCTCATTTCTGGCGATCGGGATTTCGGTGCTTCGTTATTCTAACGCTTGTAATCGTGAAATTTGGGATTTCAGCCATTCGAAATATTGGCTAGTCGAGTTTTCGACCCCCACCCCATAAATTCTGAAAAAGTAATATAATATTATGGCCTTTTGGGAATTTTAAATTATGATTGATAGACTATTCGTTGGTAATGGTATTCGGGTATCCGATTTTCCGAATTTCGTTCATTATGAATTTTGATCTTTAGGTTTTTCGACTCCCACCCGATTACACGTCACTGACGTTACGCTTATGACATGTCAATATTATCGTTTGAAAAAATGTTGTTTTTTTTTTATTTTACGACCATCTACAGCACTTTATTTACTGATAAAAAAAAGCAAAATCGATACATTGAGTTATTTTGTGACATCCTGATGGATTTGTGTATTATTTTCGTGATAACGAATTTTGAATCGGGAATTTCCATTTTCTCATGGCAAAATGGAGATTAATGCGTCAATTTTATCGTCGTTAAATCTGTATGCGATTATTATGTCACCAACAGAAATGAACAAATCGATAGATCCGATAGCATCGAAGATTCCACGAATCTCGAAGATTCTGTCGAGCTAACCGAAAAGATGATAAAATCGGACGATGATATATCGGAACTCTTATTTTTGCCAACATCCCGAAACGACTACGACAATCATCGTCCCGGTCGAACACGTAAACTTCGATTGTACAAAATACTGGTAAAATTTTATAAACATTTTTCCAAATAAAATTAAGAGGGAATGCCACTGTGGCGGTGTTAAAAATCGCTGATTTTCGGGAATTTTTTTTTATAAGTAGACATGATTATTTGAGGATCAGATAAAAAAGCAATTTATTAAGTATATATTCAAGTACATTCATATAAATTTTTATTGAAATATACTAAAAATTGACAAAGTTATTAACACGAACGTAATGACATTATAAAAAAATGACTACTCCCGGTGGCAGCGATACAGCAATGAAAAATAATGTGAAATAAAAAAACCAAATATTTTTTTAATCTACACAACAGTCACTATCTTTAAGCGTAGCAATTTTTTTCAATTTTTTCTCAAAATGGCGCTGATATGAATTTTTTTCCTTTTTTTGACCGTTTTTTTATTTTCAAAAGGTCTTAAAAAATATTAATTTTCAAAATTTTGAAAATCGGCTTCGCACAACCTTAGCCAATGCGATTACAAAAATCGAAAACAAAAAAATGGCAATCAGTTCATTGATCTTTCACTAATCGATGCCACCGTGTTAAAAAAAAGTCGTTTTGAGAAATAAGCGTTTAAAGTATTCATTGTATATTCGTTTACTCTGAACGTAATTATATCTTAAATATTTAGACTTACATTGAACTATGTATTCCTGGGACATATGATGGCGGGTACTCCCAAAGGACTACCTGCACTTCCTTTGGGTTTATCTCAGTCTATTTGGAGATTTTAAGTTAAAAATTTGGTTACATATTTTTAAATATATTTACTTAACTGCTTTTCCTTTGGGTATATTTCAGTCAATTTTTAAGATTTTGGGTTAAAAATTTGTTTGCACATTTTTGAATATATATGGGTCAAAATTCCGAAAGGCAGCATGCGTTTGGGCCTCATAGTCAACGATTGTTTTGTAACTTTAGGGACACATAGTACAGTATGAGAGTACACTCTGGATTTTTTTTTTTTGGGGGTTTTGAATCGACCAGTTTCACTGTACCGATGACGTCATTTTTTTGAAATTTCTTGAATGTCATGTTTTAATCAATTTCTCTAAACCCCTGTAATTAAGAAAAAAAAATTCGACATATATTTTCATCGAAAAAGATCTCAGCTTAAAAAAAAAAAATTTCCAAATACGTACCAATTCGTATAAGCATAGAAAAATAGGTTTTTTCGTTAAAAAGGCGTTTTATCGATGAGCCTACACTCCAATCTGTTTTTTCATTTTTTTTTTTATTTCTGAGGTTTTTTTACCCGAAAAAAACTCTTTTTCCAGAGTGGGATCTCTGCGGCATCAGACCGTTATATAATAAATATAATCTGAGGTGCTGTAAATATCGAGATAATAGTGCGGATACAATAATGCTTACTGCACAAGTATTGTATTGTATTGTTACTATCATTTTTTATCGAGGTCGCTATGGGGTTTTAACTTAACTTTTAATTTATTAGTACTGTAACAGGAGGATTTGACTATGAGAAAAAATAATAACACTCTGAAAGCAATATAATATACACGATTCCGGGGAATGGGTGTGTAAACAAACTTTAAAAAACATCCATTCTTCTTTTATGAAAATATTTATTGACGCATGTTTAATGTTGCGTAAAAAAAAATATCTAACAATTTTTACTTGTTTTACATTGGTTGCTTTTGAGTATACTACAAAAAAAAATATTTAACAATTTCTTGGCGAAAAATTAACCATGCGTCAATAAATATTTTCATAAAAGATGAATGGATGTTTTTTAAAGTTTGTTTACACACCCATTCCCCGGAATCGTGTATATTATATTGCTTTCAGGGTATTATTATTTTTTCTCATAGCCAAATCCTCCCGTTACGGTACTAATATATTAAAAGTTAAGTCAAAAACCCATAACGACCTCGATAAAAAATGATAGTAACAATACAATACAATACTAGCGCACACCCAGAAAAAAGATCTAGTCGTAGGTACTATAATCGTTCATTTGATTATTATTTAGTCACTTTAAAGAAAATTTTCTTTCCATCCAATTTTGGGCGATATTTAATTCCACTATATTTATTTATTTGAAATTCCCTGTCATCGAGAAACAGGCGTTGCAGAAAAATTCTATTCGTTGTTACTAAATACCAATTCATCCGTAATCTCATCCGATCATATCTGCAGATTCGTCAGTACCTCAAAAATCCGCCAGGTGGCTACCTCTCGCGCAAGCGAACCTGCCTCTCGACGCCTATATCCTTTCCAAGCTCGTCTATGTTTGATATCCTTATTTTTCAGTATGGATATTTAATACATTGACCATTGCGGCAAAACGCAATATGGTCGAATCCCCGAAAAGAATTCCCATAAAAAAGGGTCTTCTTTCTTTTCCCTTCTGTTAAGGAAAAGACGAAGCGTTACGAAATTGTAGACTTCATATGTGTAGCTATACATTCAAAGATTGAAATGGTTAAAAATATATATTGTGTAAATATTAAAAAAAAAATTATTTCATTTAAATACATATTTGTTCAGTTTGAAATAATATTTATTAATATTAAATAAAAATTTATTAGATCGCAATATATTTTCCTAGTAGGTCATTAAAAAAAAAAAATTCGTTGACGTGAATAGAGTTGTATTAGGCCGGCCTACAACTAAAAAAATTGATTTGGCTTTACTAGAAATGTACTAGATCTTTTTTCTGGGTGCAGTAAGCAGTATTGTATCCGCACTATTTTCTCGATATTTACAGCACCTCAGATTATATTTAATATATAACGGTCTGATGCCGCAGAGATCCCACTCTGAAAAAAGAGTTTTTTCGTGTAAAAAAACCTCAGAAATCCGAAAAAAATATGAAAAAACAGATTGGAGTGTAGGCTCATCGATAAAACGCCTTTTTGAGGAAAAAACCTATTTTTCTATGCATATACGAATTGGTACGTATTTGGAAATATATTTTTTTGAAAGCTGAGATCTTTTTCGATGAAAATATATGTCGAATTTTTTTTTTTTTTTAAATTACAGGGGTCTAGAGAAATTGATTAAAACATAACATTCAAGAAATTTCAAAAAAATGACGTCATCGGTACAGTGAAACTGGTCGATTTAAAAATCCAAAAAAAAATCCAGAGTGTACTCTCATACTGTACTATGTGTCCCTAAAGTTACAAGACAATCGTCGACTATGAGGCCCAAACGCATGCTGCCTTTCGGAATTTTGACCCATATACTTTAAGAAAATGGAACAAAACAAATTTCCATTTTTTTTGACCCGTTACAGTGGCATTCCCCCTTAATAATATCGAGAATGAAGAAAATATCAAAACTTTCATAAAGGAGTTAAAAAGAAAGAATTTTCGCCTTTTCCAGGCTGACTCATCCAACGATGCGCTTAAATAATGGATAATCCAGTACAATGTTAATTAACATAATCGACAGTTACGACGCAATGATTGTTCTGGTGTATTTTGATTTTTTTAAATTGTAGATTAGCAATCTTTTTTTCTATATAATCTCTTGTTCAAACCATGTACATGTTTCTTCATCTTTTCTCGTGACGAAAAGTCTGGTAACTATCAAAAACAATTTTGTGAGAATTCTAAGATAATTGCATTTTTCAAACTCTACTCTTAAATACTGAATTTCGAATATAAAATTAAATATATAGAATAAAAAAATCATCGTAACTTCTGAAATATGCTTTGTTCTGTCGTTCATAAAAATAAATCAATCAATTTCGTGAAAATTCTAAGATAATTGTAAATTTCGTTTCTCAACGTGACTTTCAATCATCAAATAATCAATATAATATGAAAAATTTAGAATAATAAATCATTGTAAATTTTCAAATATACTCTGCTTTGCCGTTCATCAAAATAAATCAATCAATTTCGTGAAAAATCCGCAACAATTGCAACGTTTGTTTCTCAGCTTTACTTTCAATTATTGAATTTCAAACATGAAATTAAATATTTACAATGGAAAATTCTTGTAATTTATCGAACATGTTATTTTTGTCGTCCTTCTTCTTTGACTATGTATAAATACGAGAGATTAAGATCCATTGAAAATAATAAACCGACAATGGACACGAGTAAAAAAAAAAATAAAGCACATTAATCTGGTGTCAACAACATTATTGACCCTGGCCTTATTTCCCAGTTGGAATGGAAGAGTGGAGCGTGAAATGTGAAAATAAAATTTTTTCAAACCTTAAGTTGGAGGACGAGGAGATCGTCCGTCGATAAATTATCAGCTTGATCTGATTAACTCGCCTGATAACGAATTTTTGGTTTTCATTTCATCGTGGTAATGATAAGAGCTCTTTATCGTGCGTGAGTTAATTATAAAATAGAGGGCACCGCTTATTGTTCAAATTTTACTTTTCTATTACTAATCGTAATCAATGATTTTTTTGCTTTCTGACAATCTGAAAAAGCCTCGAGCATTATAACTATAATTTAATACACGAGATCATTGGCCTCTCTTCACTTGGGTATAATTTTTAAAAAATCAATAAACAGTGCTTTTATGTTGGCAAAATTTTTAATTTTTTGCAACGGGTGCTCAAATTTCCATCACTTTTCAAGCCATTGGTAAATATTCGGAAGTGTAAGTCCTGTCAGAATCGAGCTGATTTTTGGTGTGTGGTTTCTTACAGTTAAAAACCATCATATTTAATACTATTATGCCAGCGCATAATATTTTTACCCAACTTTAAACATTTTTGTTTTTTAATTAAAAAAAAAAATGTAGCTACTAGAAACTAGAATAGATATCCCCTCCCCCTGTTGCAGAGTTTCTGTTGTTTTTTTTTGTTTAATAGAGAACCAAGTTTTAATAATTTTTTAAATTTTTATCAAATTCAAAGAAACAACGGAAACTCTGCAACGGGGATATCTATTCTAGAAGCTAATTTCCTTCATTTTATTTTATTAGAAAGAAAATTTAATTAAACTAAAAAAAATAAAAACGTCGGGTAAAATAAAAACATTATGCGCCATTAAAATATAACTTGATATAAGGTTTTATAATCATGAAGAATTGATAAAAAACTTTACAGCCTCTTTTTAGCGAGAATTACACTCCCAGTGGGTCAAGTAAGGGTTGAAACAAATTGAAAAATTGAAAAAAATACTTTTCATTTTTTAACTTTCGTAATTTTAATAGAGGTCGGCTCAAACTTTGTGTAAAAATGCACCAGATGACGAAAACGAGGGGGAAAAATTCTTGGAGGCGGTCACTTTTATATAAAATATATATTTTTGTAATTTGAATGAAACGAAAATGCTCAGCAAACTGTCCACATTTCGTATCTTTGCATCTGCAAATCTGAAACTTTTTGCAGACATGCATTAAACAAAAAGGACGATTTATTTCGAATCAGGAAGAAATCACATGGACTAGAGGTTCCGAACGTTCAGATGAACGAAAAATTGCCAAAATTATTCTTTTACAAAACAAATTTGAGAATTTTTTAACACTTTGAAAACAATTCTTGAAATATCTTTGAATTTTTTAAATTATTATTTATCAATTATTTGCAAGCTCTTGTAATTTTTTGTTAAACAAATACTTTTTCTGATTTTTCGTTGAGCCCAACGTTAAGTGCATGAAATTACTTGAAGTGTTCAATTGGTAAAACATTTCTCAAATTTTGTAGAAATGCTTGGCAATCGCTTCAAAGCCTACATCTTTGCCGCCATCAAACTTATAATAGTACATTACGATACGAGTGCGATGAAACTTTTTCTCGACGAGTGTGAGTTTGCAGCATGAGCCGAAGGTGAATGCTACAATCACACGAGTTGAGAAAAAGTTTCTCGCACGAGTATCGTATAAAATTTTATCGCACAAGTGCGTAAAGTGCCCGCTTCTCGCACGCGCAGCGAAGCGAAGCGAAGCGAAGCGTGCGAGAAGTGGTCACTTTACGCACGGAGTGCAATAAATACTATTATAATATTATTATAATATTATAAAATTTTTCGCCAAAATACACTCCGACACAGTTGATAAAAAATTTCTTTGAAAATCATTCAGGTATATTGCTCGAAGTAGGATTTTTTATTTTTGTCACAAAATTCATTCCTCGGCTATAATTATATTAAAATTGATCTACATTAAAATTTTCTAAAGCTCTCGCGTTGCAAAGCAACCAAGAAAAGTTTGAAAAAAATGTTTTAAGAAGAAATATCCTTAAAATATCCTTAAAAATATGGTTCCAATGACAATTTTTAAATTACTATAATTTAAATAATCTCGAACAATGATATAATTTAAATAATGTATGATGTAACAAGAAAGAAGGAGCGGATCTGGTATGAAAACGGTCAATCTTTGAAACGAAATTTTACATATTATATACTTATGTAATACAGAGAAACTTCTCAGTCGGTAACAAAATCTATTTTTCTTCGGGACAATAATTTATTGCCGTAAACAAGTGATCTCTTTTCGACAAGCTTTGTATCTGAAAAAAATAGCCTTCCTTCGCACTTATCATTTCTAATACTGTTTTACCGACGGAGGTGTCTCACACAATCTATAAATTTGATTGACATCTTTTTCATTTTTATCTAAATATCATGATCATTTTCATCTAAATATCATATCTTTTAGAGCTTTGAGAGAAAAAATACTGAGTCAGCAGATGTTAATCTTCTTATTCGTCGTTTGATGTCAGATCCTCGCGGAAAATGCGATCATCGGAGGCGAGCTGGAACATGAATTTTTGAGTCTTCAATAAATTAGATTTTCGAAATTCAAAATTCAGCAAAATTAGCGAAGAAGTAAATTTTTTTTGCGACGAGATAATGACCAATTTGTAAAAACTTTGAAAATAAAGATTGGGTCTCAAATTTTCCAAAAACTTTTAGGTCGCGAGGAACGAGGATATAAAAGGTTTTGACCTTGAAGTTCATAATTAAATCTTAATCTCATTTTTCCAATATAGAATTTTTCTTCAACACTATTTTTTTCAATTTTCACTACATAAACTATATTTTTTTTATCAAGTGACTCTATAAATTATTTTGAAATTTTGTTTTACCATTTTAGAAATAAGAAGCGGTAAATAGTTTCGATTATCTCTCGAGCGTCTTGACGATTTGACATCGCAATTATCGCACATGATCTGATCTCGTAACCGACGAGTTTCCTCGCTGTCCATACTGGCTATCAGATCTTCGATAATCAAATCACCCCGATTATCGTCGTTCATACTCGATGAATCAGCATCGACGTTTTCCAGATTCCTCGGCTCGTCCGGACTCGATCTCTTGCCGTGGCCACCATAGCACGAGTGACCGTAATCATTACAGCGACCTATAAAAAAAGAAATCAACGTTATGCCTCAAAATGTGAAAATAAAGTGAAAAAATTTTTTATCATGAAAATCCGTACACTTGAAAGCGAACAAGTTTTGATGGGTCATTCCATGTCAAATCGATCAATAGTTGGAATCGAGCCCTTTCAATTTCGATGAAATTTGGTCAGAAGTTTTCTTTTATAACGAAGTTCTACGAAAGGCAACATATTTAATTTTTTTTATTGCACTCCGTGCGCAAAGTGGCACTTTGCGCACGCGCAGCGTGCTCAAATTGACACTTTGCGCACTCGTACAATAAAATTTCGTACGATACTATTTTCGAAAGTTATGCAAAATTCAAAATTTCACAATTTTTTCTCAATTTTTGAAGTTTATTTTTTAAATATCTCGAAAACTATTATAGAAAAAATTGTTCTGAATTCATCTTAAAGAGTCCACTGAGAAAATAGTTCACTTAAAACAACTAAATCCATTTAGTTAAAAAAAATGTAGTTGATTCAATATTGATTTGTTTGAAATAATGAAACTATAATTAATTCAACAAATGAATTTGGTTAACCATAAGATATGAGATAAACGAAATTGTTTGGTCAATTTCTAGATACAGTTTAGTCCAATTAACACGTTGCTGAGTTGATGTACAGAAATATTTCGTTGATTTCTAGTATATTTTAACTAAATAAATTTAGCTGTACCAAAAATACAATTCGTATTTTCAATCACACAATTTATTTGGTACAAAGATATTTATTTGATTGAACTGAAACTTTGCCCATTCAAGCAACGATTTAACCGATTTAACTAAAACTTCCACTGTATGTTTGTTAAATTACCAAAATGATCTCGTTGAGCGTCCGGAAACAAATTTTTGGTTGAGTCAAACAAATTTTTGCATTTTCAACAAATTTTTTTTTTCAGTGTATACTTGGGACTACGAAAAAAAAATATTCTAGAAATTTTTTTTGAAAAATGATAAATTTGGAGAATTTTTTTCAAAAATGATAAAGATGGAGAACTTTGAATTTTTTTAAATCATGAAAAACCACGATCAACATTAAAATTTTATTTTTTTAAATATAATACTTTGTACTAATCCTAAAAGATCCTGAAATCTTCAGAAAGGTGTTTTTTTTTCATAAATATGAATTTTGAAATTTTGGTAAAAAAAAAATTTTTTTACCTCTCAGCTATAAGTGAAGTTGAGCAATCATGTAATTTTGTAATTTTGAGCAGTAAAAATTCCAATCAATGACATAAGAATGTAAAGACTGAAACATAATTGAATTTGTGTTTTCATTTATTTGGTAAAACGTTTTAAGCGTAAACGCAATAAAAACTCAAATTCAATTATGTTTCTGTTCTTACATACATTCTTATATCAATAATTGAAATTTTTAATGCTCAAAATTATAAAATTACATGATTGATCAACTGTATTTAACTTAGAGGTAAACAAAAAATATATATATTTTTTTTTTACCAAAATTCAAAAATTCATATTTTTCTAAAAAAACGCAATTGTAAAAATTTCAGGATCTTTTAAGATCAGTACAAAGTATTATGACAAACAAAAATTGAACCAAAAATGTAATGTTAATCGTGGATTTTCACGATTTTTTTAAATTAAAAATGCTCCAAATTCATCGTTTTTCCAAAAAAAAATTCAGATTATTTTTTTTCGTAGCCCCAAGTCTACTCTTTAGGACGAACCCAGAACGATTTTTTTCGTAATTACAATAGTTTTCAAGATATTTAAAAAATAAACTTGAAAAATTGGTGAAATCGTGAATCTTGCATAACTTTCGAAAAAAAATGTATTTTTTTTCCTTTGGTAGAACTTTGTTTTATGATAAAAGAAAACTTCTGACTAAATTTCATCGAAATTGAAAGGGATCGATCCCAACTATTGGTTGGTTTCACATGGAATAACCCGGATAATAAAGTTTTCAGCGGAATAAAGAAAAAAAAACATCGATTGAAGGGATATAAACGAACGTTCTCCGTCACATCTTGGAACTAAAGTTGAAGAGGATATCCTTATTTTAAAAAATCCATGCCTCAAATATCTCGCTAATTCGAAAGAGTATTGTTAAAATGTCAAAGTAGCAGTTATTCGATCCACAACTTATGTTATTATGTAGATTCTGCCTGCGACGGTATGATATGTAGCGAAGAAACTACAAATAGGATGGCTGTCTACATTGCATAAAATTGTGATGACCTGAATTTTATAATAAAACAAAAAATTAAATTCCATTTTTGATAGACTGCTGGGACTTCAGTTTTCCCAAGTTATGCTGCTTCCGACGCGAGGTAACAAGCGCAATTTTCAAGGAAAAGCGAAACTTTTTTTATTTCTCTTTTCTCGTTCTGTAGGGCCGATACTCCTCTTTTTTCCAACAGATAAGGTAAATGTCCCAATACCCGACCACGTCCCTGTACCCGACCACTTGAACCAATATATCAGCAAGTTAAGCATTCACTTAAGAGAAATCTTAGAGTGGGATTTGAAAAACCTAAAGATCAAAATTCATAATGACCGAAATTCAGAAAATCGGATACCCGAATACCATTACCAACGAATAGTCTATCAATCATAATTAAAAATTCCCAAAGGTCCATAATATTATATTACTTTTTGGGTGGGGGTCGAAGAGTCGACTAACCAATATTTCGAACGGCCGAAATCCCGAATTTTACGATTACGAGCGTTAGAATAACGAAGCGCCGAAATCCCGACCGCCAGAAAAGAGAAAGTCGAGAAAGCCGCCCCATGCATAAGAGAGAGAGGAGGCGCATCTCTCTCTCTCTTACGCATGGGGCGGCTCTCTCCGCTTTCGCTTTACTGGCGTTCGGCATTTCGGCGCTTCGTTATTCGAACGCTCGTAATCGTGAAATTCGGGATGTCGGCCGTTCGAAATATTGGTTAGTCGACTCTTCGACCCCCACCCTACTTTTTCACAATTTATGCAAATATGCAAAGCATGTTTATACCGAAAAGTTTTTTTCAGATTTGAAATCAGCAAACATAGCTGAATACAAATTGTATGACAACGGCAGATTCAAATTCCAAAATATCTCATTTCCAAATAGGCATTATCACGATGGAGAAAAATTTTGAAAATCAATCTATCGATACTAAAAGATCAGATAGTTCAAAATACAGAAACTGAAAATCCCGAAATATAACCCCAATAAATGCCACCAGAAATGATCGTCCATTTCTGGTGCCTACAATTTGATCAGTCGGTATTTTGATCAGTCGGTATTTTGACCATTCGATATTTTGAACATTCGGTATTTTGACCATTCGCTATCCCAGTAATTTTGTACTTTCAGTTCGGTAATTAAATTTTCGGAATTTTGACTATGTTAGAATGACTTCTCCGATTATGGAATTTGAACAATGCGCCTTATTGGCTCTTCGACAATTCATTTAACCTACATTTTATTTATCTAGTAGTTGAGATTTTCATACATTAATTTTCTGCATTTATCAATCTCTCCTTTATTAAGCTTTTATATAATGCACGTACGAATTATTAATTTTTGGAATACATAAATTTCTGAATTTCGGTCATTATGAATTTTGATCTTAAGGTTTTTCGACTCCCACCCAAATCTTAAACTGTGAATTGATTTAATATCCAGGATTCATAATCTACGTATACGACACTACTTTTAATAGTTCAAGAATCGTCTGTAATTTAATTTTGGATAAATATGACAGCACGCGTACTATTCGGGGCACGGAAGCCATTATCTAAGCTGCGAAATACTAAGGAATCGCGATATCTTATTGAAGCTATTTTGAAGTGGTTTTTATTGTTTTCGAACTGAGCCTAGCTGTTTTTATTCGGAATGATACCACTAATTTGATCATGTTGTTTCAATTAGCTAAAAATGCGTTTTAAGTACTTAATTTTCATGTCCGGTTATTGGCACATACGAAATGTATCATGTACCGATAACCGACCATGGGTCCAGATATCGGTACTTGCTCGCGATTATGTTCAGTCCCAGTAACCGGACATCTGCTGACATGTATATTATTCGTGCATAGCCTCAAAATTTCGGTGACACATTCTCCGAGCAGCGACGCATTTTTCTCAATTCACCCCCTCCCTTTCCCCCACCACAGAGATAAGTGGTCGGTTATAGGGTCATAATGTGTGGTTGGATATTGGGTCATATAGAAACATGGGTGGTCAGGTACTGGTACATTTACATTTCTCAGTATTTTCGATTATTATGAATAAACAACTAATTGCAGCAACAACTATACCCTGTGTTTTGAAAACTAGAGACTTCAAGCTTTCCAATAGTCATAGTCGTTATAGAAAATAGTTTATTTTTGAACGCGAAAAACAAGTTAACTTTTTCGTCCCCTCTTAGATGGTCGGGTATTGGGTCATTTACTACAGATTCATAGTTATTTCATTACCATGATTTTCTATTACCATGGAATCACTAAGATAAGATCAATTGTTTATCAAAAAAATAAAAGTCTCCTGGGAATTCAACAAAATTCTTCTGGGATTCATTTTAGTGACCCTAGATTTTCATCTCAGGTATTCTGACATGCTGTCGCCCGCGAAGAGCGTGTGATAAATTTAAAAAAAAAAGAATAAAAACGTCGTTTACTCGATTACGAAGGAGAACGAAGTGCAAACTATTAATCGGCCAGTCTAAGAGACTCGACGAACTACTTCAACTCCCACGTTTTTTCATTGTATATATATGGGGCATTCCAAGTAAAATCGCGGGGTCATTTCCCTCGGGTCATCAGATCCTTGCATAACTTTTTTCTTCGCATTGATTCCACTTAAAAAACAGTTTAATTTTTTTAAAGATTTTTCTCGACACTCCTTCAGGTGGCGTGACGATCATTTTTGTGTAAAAAAGGGATAGCTGAAAAAACAGCTCTTTTAAAATTCTGCAATTTTTTCCACAGATTCTGGGTCAAAAATAAGTAATATTTATTATGATAAGAAAGTGGGCTGCGGGTGCCTCATATTTTTTTTTAGAATTTTCTTTTTTTCAGTTTCTAAAATAAAATAAAAAAATTGATTCCTAATACCCCTTACATGAGTAAAAAATAAAACAAAAATAAAACATATTTTGGAAAATTTTGATATTTTGCTTATTTTTCAAAATAAATGAGAAAAATCTTTTTTTTCAATAAAATACTTCATTAAAAAGGGATAACTGAAAAAATACCATTTTTTAAATTCTGCAATTTTTGTCTACAGATTCTGGGTCGTAAATAAGCAATATCTATTATGATTAGAGAGTGGGATGCAGCTGCCTCATATTATTTTAAAATAATTTTCTTTTTTTCAGTATCTAAAATAAAATTAAAAAATTAATTCCTAATACCCCTTACATGAGTAAAAAAAAATAGAAATAAAACATGTCTTGCAAAATTTTGATAGTTTGCATATTATCTAAAATAAATGAGAAAAATATTTTATTGAAAAAAAAGATTTTTCTCATTTATTTTGAAAAATATGTAAAATATCAAAATTTTCCAAGACATGTTTTATTTTTATTTTATTTTAGAAACTGAAAAAAATAAAATGATTTAAAAAAATATGAGGGACCCGCAGCCTACTTTCTAATCATAATAAATATTACTTATTTTTTACCCAGAACATGTGGAAGAAATTGCAGAATTTTAAAAATTGTATTTTTTCAGTTATCCCTTTTTTACACAAAAATGATCGTCGCGCCACCTGAAGGAGTGGCGAGAAAAATCTTTTAAAAAATTTGGCTGTTTTTGAAGTGAAATCAATGCGCAAAAAAAGTTATGCAAGGATCTGATGACCCGAGGGAAATGACCCCACGATTTCGCTTGGAATGCCCCATATATTTTCCCTCCTTCTTTTCATTGCAGTGATTTCCAAGTAATTTAATTTTACTCAATAATCAGTTTGTTTGAAGAAGCGAAGCCGAAGAATGAACTTTCTTTGCAAGAACGAAGACCTAAATCGTTGTTTGTTAAATTAATAAAAGCGAAAGAGGCCACGAGCACATTTCTAACGTGCACGATTTTTATATTCGCTTCTCAATGGAGGTGTCAATTTTTCGATTCCCCAGAGATTTTTTTTTATTGCATCTTTGGCTAGATTTTTTTCCAAAAACCAAATTTTTCGGACGAACCTTGAAATGAATTTTAAAAAAACGTTGCTCATTGCTTCCTCAGTTTTTTCATCTTGCTTTCATTGTTATACACTTTTTCCCTACATTAAGTTGGATCAGTTTAATCCAGATTCACCTCACTTTGCACTACTTCATCCTTCAAAAAGTTTGGAAGAATCTTTTAAAAGTTCTCGATCGATTGACTTGACAGTTGAGACCTTAACGGGTTATACGGAGTCAGGAGGTCGAAAGAAACGATTTTTTAAGACTTCGTTCTGGAAAGAAATTTTAATTTCTTAACGTAAAGACTTATATACATATTTTTGTAACTTTCAACTTTATTTTTAAATTGTTCTTTTTAAAAAATAATGATTCTACAAGCGGCTACAGCCAATCTCCGGGAGATCCTCTATAAAAAAAGGCATCTTGCGGTGACCACGATATCTCTGAATTAAAGCATCCCAAATAAAGAAATTTGAAAGATTTCGTTAATATAAGGTGTAATCTAGTATTTAATCGGAGGAATAAACAAAATATTTATTTTCACCAAAATGGTGGCAAATTTTCATAAAAAATAGATTTTTTATGAAAATGTTTCCCTTAAATTGTTTCTAAAATGGAATATATTTATCGATAAAAAAAAACCTTTGATTAATTACTAAAAATACATATTTATAAAGCTTGTGTAAAAATTTGAGACTGATCGGTTGTGCCGTTTCTGAAAAATCTTGCTCACCGATTTAAAAAACATAGTTTTGAGAAAATCGCGTTCAAAGTTTCAAAAGCACTTAACACATAGTAATTACGGGTTTACAAACCTGCCCGTAACTTCGAGAATATTTGGCGGATTGACATGAAATTTTCTGTGTATATACTTAAATATATGTAAATTACAAAAATGAAATTTTAAAAAATCGGTTTTTTGAAAATTCTCACTGCGTATAACCCCTTGAGGATTCATGAAAAATAACAAGGTTCGTGATTACTCTGTTCCGTAACCATGACCCTTAATGCGTAGTTATTGATCTTTCGCAAATTAACCTGGACGCCATCCACAGTATGTCAGACGTTATAGATATATTTGCAAATTTGCCCGCGTGATCGCCCAAAATGACATTGTGATTGGCTGGATAGCCCCGAGCTTACGGACCAAAACGTCCACAAACTGTGTAGACACGATGTAAGTCCAATCAGCCGCATAAAATTGATCATTTTCGTCGATTATAGCCAATACAGTGGGAAGCATCGTGAAACACGTGTACATGATTATAATCCTTCGCCATAAACAGATTGAATATCATAACTTTGTATGGTATTTAAATCTAATTTAGTGAGAGGAATTTGAACTTCAAGAAAATCATCATTTGATTTGAACTTCAAGACATCATCATTCGTTGATAATTTACATTTAATTTGATCATTTAATTTTCGTATATAGTGATTCCATTTACAACGATTATCAGCAACGGAAGCACAAATTTATTTTAAAATTACATGAGATTTAAAATCAAATTAAAATAGTATATTACGAAATTTTATTGTACGAGTGCGCAAAGTGGCGCTTTGCGCACGGAGTGCAATAAAGGTATTTAAATCAGGACATATTATTTATCTAGGGGAGACCGGGGACAGTTGTAACAATCTGTATTTTGGCTTTTCCTGGGCCCGAAGTATAATGCTCACGTAAATGATACGTACAACCCTGCATAGAGCATTTAATCCCGAGCGGAAATTTGATTCCGGCTGGGATCAGGACCAGCTCAGGCTGGCCTTACAACAACATCCGGCTCTGATCAGGCTACATATCAGGCCCTGTCAGGCTACATGTCAGGAGAATAACTCTATTACCGGACAGGCTCCTTATCCGGTCCTGATCGCGCAAGGTTCCTAGCCTGATCAGGCGCCTTATCTGGCCCTGATCGCGCACGGTTCCTGCTTGATCAAGCGCCTTATCCGGTTCTGATCGCGGACGGTTTCTAGCCTGATCAGGCAGGCGCCTTATCGCTTATTTATTTTATTCCACAAGAATTTTATGTGTTCATAGAGTATAGGTGCAGTACGAAGAAGTCAGCAAAGGACTTTTCGTAATAGAGAGAAGTAAATTTTCATGCTCGCGGTCGCATATATAAGCATACTATTCACATCATCCGTATGGGAGCGAGCGTCCGCCGTACTGCGACATCTCGCGGCGAGTCTCGGAACTAACACTCCTGCTCCGTCCCGTATCAGGGAAATATCAGACTAGCCACATTATTCGGACTGAAGTTTTTTTTGCCGGTCCCTAGCACCACCTGATCTGCCCCTGACATGGATATTTAATTTAAGGCGGAGGAATTCAATGTAAGGCTAACCTGACCTATATCATACCGAAATATGTTCCGTCTGGGATCTGTGCGTGATCAGGCTATCCTGATCAGACTATCCTTACCGATGCCTGATCAGGTCCTTATTTGTTATTATAGGTTAGCTGGAACAAATTTCTGCTCGGGTTTTTTTATCGGTCCTTAGCACCACCTGATCTGTCCCTGACATGGATAATGTAAGGCTAGCCTGGCAATCTATTTCATAGCAAAATATGATCCGGCTGGGATCTGTGCGTGGTCAGGCTATCCTGATCAGGCTATCCTTACCGATGCCTGATCAGGACCTTATCCGTTATTAGGCTTGCCGGATCAAATTTCTGCTCGGGATGGTCTACAAATTGGTTCTATGTTGAAGTCTGTAACTAGAATTGAAAAAAAGTATAGGCCTTTATAATAAAGTGTAAGAAATTGTTACAACCGTCCCCTACCCCGGGGCAGTTGTAACGGTCGATAGGGCTAGTTGTAACATAAGATTTTAACACAAAATTATATCTTTCATTGTGACCAATATTATATAATATTATTACAACATCAAACATTATCACAGCGACATATATTACGGTCACAATGATAAAATCTTAACACATGGAAATAGTCTTATCGAATTGATAAGAATCATGAAATAATAGAATAAAGTCTCAGACACACCAAACCTGTCAAAAAAACATGACATAATCCAAAGTTACGTGCCGTAGTTGCCTGTATAGATTTTCCATTTTTGATCTCTTCATACGCTTCTTCGTACGTTGGCAGGTTGGTAAAGGCTCGTTGTATGATTCTTACGCGTTGCGGAGGAATTTTCGCACACAGAAACTTTAAAAAAAAAGGTCTGTATGACGTTAAATTCAATATTTAGATGTGAAATTCTCATGACAACTGACAGCCGACAGACTGTTACCACCGTCCCCGGCAAAATTGTTACAACTGTCCCCAGATGGTTTTTTCTACTTCAAAGTTATAATTTGATTAATTTTCTCAAGCTGGAGGCTTTAAAAACCGCAAAAGTTGACACGAAAATGTCCAAGGAAGCTTATGACGAAAAAAATAATGACAATATGTAACGCAATAAACCGGTACTCTGGTGTAGTGGCTAGCGTGCTCGCCTCTAAACCAGAGCATCAGGAGGTCCTGGGTTCGATTCCCTGTGCCGTAGTTTTGTCGAGAAATAAAAATATGGGCGCGACAAGCTCCAGATATATATATGTGGCATACACAAGTACTCGTACAGGTGTGAGTCACATGTATATAGCTGTAGTCCATGTTTACAATTTCCCGACGAAACGTGACGTAGCTCCGCCATCGGAAAGCGAACTCAGGACCGGCTATAGTGACACAGGTTTTCCGCAGTTTCCCTGTGTCTATGGAAATTAATTTCCATAGCAAATGCGCTATAGAGGGGGAAGTCGGATGCGGCCGCATGGGGATCTGGTTACTGATCCGGACCAGATCCTCAGGGGGGACTGGCTACTGACCCGGGCCGACCTTGTAATAGGCGAAAGCCTCGAGACGGGGGGAAATGCACAATAAAAAAAAAAATGTAACGCAATAATCGAGATATTCATGTTTATCGAAAGCCGCAAACGTTTACTTTGGGCCTGAGAATACCTATACACCTCTCTGGTCAAGTCTGCTTAGTGCGCATGTCTCCTAGCCTAGTAACCAAATGTGAGGAACTGCAGGACACATTATGTGCTTGCGGGACACGGTGGTACCTACAATAGTTTGGGACATATTTGCTATGTTACAACTGCAACCTGTTACTTTTGTCCCCAGTCTCCCCTACTTTATGAAAAAAATTAAGGACTTTAAAAAAGTAAATTTTTGTCAATGATAAGCAAGTTAATGTAATAGAGAAAGAGAAAGGGAGTAATTTGTTGTAATATGTTACAATAAATTCTTATTTTTGTTCGATATGCGTAAGTATTTTATTTTGAAAATAAATTCCTAAGCAATTAACGTAGCTAATTAATTGACCTCAGTATTATATTTACCGTTTCGTCTACATCCCAATTTGCATTGAATTGAACAAACACTGACGAAAATTTAATCGGCTAAGAAAGTTTAAAAAATGTGTCATGTACCAAATGTGTGACGAGCCCTCGCTGCTAATTATAACATTTATACCACTTATAATAATTAATGAAAAAATTATTTTTGCTATATATGTTATTTGGAATAAATTTGTTATGAAATATCGCGCAAAACATAGTCGAAACATGGAAAATGTGGAGTCTAGACGGGAGATTAGCGACTAACGAATGTACCGCAAAATTTAATATGTCATGATGCAACGTTTAATTGAATGCGATAACTGACGTTTGGGAAATCTTTGATTGTATGAATTCACCGCCGTGTATGCCTTTAAAGGCGAGGTCACACAGGGATGGCAACTTTGGTTGTCATTTCCTTTATAATAAATGTATGAATTCACCGTTTCAAAATGAATGACAATCAGGTAAAATATAGAGATATACACATCAATGCACATCAGCGTGTGCCATAAGCAAGTTTCACAATTATCGAATGGTTAAAGCTTCAGGACAACGATTAGTACATGAAACCCATTAAAAATAATGATTCAATAAATGATTTACCAGTAATTGTTTCAATTGAATATTAATTGCGGGAAATAACTTGATATATCTCCATGGACAATGATAATGAAATCACATGAATTTATGAAACCAAAATGAAATAAATTAATTTCTTATACTTCGTTGTAATCCATAATCTTGATAATCTTGAAACGCTTCTATTCAATTTTTTTTCTAAGTTGTATTTTTGAGTAATTTATTTACATCGTTGCTTCTCATAACTTATTCACCGATAGAAATTCTAATGAGGGATCTGATTGAAAACAAAATTATTGGTAAAAAATAACAATGTTATTTAAGAGAAAATAAATTTTGTTTGCAAGATGTGAATGTTATTTTCAAGACCTTAGATCGGCCCTCGGTCCAATCCCTTACATTCATTTTTTCTCCAATTATTTTCCAGATATAAGAGCGATTTCTCGGTAATTGCCAGTGTTTTGCAATCATGATTCGAATTACATGAAGTCAACGAAATTATGAACTTGAAGTTCTGAACGAAAAAATCAACAAACTTATCCTTTCAAAGAACAGTTTTTGAGAACTGTTGAAACTTTGGAAATAAATGTTTGAAATTATTATTTACCGAGTATTTGCAAAGCTCTCCTAATTTTACGTTAAACAAATATATTTGGCGATTTTTCGTTCAACTAAACGTTCGAAACTGCATACAAGTACATACAAAATCAGGAAAAACTGTATGAATCAGAGCTGGGCAAATGCCGGAAAGTACTTCAAGTACAAAGTTTAAAGTACCGTAAGTACTTGAAGTCCTACGTACTTATTACTTGAAATACTTAAGATTTAACGTACTTAAAGTACGTTAAATACTTGATACTTGGTACTTGAAAAATCAAGTACCAAGTATCAAGTACTTTTCAAGTTTAACAGGTATGTCTCGTAAGTTCTGGTACTTACATTTGATTTTTTATTCTCATTTGATTTTTATTCGAGTACTGTTTGTATCAAGACATATTTTTACCTTGTGCAATAGACTGAGATTAGGCTGAAACAGATGGGAACAGGAGTATTTAAAAAAGTCATGCAAATTAGAAACTTGCACATAGCTTCCTCATTTTTTTCCGTCGTTCGTCAACCCTCCTTTATGAGGATCTCCTTGACCACCTTTATGACATGTATGTTTATTATCATGGCTTCCTCATAAAGGAAGCTTCACGAACGACGGAAACAAATGAAGAAGCTATGTGCAAATTTCTAATTTGCATGATTTTTTAGCAATTCCGTTCAATTACATTATTAATTGTTTTTGTCGTCCAGTGTATTGGTGCTAGAGAAGTGAACTCGATAGCTGCTAAATTAGGAAACTTAGTGTTAACAAGTATTTTTCGAAAATTTCAAAACATTTTTGCGAACGAACATCTTGAGCGTTTTTCACCAAATTCACCCTAACCATTCTTATCATCTAGTGTATTCGTGAAAAAAGTTTTAGCTCGATACTTCTAAAAATGCGGATGTTGGAGCGTTAACAAAATTTTTATAAAAATTAAAAAAAAAAATCTTAACCAAATCCCTTGCGCGATTTTTATGAAATTTGGTATTATTTTTCATTGTCATTGAGTGTATCGTCACAAAAAAAATCAGCTCGATAGATGCAAAATTACAAAAGTTAGAGAACTTACAAATTTTTTGCGAAAAATTAAATTTTTTTTTCAAACCGAACCTCTTGAGCGGTTTTTCCCAAATTCAATCCCAACCGTCCTTATTATAAAGTGTATCTGCACATAAAAATTCAGGGTGGTAATTGCAAAATTACGAAAGTTAGACGACTAACAAGCAATTTACAGAAAATACAAAATCCATCCAAATAGACAATTATTTTGCATTTTCAAAAAAAATTGCACTTAGAACAGGGACATACGTAGTCTACTTACATACCAAATTTTGAGTCGATCGGCCAAAGCGTTCTCCAGACATATTCATTTTAAGGAAAGCACAAAGCGCGCACACACACACACACACACACACACACACACACATACATACGTCCGGACATTTTTTCTAAATGTGATTTCTCGACGTTTTGGGACATTTTGAATATACTGACGTGAAAATTGCGAAAAAATTTGTTTCGCGAAAACAAAGCTTCCTTTATGAGGAAGCAAAAGAATTAAAAATAATTAAAAAATAGTATTGACGATTGGTAATTAGGGGAGCGTGGGGCTAGTTGTAACAAGGGTAAGTTGTAACACTCAATATTGACCGTGAATTTAAAACATTTTGGTTTAAATTTTTTGCTGAATGTGCTTCTTATAACTTGAGACATAACGTAAGTACCGCTAGTGCCCCGCCAAACATCAAAATGGGAGGATATGCACACGAGCTCTATTTCGGTCAGGTATCGTAAACAAAATACTCACGCAAATTTTGATTTTGACTATGAAAATTAAATTAATTTTTCAATGTTTTTTCATTGTTACAATGTAAATTTAACTCGCTTTCATTTGCTTTTTTTTAAATTCTTCTAAAGTTTATAGTTTTTGAGATATTTCATTAAGTAGACATAATGAGCCCATGGGACAAGTTGTAACACAAAGCAGGAGCAAGTTGTAACATGTTACAACTTGCCCTATGCGCGTGTATTTTTTTCTGCTCTCTAATAAGTGTGCATGTATTTGTATATATAATATTATTACAACTTGTAGTATAGTGATTACATAGTATTACAAATTATTTGCGGCTTTTTGTGCATTTTTTAATCTTCTTTACCCCAATATTGCCCAGAAAAATATGCTAAGTTATTGTATTATATTTTTCTTTGGATGACAGACTACAAGAGAAAAACCGAGAGAGGATTAAAAATCCAGGATGTGTTTGAGTCGGCGGAAAATGAGATTTGGGAAAAAAGGGTTAGCATTCGAAAAGCAGCCAAAAATTTCGACTTGTGCCATGTCTTGTACCTTGCATGTGGGGGGCCTTACAGTAAATCTAAGGGAAAATGGATCCAATGCATATAAAATGTAAACTATGGGCCCACATGAAATGTGCCAAGGGAAAAAAATATTCGTTTGTGTGCCTAAGCCTAAACTGCAACCCAGATGAACACTGATTAAGAGGAGGCTAAATACCGACACTAACACCTCGAAATTGCCATCCAAACTTGCTCTTATACAAATGGATGGAATTGAATAAAATTTTAACAACATCATCGGAACAATGGCAGGAATGGAGCTTCACTAAATTTTTTTCGAAAAACAAAAAAAAATTTACGGATTCACTTACCACCAAAAAACTGTAATTGAAAAACTTAAATTATTAAACTTTTACTGCATTTCGGGTAAAACCAAGACTGAGGCTCCATGAAGAACGCCACGATACAAATATCGAGACGTTTTCGACATTATTTTATCAAAATGATACGCCGTAAGTTTGGATGGCGCATCAAGAGATAAATATCGATAAATTGTAGTTTTATTGAAAAACGAAATGGCGAAATGTAGTTCACAGACGTGCGAGTGAGGGCAGCACCATGGATTCTGACGCGTAACCTATAATATTTAGAGGGCTCGGATGAGTTCGTTGGCATTAGCTGTAACGCATTTTAGTCTCTCAAATGACTATTAATTGTTAATTAATTTATCCCCCTCTTAATTGTCAAAATGTAATTAATTTTCATCCACGGTTGTCGGAGAAAGACTGGACCACGGTGATACGTCGATAATGTAGAGATTGAATAAAAATGGTATTTAGCCTCTTCTTAAGCTAAGAGATAAGTCAAAAGTGCCATGTTCATTTTTTTAAGTAAAAAGTTGTGACAAAAAAAAAATTTTGATAAGTATCCTGTTGATTATTTATAGTCAAAGATTATAATCATCATAAGAATGAACCACGATGCATAATACAAGACTGTGAACCAATAAAATTCTTTCTTATAAATGTTGCCAGTCTTTTCATTGTTACAACTTGCCTCGAGCATGTTACAACTAGCCCCAGACATGGGGTAAGTTGTAACACCTTCCATTTTTTCAAAAAGCGTCTGGTGTAAGAGATGGGTAAAGATTTTAAATAACTTTTTTATTGAAATTAGTGCTCAGATATATACTTTACAAACCCTCTTTTTCACAATCACAAAAGCATAGATATTTTAGACAATACAGGCCTCTTTCTAAAAACTGTTACAACTAGCCCCACGCTCCCCTGCGATTTATTTTGATACAGGTTTAAAAAAGAAGAAATAATAGTATATTGTGCAACTAGTGCGGCAAGTTGTCGATTGCCCACGAAAGCGAACTTGAGCGCACGAGCGAAGCGAGTGCGCTCATTCGCTTGAGGGGATTCGCAGACCAAAAATAATAACTAAAAAGTTAAGAAATATACAGGAAACTTAGTTAAGGAACAATGAAAATAATTTATTTTGAACAAGAACAAGAACCGCATGAGTAATAAAATAGTATACGATCTGTCACGTCAACCTCAATTCAGCTTTAATATTTCGGTTGCGTTTTTGTTTCCGTTGAATTTCACCAACGTTATTCTTTTATTTAATTTCGGCACTGAATTTTTCTTACTTTGCGAACTCAAATTATAAAATGGGCAAAAAGCTACTTTTCAACCGTAACAGCGAGCGTAAAGATACCGCTTTTCCCGCATGAGTAATAAAAAGAATATAATACCTACATGGATTGTTAAAACTACTCCAAATTCGTGTTCGTCTTCAAAAAACTGTCGTAGACGACAATTGAGGGACAAGTATATTGAGGGACGTATGTCCATACGTCATGAAATATTATTTTCAATTACATATTCAAAGGCTTTGCACATGCAACCATCAGCAAAACTCATTCAAAAGTACTTGATACTTGTATTTAAAAAAGTACTTGAAGTACAGAAAAGGATTTGAAATTTTAGGTACAATAGTTGGAGTACTTTGTATAAGTACTTTTTAAGTAGGTACTTCAAGTACGTCGCAAGTACCGGGTGCTTCAAGTATTGCCCAGCTCTGGTATAATTCTTTGAAATTATTTTTAATAAAAACAAGTATTTTGAATTATTGGGACCAAGACCTCATCGTGCAGACCCAACGCGCTCTTGGCTATATGTTTTTTTGCATAGATTGCCACCAAAGAATGCATTTGCCATTGAATTTCGCGAAGATCGATTCAAGTATTCAAATATTACGAGATTTCAAATTTTTTCTAAAATTTTCATCGCTGCTCTAGTTGAAGCATTTTTTTATGTGCTACATTTTTTAAGCAGCTCCACCATTGCCAAAATTATTTACTATTAAATTAGATGAGGATAGACTAAAACGTCCAGATTAAGTAGAATTTACAATTATTGAGAATACTACAAACTTGAAGCAATTTTCAAATATACATACAGCAAAAAAATTTTACACTACCGCCAAAGGATATTGAATGCAGAGTTCTCAGTAACAATAGTTGCTTTTGTATCGAGTTACATAAAAGTTACTCGCAACTCCTGAATTGAAGTATCGAGTAACGGAAAATTTTCCGATGCTTTATACAAAAGTATCGACCCATTATCGTGGATAAAATCGTCGAAAAAATTAGTAGAAAAATCCTGGGAAATTCCACATTGATTTCTCCGGATAAGACTGCAATTTCTTCTAAAAGGATTTTTATGATGTTTCAATCAAAAGCGAGAACTTAATAGATCTCGTTGGATGTAATATTGCTCACTTTTCCGTGTTAATCGCATTCGTCGCGAATGCGCTTCCGCTTAATCTGCGATGTATCGAAGAAACCAACGTACGAGTTATAAAGATGAAAAATAAGAGAGAAAAATTTACGACACGTGTACGCGGAGATTGATCATCCGAAAGGCTTCCGCTTCTGGAATGGTAGCAGCGATATATTCCAGGTCATAGATAGCATTAGCGATATATATATGGGACATTCCACGCCAAATCGACCACTTTAGAACCGTACCCTTTTCGATTTGGCTGAAACTTTTTTATCTTTTTTTACCCTATCAAAAACATTTTTCAGAATTTTTTCAAATTTTTACACCCAGCCGATAAAAAGTTATACATTTTGCAAAAAATTGGCTTTTTTATTTTTCAAATAGCTATAACTTTTTCAAAATTTGACGTATCGGGACGATTTTTTTTCACGATCTTTGTTTTTTAATGTACTTTTTGAAAAAAAATACAAAAAAATTATAAAAATCCATCTTCCCACACAACAATAATACGTCCCAAGTACGCCTTTTGGACATCACACCAATTGTCCCGTGACGGTAATGGGATGGTCCCATGGGATACCCATGGGCTCTAAAGTGTCCACTGTGTTTACCGGAATGGGATGGTCCCATTGGCATCCCGAGATATCCTCGGGACGTCTCTGAGACTGAAAACACAGCAGACTGGAGATATCGGTAAGATATTGTCGAGCCTCCTATAAGACGTCGCCGAGATATTCCAGAATTATTAGTCACAAAATAATACGTCCCAAGTACGTCTTTTGGAAGATCCCATGGGATACCCATGGGCTCTAAAGTGTCCGCTGTATTTACCGGAATGGGATGGTCCCACGGCCATCCCGGGATGTCTTCAGGATATCTTCGGGACGTCTCCTGGACTGCCAATGCAGTAGTCGATAATAATTCTTGTTTTGATTTAATTTTAATTAATTTCAATTAATTAATTAAATGTTAACAAAATGTGTACGGTACAGAGGGAGTCAGCAAGGACTCCTTGTATTTGTAATTTAGCCTCTTTTGAGTTCTGACTTCTGTCGGTGTCGAATTGATATCCGTGTTCGCGCTCGCCTATATCAGCATGCTCTTCACATTATCCGCATGTGAGTAGCGTTCGCCATCTCGCAGCAAGGTTGGAACTAATACTGCGCGATGGCTGACCTCCTACAGACATCCCTAAGAGAGTTGACTGGGATCGTCCAAACATGGTTACCACGGGATATCGTCAAGACATCCTATATTAACCTCGAGCAGACCAATGTCTTACTAGTACCTCCCACAGACGTCTATAAGAGAGTGCGTTAGGATCGTCTTATCACGGTCACGACAGGATATCCTCAAGACGTCCTATATTAATATCAAGCAGACCAATATCTTACTAGGATCTCCCAGAGACGTCCATACGAGAGTGCTTTGGGATCGTCTCATCACGGTCGCGACAGGATATCCCCAAGACATCCTATATTATATCGAGCAGACCAATGTCTTCCTAGTACCTCCCGCAGACGTCTATAAGAAAGTGCGTTGGGATCGTCTAATCACGGTTGCGACAGGATATCCTCAAGACATCCTATATTAATCCCGGGTAGAACAATATCTTACTGGTACCTCCCATAGACATTCATAAGACGTACTATCTTGGCAGGACACGAATGGGACTGTCTCAGGATGGTCCCGGGATCAATTTTGCTGTGTGGGTTCATCTTTTTTTTTTAGTTTTTCGGAAAAAATCAAAAATTTCTCGCTGATAACCATTTTTAATTTTTTTTTCTTTTTATTATATCAAACTTTGACATTTTCTGCAAATCGTCAAATTTCTTCAGAGTGGTGTTTTTTCAATTTCTATATTTTTTTTTCCCAATTGAAAAAAAAAACTTCTTTTCAACTAGCTTTATTTCTCGGAACACTATTCTGCACATTTTTTAGGGTGTTCAGAGGACTTCGAAACTTGTAAAAAAAAAAATAAAAACAAAAATTGAAAATGGTAATCATCGAGAAATTTTTGATTTTTTTTCTTTTTATTATATCAAACTTTGACATTTTCTGCAAATCCTCAAATTTTTTCAGAGTGGTGATTTTTTTATTTTATTTTATTTTTTCATTCGAAAAAAAAAATTCCAACTGGCCTTATTTCTGATAACACCATTCTGCAAATTTTTGAGGGTGTTCAGAGGACTTCCAAACATGAAAAAAAAACTAAAAATAACAATTGAAAATGTTAATCTTCGAGAAATTTTCCATTTTTTTTTTCCAGTTTGGAAGTCCTCTGAACACCCTCAAAAATTTGCAGAATGGTGTTATAAGAAATAAGGCTAGTTGAAAGAAAGTTTTTTTTTCAATTGGAAAAAAAATAGAAATCGAAAAAACACCACTCTGAAAAAATTCGAGGATTTGCAGAAAATGTCAAAGTTTGATATAATAAAAAGAAAAAAATTCCAAAATGGTATTCATCGAGAAATTTTCGATTTTTTGCGAAAATCTGAAAAAAAAACGATGAAGATGGGTTTTTATAATTTTTTTGTATTTTTTTCAAAAAATACATTAAAAAATAACAATTTTGAAAAAAAAATCGTCCTGATACGTCAAATTTTGAAAAAGTTATAGCTATTTGAAAAATGAAAAGCAAATTTTTTTGAAAAATTCATAACTTTTTATCGGCTGGGTGTAAAAATTTGAAAAAATTCTGAAAAATGTTTTTGATAGGGTAAAAAAAACAAAAAAGTTTCAACCAAATCGAAAAGGGTCGAGTTCTAAAGTGGTCGATTTGGCGTGGAATGCCCCATATGCAATAATATATATAGATAGGCAGTACATGAAGGAAATGCGGAGGAAGAAGCTGGACATCGTTTCTATACCGATAGGGACTAGAATTTTGATATGGAGACGTTTTACAGCCTTATTTGCGGTTTTTAAGATCTTACAACAAAAAAAATGAAAAAAATGAAAAAAACAATATTGAATAATTCAAACAATCAAATTGAAGGCAAAATAAAAAATTATGCAAATTTGAAATTTGCACATAGCTTCCTCATTTTTTTCTGTCGTTCGTCAACTTTCCCTTTATGAGGACGTCCTTGACCATCCTGATGACATGTATGTTTACTATCATGGCTTCCTCATAAAGGAAGCTTTCACGAACGACGGAAACAAATAAAAAAGCTAACTGCAAATTTCCAATTTGCATGATTTTTTAGCAATTTCGTTCAAGTACATTATTAATAGTTTTTGTCGTCTAGTGCATTAGTGCTAAAAAAGTAAACTCGGTAGCTGCTAAATTAAGAAACTTAGTGTTCACAAGGATTTTTCGAAAATTTCAAAAAAAATGTTGACAGCGAACCTCTCGAGCGTTTTTCCCCAAATTCAACACTAACCATTCTTGTCACCTAGTGTATTCGTGCAAAAATTTTTAGCTCGATACTTCTAAAAATGCGAATGTTGGAGCGTTAACAAAAATGTTATAAATTTAAAAGAAAATTTTTAACTCAGCCTCACAAGCGATTTTTATGAAATTTAGTATTATTTTTAATTGTCATTGAATGTATCGTCACAAAAAATTGAGCTCGATAGATGCAAAATTACAAAAGTTAGAGAACTTACAAATTTTTTGCGAAAAATTAAAACTTCTTTTTTAACCGAACCTCGTGAGCAGTTTTTCCCAAATTCAATCCCAAGCGGCCTTATTATAAAGTGTATCTGCACATAAAATTTCAGGATGATAACATTTTACGAAAAATTGAAAGTCCCTCCAAATTGACGGTTATTGTGCAAATTCAAAAAAATTTGCACTAAGTACAAGGACATACGTCGTCTACTTGTATACCAGATATCAAGTTGATCGCCCAAACCGTTCTTCAGATATATCAATTTTAAGGAAAGCACAAAGCGTACACACACACACGCACGCACGCACGCACGCACGCGCGCGCACACTCACACACACACACACACACGCGCGTCCGGACTTTTTTTTCTAAATATGTTTTTAGACGTTTTGGAACATTTTGAACATACTGACATGAAAATACTCCAAATTGTTTCTCCATCATTTTTACCCATTTGAAAATTTTCCTCGATAACCAAATAGGTTACCCAATTTTTGACGATTTGAAGAAAAACAAATTTTTTTGCAATTTATAACGTTTCCTCATGTTTTTAATGAACAAAAAAATTACCTTTATTCGATTGACATTCCGTGAAACAATTTTTACTCAATAATTGACAAATTCTATAAAACAAAAAGTAAATTTGTGCTTCAAGAAAAACCTTCTACCACGCGTTTGTTTATAATAACTTTTTGCGCCGGTTATTGAAAAAAAATACGCGTGCGACGCTCTGGAAATTAATTGCATCCATTTTGTGAAAATTCGTTGATAAACCGTTCGTATCTCCTCACGTATTCGATGAATGTTTCCCATGAATTCTCAATGAATTTCATGGATATAATAGAGACATCGCGACGAGGGTGACAAAAGAGAAACGAAGGGTGCGAAACACCCACGTCCCTTCGCAAGAGGCACGTATTCTGGAACGATGCGGAAATATAAACTTTGTTTCTTGCTGCGGATTTCCAACTACACGAACCACATTATTTGTTAAGCACAATCACTAATAAAATCTGCATAATGTAAAGCGCGAACTCAAACTTACAAAGGACTCGCGGTTTGCACGGAATATTATCAATGTGATTATTAAGTTTCGAATTTCACGTATTGCTTCATATTTAAATTTTGCTTCATATTCTGCTAAAAAAAATTATAATCGAGCCAGGAAAATAAATGCTTTCTCGCGTATTCGACGTTGTAAAATATTTGAAAAATGTGTAACCAATCATTGTACAACAAAATGGTTAAGTTTACATAAATGAATCCCCAGGAATATTTTTACGCAGTTTTTTAAAGTCAAATTTGTAATTTTACTATAATTTCGATGAGTCAATTTTGCGTGTTAAAATATATTTCGTGAATCAAGTTATTTTAGCTCTGTTTTTTGTTTTATACACGAATGGCTGCAATTTGTCAACGATGAACATTACCACAAATATTTTTCAACGAATTCATCGAGAATCCATCGAGAAACGAAATAAGCTCTCATTCTTCCGGATCGAACTAGAATTACAAATTTGACTTCACAAAAATTGCGTGGAAATATATTCTTAGACTTTTGGGCCAACCCTAATTTTCTGTAAAATCATTGTTACATATTTTTTTTTCCATTGTAAGTAGAAACCGTTCAATCTATATCCATGTCAGTTTGCACAGATTTCTCTTTCGAATTGTTTACAAACAATTTCACAAATTTCAAGTTTTACAAATTTCTTCCTCGCTTTAGAACGTTCTACACACTGCGGTATCAGGAAACATTACTGTAAATCAGAGCTGGGCAGTACTTGAAATACCCGGTACTTGTGACGTACTTGAAGCACTTAAAAAGTACTTCAAGTACTTCAAGTACAATACTTAAAGTGCTTCAAGTTTTTTAGTCAATAATTGACAAATTCTACGAAACAAAAAATTAATTTCTGCTTCGAGAAAAACCTCCCACCTCGTGTTTATTTATAATAACTTTGTGCGCCGTTTATTGAAGAAAAAAAACGTATTGTACTTAAATTTTCAAGTATTTACAAAGTACTTCAAGTATATTGTACTTAAATTTTCAAGTATGTACAAAGTACTTCAAGTATTGTACTTAAAGTTTCAAGTACTTACAAAGTACTTCAAGTATTGTACTTAAAATTTCAAATACTGTACTGGACTTCAAGTACTTTTTCAAGTACAAGTATCAAGTACTTTTGAATGTGTCTTGCTGATGTTTGCATGTACAAAGACATTGAATATGTAATTGAAAATAATATTTTGTGACGTATGGACATACTGTCCATCAACTGTCGCCTACGACAGTTTTTTGAAGACGAGCACGAAGTTGGAGTAGTTTTAACAATCAATGCATTATATTCTTTATTTCTTCTTTTTCAAACCTGTATCAAAATAAATCGTAATTACAATCGTCAGTGCCATTTTTTAATTATTTTTTATTCTTTGTTTTAATACTTCTGTTCCAATCTGCCTCAACCTAATCTCAGTTTATTGCACAAGGTGCAAATATGTCTTGATACAAAAAGTACTCGAATAAAAATCAAATGAGAATAAGAAATCAAATGTAATTACTAGAACTTACGAGATATATCTGAAAACTTGAAAAGTACTTGATACTTGGTACTTGATTTTTCAAGTACTGTAAATCTTAAGTATTTCAAGTATTAAGTACATAGTACTTCAAGTACCGCCGGTACTTGATAATTTAAGTACTTACGATACTTTGTACTTAAACTACTTTACGGTACTTTGCCCAGCTCTGCTGTAAATATATTAATTTAAACAAAAAAATTTAATTATTTTTTTTTAAATATTATCCATCCAAAAAGAGATTCGATGGATGATTATCGTTCAATGCCAAAATCACTTTTTTCATACCGTTAAAATCACCAAAATCGGATAAATCAACTCAACCAACAAATGAGAAAGAAAATTATTGAATTAACTGTTAATTATTGAAAATTGCGTTACATATGACGGGTACGGGAATTATTGCTAAATACGTTGAGAGTGTATACTGAAAATACATTGGCCAAGGTTCGGAGAGAGAATGTTGATGATGCAGAGCACGATCGTAGCACGATGACAATTTAATTTGGCGTTGTCGACGTGAATATCGCGAAGAAGAAAGTTATCGAGGACATTACCGATACTTTGCCGTAAAGAACACTGGGTTTTCATCATTGTTTACCAGGTACCCGAGTTGCATGCATTTTGTCTTTAGCCGGTTAACGTCAGCATGAGGCAGTTCACGCTCTGAACTCGGGAAAACATTGAGGTAAAACAAGAGCGAGAATGGGGATGGGGATGCGCGATAAGGGGATGAGACAAAGACGACGGTGAGCGATGAACGATCGGGAAATTGCAGCTAAAACAACATTTCGATACCTCGTTCCCCGATGAAGTAAAAAAATAAATATCCAGTAAATGAGCTCGATGGGAAATTTACATATTGAGCCATTTCCGGTCTGTCCATTCGAATCAGAATATCCATTTTCGCGCATCCGCTACAATACACTTTGCAGTAGAAAAAATTCTTCAATCGCAGTTACAAAGTTTCTCAGGTTTTTCTCGTGAGCTTTTTTTTTTGTATCTTTTACCCCTTTAAGCTTTTATTTTCTTGCAAGTTTATTTTCTGTTGAATTGACATCGCCATCTGGATATTTAAAGATGATGGAGTCTACTTGTCCTTTTTCATGAAGAAAATTTTGTTTCGTATGAAGATATTTTTTGATAAGTTTGTGCGAGTACACTAGACGCTCCCATAACTTGACGCGTCGGGATCGGAAACGCTCCCATAACTTGACGTTCCCCTCATTCTCCCACTCTCACATTTTAACGCATGCGTACTGCCTTTTTTCGAACCATGCGTAGAGTAAGCGCGCGAAATTCAACCCAAAAATTGTGCTCACGCGTTATAGAAATACATTTAAAAATCTGATAGCGATATATTTTGCAAATTTTTGAAAGATTGATTAGAATTTAATGCAGATGACTCTTGATGAAAAGAATTGAACAGAAAATACATTAATCCGATCGTTGGTACACGCGAGATACATTTTTCTAGAAAATGTAATGCTAAGTTCATTAGGGCGATTTTTTTTCGACTTTTTTAAATTTTCATCCCTCCCCACCTAAAATGCTGTTGCATATGTCTAAAAGAAACTACCCTGAAAGTTACAGCCCTTAATATTAATGTTAGGTACTCGCCCTTCGCGTGAAAAGATTTCCCATCTAAAATACACGTAAATAAAAAACTTTTTTCTTCAAATTGCTATAACTCCGCGGCATTTCATGCTATCATATTGTCCTTGGTCGCAATTTACGCAGAATTGAACGGTCTTCAAAAGTGTCCTGAGCAGCATAAGTGTAATTTACACTGGTGAGATGGTACGAGTCACTAAAGTTGATTTTGAACCACACTTCTCGTTTTTTTCCTGTTATTTTTGAAATGATCAGCGTTATCGAAAAATTGCAAAGGAAAGTTTTGTTGGAAATTTAATTTCCTACAAAAAAGGTCCTTTAGACCTACTTGAGAAAATTGATATTTCTTGAGATATTGAACCTTAATTTATTTGCGGTATAAAATTTTTACGGTTTATCGAACCAAAAGTTCTTAATTGTTGATATTCCATATCATTTCGCCACTGGTGATATGATATGTGATATGGTGATATGATATAGAATATCAAAAAATTGAAACTTTTGGTTCAATAAACCATAAAAATTGTATACCAAAACCAAGTTAAGGTCCAATATCTCAAGAAATATCAATTTTCGCAAGTAGGTCTAAAGGACTTTTTCTGTAGGAAATTAAATTTCCAACAAAACTTTCCTTTGCAATTTTTCGATAACGTTGATAATTTCGAAAACAACAGCAAAAAAACGAGAAGTGCAGGTCGAAATCAACTTTAGTGACTCGTACCATCTCACCAGTGTAAGTTACACTTACGCTGCTGAGGACACTTTTGAAGATCGTTCAATTCTGCGTAAATTGCGATCAAGGACAATATGATAGCATAAAATGCCGCGGAGTTATAGCAATTTGAAGAAAAAAGTTTTTTATTTACGTGTATTTTAGATGGGAAATCTTTTCGCGCGAAGGGCGAGTACTTAATATTAATATTAAGGGCTGTAACTTTCAGGGTAGTTTCTTTCAGACATATGCAATAATATTTTAGGTGGGGAGTGAAAAAAATAAAAAAAGTAAAAAAAAAAAATCGCCCTAAAGTTCATATATACGCATGTATGCATACGAATATTCTACTCAAATTTCATTCTTCCTCGAAAATAAAAATTCCTCTTTCTGCGAGAAAACGACTAATAATAGTAACACTTAATTGATCGTACGTATAATTGACCAAAGAAATTTGACAGTTGAGGTTATGTTGCCCTGTGTAAAATTTCCGCAGCGCGGCAGCTGAGTTTGGAGTGGGGAGAAAGCGCGATAGGGGTCGTCAAGTTATGGAAGCGTGTTGCCATGGTAACGCGTCAAGTTATGGGAGCGGTAAAGTTATGGGAGGTTGAGTTATGGGAGCGTCTAGTGTATGTTGAAAATGTCCGAAAACGTCGGAAAATCAGATTTCTAAGAAATGTCGCGACGTACAATACCACTTAAAAGTTTGGAAACACATATTCAGCTTCATTTCGCTCTTTCTAAAAAAAATGTTCGATTTTTTTTTTTTAACCCGGCATGTCCTTTGAAACATGGTCGTTTTTTGGCGTTGAAATTTTTATGCACGATCTATACTTCTGGAAAAAATTAAAAGAACAAGAAAATTTCCTAAATTTTTAGCGGTTTTTAACAATGCTATATCTGAGTAAAAATGGTCGTATCGAGATCTAAAAAAAAGCATTTTGAAGCTTAAAGTTTCTAGTTTTAAGATCTTCAAGCAAAAAAAACTTGAAGCTACAGGTTTCACGTAATCCTAAGAAATAGTGAGAAAAAAAAATTTGCCAAATTTTTAGTACTTTTTTTTTGCTGCAGTTACTTCAAAAAAATTTTTCCAGCTAAATCACATGAACCGGATAGCTTGTTTATTTAGCTTCAATTTGCTTTTTTTGAGACCTCGCTGCGACCATTTTTCGCTGAGATATCGGACTTTTAATGAAAAAAAGATCCTTTTGTGTTTGACCATTGACATCTCAGCAACCAATGATCGCACAGACAACAGAAGCGGAGTTTCACAAACTTGAATGATTCCTTGCCATGAATTTGAAAAAAACAGGATAAGAAGGGCTATTCATGGTTTTTTAGAAAATCAACGGCTAAATTGAAAATATTGACAAAACGACTAATGTTGAGCGGGAAATACTCAGATGGTAAAAAGTTGCATACGATCATTTTAGATTTAATTAAATTTTTTCAGAATTTTTTTTCAAAATTTTTTGTTTCGAAAATTGTTCCTGCCAACGAAGTATTTGTTTATCTTCAACAATCGGGTCTCTTACCTCATCTACACGGCTTTTTCATCGAAAAACCTTATTTACACGGCTTGTTCACCGCAAAACCCGTGTAGATAATGCAACAGAGTGCTATGTCACCCAAGTGAACTCGATCGCGATCGAATTTTATTTAGATTTATTTACACTCTCTCTCTCTCTCTTCCTCACTCACTTTTACTGCCTGTTTTTCGCCGGAAATATCCGATTTATGCCGCGACAAACTCGACGCCTAGGATCCCCTGTGGGTGGCAAAAGAAACCCTTCCAGGCCTTCCGGAAAATCGTTTGTTCTTGTCCCACCCTCTGCAAACATAATAATCGCCCCCGCTCTCGAACGTTCACGCTCACGTCGAAAAAATCATCTGAATTTTTATTACCCACTGTCCACTCTGGCAACTCAATTTAGAGTTCTCCGTGAGTGCAATGGTCGTTTTTTTTCAATCATCCCCCTGACCCCGGAACCGAAAGAGCGTCTTTTAAATTATTTTTTCCATCGTTCGCCACGCCTCCTTCATGAACTATTATTGAAGAGCTCTGCTCTGAAAAGCAATTTACTTAGGCCCGAATTGCAAGATCTTAAGATTTAACTTAGGATCGATCTTAAGATCGAACTTAAGATCAAACTTTCCATTGAACTTAAGTTAGAACTTAAAATCGAACTTAAGTTGCAATTTAAGATTAACCATAAGTTCGAACTCAAGTGTCATTATAAGTTCATACTCAATGATGTTGAGTCCCTTTGAAATCTTTTAATGTTAATTGTTCAATAAATAACTTCTTAATCGTCGTGAAATTTTTATACGACCTCCTGAATACTTCATGTAAAAACATATTCAATTTTCAGAATTCTATCATTATTACTCCAACCTCCTTAAGGGTTAAAATGAAAAATGATGAGAAAATTCTGAAAATTTTGTATGTTTTTGTATGAAGTATTTAAGAAGTCGTGTAAAAATTTCACGACGATTAGGAAGCTCGTTATTCAAATATTAACATTTTGTTAAGAACAATTTTTTAAACAAATTTAAAAAAAACATTTATCAATCAACTTCATTTTTTTCCGTTGCTTTCAATATAGTGTAGATATTAAAAAATTGAGAGGTCAAAAAAAAACTTATGGCAAAGTTATATCAGTTTCCATAAGACTACATTTAATTTAATTTAATTTGTTAATGTTAATTGTTCGATAAGGAGCTTCCTAATCGTCGTGAAATTTGTACACGACCTCTTAAATAATTCATCCAAAAATATACCAAATTTTCAGAATTTTCTCATCATTTGCGATTTGGGACTCAACATCCTTAAGTTCAAACTCTAGTTCGAACTTCAGATCGATCTTAAGTTCATATTTGGTTCGAAGTTTGAACTTGAGATCCATCTTGAGCTTAAACTTAAGTTCGATCGAACTTAACTATTTTGACAACTAATGTCAAAAAACACGGTTGAGGGAGGTGATGAAAGAAGTTTGATTGAACGAAGTTCAATATAAAGATGGATCTTAAAATCAAACTTCAAACCAAACGTAAGATTGAACTTAAGATGGATCTGAAGTTCGTACTAAAGTTTGAACTTAAGTATGAACTTATAATGATACTTAAGCTCGAACTTAAGATTCATTTTAAATTGGAACTTAAGTTCGATCTCAAGTTCCAACTTGAGTTCAATGAAAAGTTTGATTTTAATTTCGATCTTAAGACGATCTTAAAATAGATGTTAAGAACTCAAAATTCGGGCCTTAGAGCTCCTTCATGAAGAAAGTTTAACGAAGGACGAACAAAAATCAGAAAAATTCGAAATTCTGATTCGCACAATATTTCCATAACGTTTTGAAATTTTCAAAATTTTGGAAAATCTTGAGCCCATTATCCGTTCTTTCCAAATTCTGATTATGACGTCCCAGCGAAAAATTGTATCTGATTTAAATTTCCATACTTCATGGTACAATAAAAATCTGAAAAAAATTAGCAATATTTGGCATGCTATAAACAACAATTATCAATAATAATATTGCTCGAAAGATGTTAATAAATTGTTTAAACAATTGTTAATGACAATTTGTTAATTACTTCTGGGCAATATTGTTATTGATTAACAATGATCAATAATTATTATTGATAATTGTTGTTTATAGCGTGCCAAATGCTGCTGAATTTTTTTAGATTTTCATTGTATCACGAAGTATGGAAATTTCAATCAGATACAATTTTTCGCTGGGACATAATCATCAGAGTTTCGAGCGAAAATAGTTTTTAAAAAAATTTCATAGGAAAATTCTGAAATAATTCCAAGCGATTCCATGCTACGCTACTTTACTTCTTTCATACTTGATATTTTCTCTTAAACTCTATTTTTTTTTAGTTACGTTGCATCTTTAAAAAATTGTCTTTTTTAGTCAAAGGTGAAATAACTTTGCGAGAAAAAATCGTACGAAAATTAAAAAAAAAACGAAAGTGGAGTAGATGAAAAAGACAAAAAAAATGTACTCAAACTGTGCGCCCAATTCGCGATACTCGAAAAAAGGCCAAAAAACCGTCACGTACAAAAGTGCATGCCAGGTCGAAAAAAAATCATAAAAAATATTTTTAAAAAGCGAAACAAAGCTGAATATCTTCCCGTCAAAAAGCTTTTTAAAAAGTTTGATTATCCTTATTTTTACGGAATTATGCAACTTCCAGTGTGACAAGAAATATCGACTGGTGTATCAAAACTTTTGCGTAGGGGTGTATCTCAAATCCAAAATCGACCTTGTTAAGTTGATCTTTCCAAATTTAGTCCGAAGTATCATCATCATCATCGAATGCACCCGTACAAAAAAATTCGGCTCGATTACTGCAAAATTGAAGTATTATTCTCCGTAATTATATTACCTCAATGTGATTACGTGTTTACACCGAAAAAAAGGCTTAGTAATATCAACTACCCAGCTGCGATCACGGAAAATTCGTTTGAATCAATCGTCACATATTTGATTCGATTACCCCGTTGTTGAAATAACAAAACTGGTGTCGTTGTTTCGAATGTGTACTGCATTCACCGCAATTACAACATTGGATCAAAATGATTTCAAACGAGATTGATTCAACAACTTGTTTTCTCATTCAATCGAATATTTAGTCATTTACTGGAAGTAAATAAAATTGTTTTAACTGTATGTTTCGTCTCATCAACAAAATCTAGTTTTTATTTGAGCTATTCATCCAGTTAAAAAGAATAGTAAATGCTTTCAAGTCGATCAAATTGTTTTATAAATTTGACTAAATATTTCAATGCAACCACAACACATTTAGTCGATAGTACGTACAGTAACTACCACGATCTCGGCACTTCGCCCGAGATCCGTAAGGTGGCGACGGGTCGGCGCGCGCTCTCGCGCCAGCGAGACAGTCACCGAGCACCGATAAGTACCAGTGTATTACCAGCATCGGAGTCCACAATTAACTTTAAATTGATGGAACATTACCCGCGCTCTGTGGTCGCGGGTAATGTGGTCTATGGACTAAAGACTCGTGCTCTTTATGGGCGTAAAGATAAATAAGTTAAATTTTCACTTAACTGTTTAATCTCACGATTAATTAGTTAAGTAAAAGCCCTCGTAGCTTAAACAAATATTGCACATCATCAAATGTTATGTTAATTCAATTGAAACTATCTAGCTTTATATTGAATGCATTTTTTTCCGGTGAACAACATCTGAATTGCATAGAAAATATAAACTTGTTCATTCAACAAAACCATTTGGTTATGCAATCGCATATTGAGTGCATTTTACCAAATATAGAATCAAAACAATGTAATTTTCAATTGAAAGGATTTTCTACTCTGTTGGGTCAAGGATGTATTTATGGGAATGCAATTTTTGTTTCCATTTTGATACACGTTTTGAGTTAAATGAATTACACACTTCGTTCGCCACCCGTAACCGCCGGGTTTAGTTAATTCAAACCAAAGTTTTTTCACTTTACCAAACTTTTTTCTCGGTGTACTTTTTTAGTATGTAATCAGTGGCATAGTCCAATTATTGAAATAATGGTGAATTAAATAAAGGGGATATGTGGTCGTTTGCAAAAATCAGGTCAGTATTTTTTTCGAAATGCAGGAAAATTAAAAAGTCAATCAAAAAATCGTGATAATAATATCAATGCCTATGATGTTGGAGCAAGGATTATTGCATTCATCGTCAAAACTCGTATCACTGAATAAAAGCTCGACTTCATAGTTTCGCAGTCATTGTTGAAATACCAGTGACAAGAGAAAACCACAAAATATGTTTCAGTCGTATTTGTTCTCCCAACGAATTCATACACGGACTCTTTTACAAGAGTATCAATTTCCAATGCAATTATTGAGTGCGTAAACCGTGTAATTGAAAATACCGAGAATTCGGAGATGAAAGTAAATCTTCTAGGTCAATGAATCTTTTATTTTTCGATGTACAAATCGAGAAGTTAGATGTTTTCATAATTCCCAGAGAAACACTAACTCAATCCCACATCAATGGCGTTTAAAACGATGAGTAATATTATAAGACAATTAACGAAGTATCGGAATCGATTATAACAAATTTTTTAATTAAAAAAAAAGTTTCTTAAAATCATTTGTTGTCCTGTCAACTCAATAAATATCTGATGCTCATCCAATGATATGATGCATAATTTTGTTAACAATTCCACTGAAGGTCAGAAGTATTTGGTTTTAAAAAGTGCATTACATTATTTCTTTATTTTTTTTTTATCAACCTGTGATAAGAAATGTTAGGTGGAACTTTGGATTTTTTAATTGATTTTTTTTTAATTTGTTGAATTAATCGTCTGTAAAAAGCCTAATTAATCGTCTAAACAATTTCAACGCAACATATTGAAAATTACACAAGCCAGAGCAGAGGCATTTTTTTATATTGAAAATTTGATAAAATTTTATTTCCCTCATTAATTTCTGGAAAAAAATTTCAAAAGTTTTCCCGCGATGTCTTGAAAATTGTACAAGTTAGATCTGTGGATCCTTTTTTCGAAAATTTCAAATTTTTTAGAATTTGCCGCAATCGATCGAATCTCACAAAATTCTATAGCGAACAATCTTGATCACTATATTATTTGCATTGAGAATTTCGGTGCAATATTTTGAAAATTACACAAGCTTGAATGCAAACACTGTAAAAAATTATGAAGTTTTTAAATATGAAGGTTTTTTGCATATACAGTAGATTCAATTTAATATGGGTCGTTCTATGTCAAATCGACTAAAAGTTGGAATCAACCCCTTTCAATTTCGATGAAATTTGGTCAGAAGTTTTCGTTTTTAATAAAACAAAGTTCTATCGAAGGAAAAAAAATAAAAAATTTTTTTTCGAAAGATATGCAAAATTCAAAATTCCACCATTTTTTAAATCTTTCAAGTTTATTTTTTAAATATCTCGAAAACTATTATAGTTACACAAAAATCGTTCTGGATTCGTCTTGAAGAGTATACTTGTGGCTACAAAAAAAAAAATATGCCGAAAAAAAATTTGATAAATGATGAATTTGGAGAATTTTGAATTTTAAAAAATCGTGAAAATCCACGATCAACATTAAATTTTTGATTACATTTTTTTTATATAATACCTTGTACTGATCTTAAACGATCCTGACATTTTCAGGTTTGTTCCAAAAACATAAATTTTTGAATTTTAGTAAAAAAAACAATTTCTTGTTACCTCTAAGTTAAGTAAAATTGAGCAATCATGTAATTTTATAATTTTGACCAGTAAAGGTTTCAATTAATGACATAAGAATATAAAAACGGAAACATAATTGAAGATGCATTTTTATTAATTTGGTAAAGCGTTTTAAGCTTACACTTAATATATATGTATAAGTAATATACATAGATAAATTAAATAGATTGAATTTATTTGACTCAACTAACTGCACAAGTTAAAGGGTGCTTCTTTTTTCGAAAAATCCAAAATTTAATGGTAGCTTTAACAATCGATCGATCGAAAAAAATTCAATAACTCGAAATCTCGATCACTATAATTATCCTCGCCAGAAATTTCTATGCAATATCTCGGAATTTGGACCAGTCAGCATGGCTATGCAATTTTGAAATTCAATTTTTTTTAAATTTCAATTTAAAACGTTAAATTCAAAATTTTTAATTTTTATATACGGGATTGTATTGAAACCTCAAAAAAAAATCCCTTTAAAAAACTCCCTTTGTCGAGAAGCAAGGATTTGCTTCACAATTGTTTGTGGCATAAAATTTTTCTGGCGGCCTCATTTTTGGGACGAACTTTTTTGCTTATCTAAGATCAAAATTTCTTCTTTCTCAATGAAAAAAAAAATAGTTTCCACATCACCTAAATAACGTTTAAAAAAAGGAAGGTACGAATTTTACTCACGTTTACTAAATGCCTCGACGCTGGAAGACACGATAACTAGCAGACAAAGTATGATAATCGAGTAATGGGAAGTGATTTTGACCAGCGTTCCTGTCATCCTGATAGTATAAAGTCTTGATTCGTGGTCCAAGAGAGATTTAATCGGTATTCTTCTCTGAATCTAGTCTAATACACTTCTTCTTCTATACTTCTTTTTTTTCTTCTTCTTCTTCTTCTTCTTTTTCTTCTTCTTCTTCTTCTTTTTCTTATTTTTCTTCTTCTTCTTCTTCTTCCTCTTCTTCTTCTTCTTCTTCTTCTTCTTCTTCTTCTTCTTGGTCTACTTCCTCCTCCTTTCCCACGAGTCTCGTTATTTCAACGAGCAAAATAAGCTTCACCAAGGTACCGATGTTACCGCGACGAGCAGGTGTTTTCGAGTGAACGATATTCGACTATGCGCCGGCAAGTTTTATACGAATACGGCGCGCACAGTCGGATGACACAAGAGATAACTAAACGCTGTGGTAGAGGTGGCGAAGGACCAGCAAAAGCGGCTGCTTCTGCGCTCGCTCCTGCTGTTGCTTTTGCCATTCCCTACGTATACATATGGATCATTCCATGCCAAATCGACCAAGAGTTGGAATCGACCCCTTTCAATTTCGATGAAATTCGGTCAGAAGTTTTCACTATTAACGAAACGAAATTCTACCAAAGGAAAAGAATTTAAAAAATTTTTGCTGAAAGTTATCAAAAATTCAAAATTTCACAATTTTTCAAATCTTTCAAGTTTATTTTTTAAATATCTCGGAAACTATTATAGTTACGAAAAATCGCTCTGAATTCGTCTTAAAGAGTATACTTAGGGCTGTGAAAAAAAAAATATTTCGAAATTTTTTTTTGATCTATGATGAATTTGAAGAATTTTTAATTTTCAAAAATCGTGAAAATTTAAGTTGCACATTAAATTTTTGGTTTAATTTTTTTTATATAATATCTTGTACGGATCTTAAAAGATCCTGAAATTTTCAGAAAAGTGTTTTTTGTTTTTTGAAAAAATATGAATTTTCGAGTTTTCAAAAATCGTGTAAATCCACGATCAACATTAAATTTTTGGTTTAATTTTTTTAATATGATACCTTGGACTGATCTTAAAATATCCTGAAAGTTTCAGAATGGTGTTGTTTTGTTTAAAAAATTAAAAGATCCTGATATTTCCAAGATGGTGTTTTTTTGTTTCAAAAATATAAATTTTCGAATTTTGATAAAAAAAAAGAATTTTTTCACATAAATTCAAAAATGTATATTTTTGAAACAAAACAATACCATCCTGAAAATGTCAGGATCTTTTATTAGATCAGTCCAAGGTATTATGTTAAAAAAATCAAACCAAAAATTTAATCTGCAGCTTGGATTTTCACGATTTTTGAAAATTCCAAATTCTCCAAATTCACCATTTTTCAAAAAAAAATTTCGGAGTATTTTTTTTTTCATAGCCCCAAGTATACCCTTTAAGATGAATTCAGAACGATTTTTCGTAACTAGTTTTCGAGATATTTAAAAAATAAGCTTGAAAAATTTGAAAAATTGTGAAATTTTGAATTTTTTATAACTTTCGACAAAAAAAATTAATTTTTTTCCTTAGGTAGAACTTCGTTTTGTTAATAACGAAAACTTCTGACCAAATTTCATCGAAATTGAAAGGGGACGATTCCAACTCTTGGTCGATTTGACATGGAATGCATGTTGACCGGAGGTGCTGACGAAGTTATCCTTTTGGCCAATCCCATTGCCCCGTTGTAAGGTCACCCGCATTTTGCCAAATTCAATCTTTTTCCCATCCAATGTATTCGGGAATCGACGGCTATTTTATTATTTCTTTTAATCGACATCGAATCTCAGGAAACTGCACAAATATTTTGTACCCTCATATTCACTCGTATATATTAAAATCTAATGGCAATTTTTAATTCAAAAATAGCTGAAGATCTTCAAAATTTCGTTCTCGCATCTAAAAATTGAATCAAACCTCACACTAACTTGTTCTGAAGTAGAAAATAATTCCTAATTAGCTAAAGTTTCCCGAAACTTTACATCTGAATCTAAAAAATGAATAAAATATTACACTATTCTGGTATAAGAAAAAATTCATAATTAGCCGAAGAGTCTTGAAATTTCACACTTGAATCCAAGAAATAAATAAAATTTTACTCTAAATTCTCCTGGTGTGGGAAATGATTCGTAATTATCTAAAAATTCTCAAAGTTTTACACCAGAATAAAAAAATGGAATGAAATCTCACACTAACTTGTCCTGATGGAGTAAGAAATAATTCCTAATTAGCCAAAGACTCTCGAAATTTCAGACTTGAATCTAAGAAATAAATAAAATTTTACACTAACTTCTCCTGGTGTGGGAAATAATTCATAATTCGTTAAAGATTCTCAAGATTTTGCACTTGAATCTAAAAATTGAATAAAATCTTACACTATTTTCTCCTGGCTTAAGAAATAATTAGTAATTAGCTAAAGATTCTCAAAATTTTACACTTGCATCTTAAGAATTGAATAAAATCTTACACTATCTTCTCCTGGCTTAGGAAATAATTCCTAACTGGCTAAAGTTTCTCGAAATTTTACACTTGAATCTGAAAATTGAATAAAATCTCATGCTAACGTTTCCTGTTATTCTTCATAATTAGCTAAAGATTCTAGAAAGTTACACAAGTTTTACACAAGTCTAAAAGATTTTGTAACGTTCGGGGCTGATTTTTTTTCCACCGCGGAAGAATACAACAAAAGATCGAAAATATTTCTCTTGCTTGGCCTTTTTATTCAGGCTTATCCCTCGCAGTGACGTATTACCGCCTAGAGGCGAACCTAGGCAATCGCCTAGGGTGGCACAATTTGGGGGGCGCCACGATCTCTAATTTTTTTTCGATGTCTTCTTTTCTCCGGAACACCTGGACTTTTTCTTTTTTAATTTGACTAAAAGTGAAAATTATTATTGCCAAATTCTTTTTCTTCCATCTTATGATGAATGTACAGTGACCTCTTACCTATTTTACATGGTCGGGACTGACGCTTGCCACTTTTTTTACGGCGTGAGGGGTTTTCCACCACTGATAGAAATGGTGGCGACATCTCACGGCAAGGCGCGACATTACGACAGTTGACAGAGAGGAGAATAGAGTGGAGGATAGGGGAAGGATACCTCGGTAAAATAGTTGGTCCTAGTTTCGTAAAATAGCCGGCGAGGTAAAATAGCTGAAGGTAAAATAGATGAAAGTTGACTGTACTTATATTTTTTTTACATACATTCGAATTTTATTTGAGATTTGACACTCAGCGCCACCGGACGTCCCACAGTGGGGCCAAATCCCAAAAAGCTGACCAAAAGTCGAAAAATAAAGTTTAAGTTTCGGTAATTTTTAGTCGTGGGTTAGGTGGGGGAAGAGTCCGAAGGTCAAATTCTTGGCATCAGCGGGCCCTAGCCCTTATACCTGCTTTTGTACGGCAGTTAAAAGGGAGCCCTCGAGCGAGCTCGACGCGTCGTGCAGTAAATGACCATTTCAACGCTGTATTGAACAGAACGCCAAAACTTTACAATATATCCGATTCGAATTTTTTCGAATGGAATCAACAGCTGAAAGTGAGTATAAAATCATTGAGTAACTGAAAATTGATAATAATAGTTCATGCGATAATAATAAATGAATCATTTGTACGGAAATTCACGGAAAATTACAAGTGAAAATTCTAAAAACGTAGAGAAAAGTTGATAAGTTCCACAGTGTTCCACGAGCTGACCTATCACATGTTGTAGATGGATGTATTATTGAATGCAAAACATCGAAAATGGCTGCGCTTAGCTGCGCGCGTGTCATTGCTACGAGTTTTTGCAATATAAAACATAGTTTTCTGAATTTCGTACATTAACGACGCGGAATGTCTTTCTTGAATTGAATCTTTTTCTTGAATTTTATTGCGGTCTTCATTGTACACTGAAATACATTGGCACCCATCCAAGCAGCGTGTCGCGGTCGGTCGAGTTGAAGAGCGCTATATCTATATATGAGGGATTCTCTGTCAACTCAGCCACTTTTTTCGACCATCTCAGATGTGCCCCAGAATTGGTTATATTAAAGTGCTACTAATTTGTGAATTTCTTCACATTTTTAAATTAAAAATTTTACAAATCGCCGTTTTTTTTCAAAATGAATATATCTCGGAAATTTGAAGTAATTGAAAAAAAATGTTTGCACATAAGAGTTGTAGTTTTGTATTAGCATTCGAGCGGAATATTTGAAATAGTTTTTACGTTCCGGTAACGCTGATTTTTTACCAAAAAATAAAATGATTATTTTTTTATTCAAAAAAGGTCACTTTTTTGACTGAAAAAATTAGTCTTTCAGTATATCTGACGATATCGCGAAAAGATCACTAGAGTGACACGGATCGTGGTTCTAGGGTAAAAAAATGAAACCATACAAATTATTTTTTTTTCTACCGAAACCTGTGGCTGAGTTGACAGAGAACCCCTCATATGCCTCTTAGTTATATGGTTAAGCCCCAGAGGGGAGAGAATATCAGAGAGTTTAATGTATTGAGTTCTATGGACCGTAATTCTTTTTTATGCATATTTTATTTTTATTTTCGAATAATATTTAAAAATAAATAATAGAAACGAGGTTGAATATAGAATTATCCATCTATATAGATATTATATTTTACAATTTTAGAATTAGTCGCTGATGAACGTGTACATTCTCTATAAAAGTGATTTATGTCAAATGCGCCGTTTTGTTTTTATTTCAAATTTTAACTTCGGATTCGTAATCAACGCCCCCAAAAACCCCCGAGTACTGACTTTCAGCCGAATTTGTAACGTTTTCGACTTTCGGCCAGCTTTTGTGATGTAACTGCACTAGGATCGACCTGGTCATCAAAGCATCTGAATGCTCTTGCCACCTTGTGCATTGAATCAGAAATGACGTTAAATATCCAGTTTGACCAACTGATAGCAGAGTTTGCGTGGGTGGTTGAAAATTTTTACAAATAACTTATTTTCACCCGTGTTCTATTATTCATTAAACGTTTCGATATTTGTAGCTTGCTGTGCCGCCTAGGGGCGTCACAGAGCCTGCCTAGGGGCGCCACAGAGCCTAATCCCGTGAGGTAAACATTTTACAATCCAGCCGGAGAACGATTTTCCGGAGACCATTTCCCTCGGATACGTTGTATCCGTGGGAGTGGAATGGAGTTTGTCGGTCACTGTGGCGTTTATGATTGCACGTGGCACATTGATTCCGGTCATCCAGGGGACGAGCAATGGAAGAAAAAAATGTGCAATCCCCGTTGAACATTTGACTCGATTCGAATTTTTCTTTTCCGACAAACTTGCGCCTGCGCGGGTAATATCCACGAAGAAGATATTTTCTGAAAACTATGTTTACGTCATTGGGAAGCGAATCGTAGTGTTAAGTTATATAATATATATATAATATAATATAATATAATATAATATAATATAATATAATATAATATAATATATGTATAATATTAGAAAAAGGTAAAATTAAATAAACACCACGTGTATAAACTACGATTGTAGCACCATCGGTGACCTGAAAATAAAATTTTCGCCTAAAAATTCTATCTCTTGAGCAGAAGCAAATAAGTGTATTTTGCTTGTCACCAATAAGTTAGAATAGACCAGAATATGTAACCATAATCCAAAGCAGAGCTTGGCAAACTACCGGAACAAGTACAAACTAGCAAAGTACCGTAAGTACTTAAAGTATCAAGTACCGGCAGTACTTGAAGTACTACGTACTTATTACTTGAATTACTACATACTTATTACTTGAAGTACTTAATATTTAAAGTACTTGAAGTACAAGTACTTGAAAAATCACGTAAATATCAAGTACTTTTCAAGTTTTCAAGTATGTCTCGTAAGTTCTAGTACTTAAATTTCATTTCGTATTCTCATTTCATTTTTATTCGAGTACTTTTTTGTATCGAAACACATTTTCACCTTGTGCAATACACTGAGATTAGTCTGAGGCAGATTGGAACAGAAGTGTTTGAACAAAGAATTTAAAACAATTCAAAAATAGCATTAACGATGTAATCACGATTTATTTTGATAAAGGTTTGAAAAAGAAGAAATCAAGAATATAATACATGGATTAAAAAGTTTAAAACTACTCCAACTTCGTGTTCATCTTCAAAAAACTGTCGTAGACGTGAGGGACAGTATATCCGTACGTCACGAAATATTATTTTCAATTACATATTCAAAGGCTTTGTACATGCAAACATCAGAAAGACACATTTAAATGTACTTGATACTTGTACATGAAAAAGTACTTGAAGTACAGAAACGTATTCGAAATTTTAAGTACAATACTTGAAATACAGGCCAAGTACTTGCAAATTTAAGAACAATACTTGAAGTACTTTGTAAGTACTTGAAAATTTAAGTACAATTCTTAAAGTACTCTTTCAGTACTTTAAGTACGTCGTAAGTACCGGGTACTTCAAGTACTGCCGAGCTCTGATCTATATGATCTGTTCTTGAAGTACAGTAAAGTATTTGAAGTTTTAAGTACGATAGTTTTTAAGTACTTCAAGTTCTTTTTAAGTAGTACTTTTTGAAGTACTTCAAGTATGCCCAGCACTGATCCAAAGTATAAGGGAGGATAGGGCTAGTTGTAACAGAGGTAAGTTGTAACCCTCAATTTTGAGCGGGAAATTAAAACATTTTGATTGAAATTTTTTGATGAATCTGCTTCTTATAACGAAAGACATAAGGAAAGTACCGCTAGTGTCCCGCCAAACATCAAAATGAGAGGATATGCACACGAGCTCTATTTCGGTCAGGTATCGTAAAAAAAATACTTACAAAAATTGTGATTTCGACTATGAAAATTAAATTAATTGTTAAAGAACTAAAAGCGAGAAAAGCTCCTGGCCATGATCTCATAGATGGGAAAATACTAAAAGAATTGCCTAAAAAAGCCACCGTCTACGTATCTGCGTTGTTCAATGCGATAATTCGGCAATCGCATATTCCATCGCAATGGAAAACAGCACACATAATACTATTTTCAAAGCCTGGCAAACCCTCCAACGAGGTCGCGTCATACAGACCAATTAGCCTGCTACCCACTCTATCGAAAGTGTTCGAGAAAATAATACTGAAACGTATGAACACTGTTATTAACAGTAAAAAATTAATCCCCAAGCACCAATTTGGTTTCAGAAACAGACATTCGACAATCGAACAAGTTAACAGCTCCCATGTAGGTTTGCCGGAGTTCTCCCAGACCTACCGATACGGCACAAAATTGACACAACCCCAGTTGCCAAATGTCGTTTGGTAGTACTGGCACAATAAAAATGAATTATGTCACCAGTACTGTGCGAATGCTGATGGCTAGTACTGTCAGGTACACATAAATGAGTCTTAGCCGAGACTTGGTTCGGTATTGGCGATATATTGGGCCAAATGTTGTTTGGTAGTACTGGCACAATACAGATTAATTATGTCACCACTACTGGGCGAACGCTGATGACTAGTACTGACAGGTAAAGATAAATGGATCTTAGCCGAGAGTCGGTTCGGTATTGGCGATATATTGGGCCAATGTTGTATTTTATACTAGTTGCAGATTATTTCGTGAGACACCCGACAATCATCTCAGTATTGGTTATGTGTTGGGCTGACTTTCAACGGAACACACAAGTGCAAATTAATTCTGCATGAGCCCAAAAGTTGACTCAGGACTGGGCATACAGTGGGGTGATATTTGCGTTTTGTGTGTCGATCGCGCATTGCCAATACGATATCATGAGTTGTCCGAACGCTGGGCGTGTATTGGGCTGATGTATATTTTATTATTGGCATACCGACTATCTCGATATACACCCGACAGTCAGCTCATCACTGGGGACGCCCTGGAAGCGAGAGAGCAGCAAACTGTCAAGAGCCAGTACTTATACAATTCAAAATCAATATTGGGACAACGTCGGTTTGTTAACACTGGCCCAAATTATGGTGCCGTGAATCGGCTCATTACTGTTCACAAGTATTGACTTAGAACAAGTACCCAGTTTTGGGCCAGACATTATTGCCAGACATTATTAGTTCTCCACTCGGCCGATAGATGGCGAGCGCGGAGCTGGCGTTCGCGCAAGCGAATACTCCGCGTGGAGGGTATATCCTGAAGCGCGTGATCGGTGAAAATTAGACATTCTCTCGATTCTCGACCCGAAAGGTCGAGATGAAACTTTATTCGGGCCTGGTGACTACCTGTATAGATTACTATAGGCATTTTACCTATCTCACTAAGCTAAGTCGAGTTTCCAGTCCATGTATGGAATGTACCGGCAAAGTATTGATTTATAGCTTGTCTCAGAACTGGCAATAATGCCTGGCCCAAAACTGGGTACTTGTTCTGAGCCAACACTTGTAAACAATGGAAAGCCGATTCACGGCAACATAAGTTGGACCGGTGTTAACAAACCGAGATTGTCCCAATATTGATTTTGACTTGTATCAATACTGGCTCAAGACAGTTTGCGGGTATTAGCAGCTACAGTACTGAGCTAAGACTAAGCTAATTTTCCGGTCTATGTATGGGCATGTACTGGCAAAGTATTGATTTAGGGTTTGTCTCAGGACTAGCGATAATATCTGGCCCAAAACTGGACACTTCTTCTGAGCCAATACCCATAAAAAATGTCGGGCCGATTCATGGCACCATAACTTGGACAGGTGTTAACAAACCAAAGTTGTCCCAGCATTTATTTTGACTTGGGCAAGGGTTGGCCCTCGGTAGTCTGCCAGTATTGGCAATTCTGGCATTAGTACAGTGCCAATGCCAACCCTGTCCGCGAAACCTACATGGGAGGGTTTATAACACCATATGAAACTCAATCGAGAAAAAAATGTATTGCTCGGCTGTTTTTCTTGACATAAAACAGGCTTTCGACAAAGTGTGGCACAATGGACTCCTATACAAAATAAAGCAAATCTTACCCCAGTATTTTCTTTTAATGAAGTCATATCTCAATACGAGAAAATTTCAAGTATGACAAGGACAGGAGCTCTAGCAACTCTACACAATTGAATCTGGAGTGCCGCAAGGAAGTGTGCTTGATCCCGTGTTGTACAAACTTTTTACAGCTGATTTACCTACGGAAGGCAACACAACGATCGCCACTTATGCTGATGATACAGCTATACTTGCAACCGATAAAAATCCAGAAACAGCATCAATACTACTCCAAGAACAAATAGACAAAATCCAGGAATGGCTAGACAAATGGAGAATGAAAGCTAGTGAATCTAAGTCAGTACAAATCACATTCGCAACTAGGAAGGGAAATTGTCCAAGCGTAAAACTATACAACCAGCCGCTGCCGATCGTGGATGAGGTCAAATACTTAGGAATGCACCTCGATAGAAGAATAACATGGGCCAAGTACATTCGAACAAAGCGAAGACAGCTCGATTTGACTGTCAATAAAATGTACTGGCTCATTGGCAAAAAATCAAAACTATCGCTGGACAATAAAGCAGGGGTTGCGAGCGAAACGTTTTGCTCGATCGGGGATTTAATCCTTGAGCGAGCACATTGCAGGTATACGAAGGGTAGCTCGTATCGCGAGAGGAACTTTATGGTATACCGGGACGATCGAATCGGAGAGGGAGCGCAAAGAGACTCAGGTAGTTTCCCTCTCCTCGCGAGTCGAGGAGACATTTATTTTTGGGGATCGTATCGCGAGCGAGTAAATAGTTCTCGGACGAGGTTTCCATCCTATCGCGAGTTATTGGGTGTCTCGAGTCCGTCGGATCGATCCTATGAGGATCGAAACGTCCGAGAACTCTTCCAGTAAAACTCGCCGAGGATCAAAACCTCGAGCGACGCAAAAGGGTTTCGATCTTTACCTGGCCCGATCTCGTTGGGCATAGGATGTTTCCCTCTTTGTTTTGCGTTACATTATATATGTACGATCTTGACTATTGGATGAAATATTGAAACGGCATTTTTACATGAAATAATAAAACATTGAACTTTAAAAAAATTGTTAGTGCAAAAATATCATAGATTACATATTATGATTAATGTAATCTTTTCAATGGAAGCGTATTTTTTTTAAATATTCTACTATTAAAATGACGATTGTTTTTGAACGCTTCATTTTCTTTTGTGCATGCAACCGTTAATAGTTAATTACGTTGCAACAATCTTTTTTTTTTATTTTAAGCCGACAATTATTTTTTCATCTTTGAATTCTTGGGAAACAGGAGTATTGAAATACAAATTTTTGTTAACATGATTAATGTTTGCGAATTGCCGTAATTTCGTTGTTTTTCTAAATTATCATTTCCTGTTATTCTTTTATTTGCATTTTTGCTTGACAATTATCACCAGTGATGAATGTAACGAAAAATTATGATACATACAGTTGATAGGTAAGCACTAACGCAAGCCGGGCTTTCGTAAACCGGATCAACAAATAATAACATATATCTATGAATATATATGTGGCATTCCACGGTATTTCGATCAAAATCTTACATTGATGATTTCGATTTTCCTCTAAACTTGTTATATAAATAAGGACATTCAAAAAAATTTCCCAAATTTTTTCAGAATTTTTCAGCCACGCGTTTTTTGGATTTATTTATTTATATTTTTAAACAAAAGCGACAACTTTGTGAAATCTGAAAAAATGCCGAAAAATCTAAAAAAATATAACAAATTTTTTGGGGTTTGTTCCATAACGGAGATTTCAATACTCTATGAGTCAAATTCAAAAAATTAAAAAAAAAAGTTGACTCATAGAGTTTTGAAATCTCCATTTTGGAACAAAGCCCAAAAATTTTGTTATATTTTATTAGATTATTTTTTATTTTTAATATCCTTTTTTATATAAAAAATTTTATTAGATTATTTGTTATTTTTAAAGTCCTTATTTATATAAAAAATTAAGAGGAAAATCAAAATCATGAAGGTAAGATTTTGATCGAAATACCGTGGAATGCCACATATATTTATATAATATATATATATAATGCATTCCGTGCGATTTCGAACGGTCAAAAAGTTGTCCACTCTAAAACATTGACATTTTGTCAAATTATTTAATTATATGAAAAAGGGTAGTGTACATTTTTTCAAAATTTTGGGATCGCATTTTTTTGAGTTTTTGAGAATTTCATAATTGTCTGAGTACCGTTATATCTTGAAACTCTATCTCTATATACATATATATCCATCATATGTACACCCCGTGATAATATATATAGGTATAGACATTGTAGCGATGACCGTACGGAGAGCAAAATTCAGGTAAGGATCGAAACGGCTCGACTCTCGACGAGTTTTGCTCCTCGAAGAGTTATACTCCATCGAGCCCATGCGCATTCGATCCTCGGCGATCGACCCGTTCAATGAGTTCCGACGGGAGATCCCATTGACTCAGTATACCTATATATCTGTATACGTATATATTAGACTGATTCGCGAAATTAGATTTTTTTTTTTTTTTTGAAATCTTTGATTAAATACTTTCGGGGAAGTGAAAAAGATGCCTGTTGAAAGCAGAGCTCTGAATATTGATATATTTAGAAGTCCCGCGTAGCGAATTTATATTTTAGATTTAAATGACACAGGAAAAATAAATTCAAACTTTGAAATTTTTTACCTCGACTTCGTGTGAACTACTGTTGGTCGTTTCTTTAAAAATTAGGTTATTTACGATAATGCAATTCAAACTTTTTTTCAAGAAAGATTTCACAATATTTAGTAATAAGTTTTAACATTTTTCCGGAAACTAAAAAAAGGGAAATTTACTCAAAATTTAATTTTAACTTTGCATAACTTTCGAAGTAGTGAGTTTTTCAAAAAAATCTTGGGAGACCTTTTTTGTAAAGCGTTCCATTCCCTATAAGAATATGTATCGCAGATTTTGGTACAAGGACGTGAAGTCGAGGTATGACATTTCAAAGTATAAACATTTTTTTTCCTGTATTATTTAAATGGAAATTCGGGATGAGAGATCTCAAAATATTAATATTGAGATCGCTGCTTATATATGTATATATACGCCCGTTCATTCCTGTGCGCCCCGTGTTAATGCATATAGGTATAGGTATAGTAATGATGACCATACGGAGAGCAAAATTCAGGTAAGGATCGAAACGTCTCGCCTCGTGAGAGGTTTCGATCCTCAGGCTTAGTATACCTATATACATCTCTGTCTCGCTCCCTCGCTCTATATCTCTCTCTCTATATCTATATACATATATATCCACGCTTATTCCTATACACCCCGAGATAATATATATAGGTATAGACATTGTAGCGATGACCGTACGAAGAGCAAAATTCAGGTAAGGATCGAAACCGCTCGACTCTCGACGAGTTTTACTCCTCGAGGAGTTATACTCCATCGAGCCCGTGCGCATTCGATCCTCGATGATCAACACGTTCAATGAGTTCCGACGGGGGATCCCATTGACTCAGTATATCTATATGTATCTCTCTGTATACGTATATATTAGACTGATTCACGAAATTAGATTTTTTGTTTTTTAAATCTCCGATTAAATACTTTCGGGGAAGTGAAGAAGATGCCTGTTGAAAGCAGAGCTCCGAATGTTGATATATTTAGAAGTCTCTCGTCGTTAATTTAAATTTTAGATTTAAATGACACAGGAAAAAAAAATTCAAACTTTGAAATTTTTTACCTCGACTTCGTGTGAACTACTGTTGGTCGTTTCTTTAAAAATTAGATTATTTACGATAATGCAATTCAAACTTTTTTTTCAAGAAAGATTTCACAATATTTAGTAATAAGTTTCAACATTTTTCCGGAAACGAAAAAAAGGGAAATTTACGCAAAATTTAATTTTAACTTTGCATAACTTTCGAAGGAGTGAGTTTTCAAAAAATCTTGGGGGACCTTTTTTGTAAAGCGTTCCATTCCCTGTAAGGATATGTATCACAAATTTTGGTACAGGGACTTGAAGTCAAGGTATGTCATTTCGAAGTTTAAACATTTTTTTTCTGTATTATTTAAATGGAAATTCCTGATGAGAGATCTCAGAATATTAATATTAAGATGAGCTCTGCTTATATTATATATATATATAAGCAGAGCTCTCAATATTAATATTTTGAGGTCTCTCATCTTGAATCAGAGCTCTATTCAGAGCTCTGCTTTCAACAGGCATCTTTTTCACTTCCCCGAAAGTATTTAATCAAAGATTTCAAAAAAAAAAAAATTCAATTTCGTGAATCAGTCTAATATATACGTATACAGAGAGATATATATAGGTATACTGAGTCAATGGGATCTCCCGTCGGAACTCATTGAACGGGTCGATCGCCGAGGATCGAATGCGCATGGGCTCGATGGAGTATAACTCCTCGAGGAGCAAAACTCGTCGAGAGTCGAGCGGTTTCGATCCTTACCTGAATTTTGCTCTCCACACGGTCATCGCTACAATGTCTATACCTATATATATTATCACGGGGTGTACAGGAATAAGCGTGGATATATATGTATATAGATATAGAGAGAGAGATATAGAGCGAGGGAGCGAGACAGAGATATATATAGGTATACTAAGCCTGAGGATCGAAACCTCTCACGAGGCGAGACGTTTCGATCCTTACCTGAATTTTGCTCTCCGTATAGTCATCATTACTATACCTATACCTATATACATTAACACGGGGCGTACAGGAATGAACGGGCGTATATATACATATATAAGCAGCGATCTCAATATTAATATTTTGAGATCTCTCATCCCGAATTTCCATTTAAATAATACAGGAAAAAAAATGTTTATACTTTGAAATGTCATACCTCGACTTCACGTCCTTGTACCAAAATCTGCGATACATATTCTTATAGGGAATGGAACGCTTTACAAAAAAGGTCTCCCAAGATTTTTTTGAAAAACTCACTCCTTCGAAAGTTATGCAAAGTTAAAATTAAATTTAGAGGACATTTCCCTTTTTTTTAGTTTCCGGAAAAATGTTAAAATTTATTACTAAACATTGTGAAATCTTTCTTGAAAAAAGAGTTTGAATTCCATTATCGTAAATAACCTAATTTTTAAAGAAATGACCAACAGTAGTTCACACAAAGTCGAGGTAAAAAATTTCAAAGTTTGATATTTTTTTTCCTGTGTCATTTAAATCTAAAATTTCAATTAACGACGAGAGACTTCTAAATATATCAACATTCGGGGCTCTGCTTTCAACAGGCATCTTCTTCACTTCCCCGAAAGTATTTAATCGGAGATTTAAAAAACAAAAAATCTAATTTCGTGAATCAGTCTAATATATACGTATACAGAGAGATATATATAGATATACTGAGTCAATGGGATCCCCCGTCGGAACTCATTGAACGTGTTGATCATCGAGGATCGAATGCGCACGGGCTCGATGGAGTATAACTCCTCGAGGAGTAAAACTCGTCGAGAGTCGAGCGGTTTCGATCCTTACCTGAATTTTGCTCTTCGTACGGTCATCGCTACAATGTCTATACCTATATATATTATCACGGGGTGTACAGGAATAAGCGTGGATATATATGTATATAGATATAGAGAGAGAGATATAGAGCGAGGGAGCGAGACAGAGATGTATATAGGTATACTAAGTCTGAGGATCAAAACCTCTCACGAGGCGAGACGTTTCGATCCTTATCAGAATTTTGCTCTCCGTATGGTCACCGTTACTATGCTTTTAAAACATGAGACTATTTTTGTAATTCGCAATCTCCAATTAATTACCTTCAGGGAAGTAAAAAAAAGATTCCTGTTTAAAGCAGAGCTCTGAATATTAATATTTAGAGGTCTCTCGTCGCAAATTTATTTTTTATATTTAAATGACACAGGAAAAAAAAGTCAACCTTTGAAATTTTTCACCTCGGCTTCAAGTCAATACACCAAAACGAGCGATGCATGTTCTTGTAGGGAATTGAATGCTCTACAGAAAACGTTTCTCATGATTTTTCGATAAACACTCTCCTTCAAAAGTTATTCACGGTCTAATATATATGTATATTAGACTGTGAATATGTGTTAACTACTGTTGGCCATTTCTTTAAAAATTAGGTTATTTATGATAATGAAATTTGAACGTTTTTTTAAAGAAAGATTTCACGATATTTAGTAATAAGCTTTAACATTTTTCCGGAAACTAAAAATAAAAGGAAAATTTATTCTAAATTTAATTTTACCTTTGAACAATTTTCAAAGCAGTGAGTTTCTTCAAAAATTTCTAAACATTTTCAAACAAATTTTCCAAAAATTTTTAAATTTTATTTTCTTTTATAAATTTAAACGTTGTTTGCGATAAAATCGTGAAAAAAGCTCAAAAAAACATTTTCTCATTTTAATGGTGATAACGAAGTGTTTAGGGGCAATAAACATGATTCTTCAATTTTTTTCAAAAATTCGATTGCTTGAAACTTGAAACAAAAAAAAACATTCGATAGATCAAATTGAAACTTAACAGTGTCTTTGTGGGTATGTTGAGCTGTAAACGTTACGCTCAACATTAGTCGTTTTATCAATATTTTTAATTTTGCCTTTAATTTCCAAAAAAAAACAATAAATAGCCTTTTTTCTCCTGTTCTTTCAAATTCATGGCAAGAATGGGAAAATTGTTTTTTTCAAAAAACTATTGACAATTTTTCAGACCATTAATTTAAGTTTGTGAGACGCTCCTTCTGATTGATGTGCGATCATTGGTTGCTGAGATATCAATGGTTGAATACAAAAGGATCTTCTTTCATTAAAAGTTCAATATCTCAGCGAAAAATGGTCACAGCGAGGACTCAACAAAAAGCAAATTGAAGTTAAATAAACAAGCTATTCGGTTCATGTAATAGTTTAGCTGGAAAAAATTTTTCCAAGTAACTGCACAAAAAAAAAAGATTGGTTTGTCTTACTATTTCAGATTTCTCAAGATTGCGTAAAACCTATAGCTTCGAAATTTTGTTGGCTGAAAGATCTTAAAACTAGAAACTTGAAGCTTCAAAATACTTTTTCAAGACCTCGATTGGACAATTTTTCACTGAGATACGGCATTGTTAAAAACCACTAAAAATTGGAAAATTTGTTGATCTCTTAATTTTTTTCAGTAACGTATATATAAATACACACACACATATATATATATATATATATATATATATATATATATATATATATATATATATATATATGTACGCCCGTTTATGCCTGTGCGCTCCGTTTTCATCTATATAGGTATATGCATAGTAGCGATGACCGTGCGGAGAGCCAAACTCAGGTAAAGATCGAAACCCTTTCGCTTGGCGAGCGGTTTTGCTCCTCGAGGAGTTATACTCCGTCGAGATCGTGGGGATCCGATCCTTGAAGAACTTTTACCTGTCGAGAGCGCCGGGATTCAATCGTTGAACGATTCAAACTGCCCGATCCTTCCGACTCGGCGCTCGTTCGAGGAGGGGATCGTCTCCCGAGTTTCGTGTGCCGTTCTTTCGAAGAGTTATATCGCGGGGGTATTAACTCACCAACGAGTTATATAGCTACCTGCTCGGTACGAGCATGCTCACTGAACGAGTAAAACTCGCAAGGATCGGAGATTTTACCTGTTCTTCGGCTCGCTCGCGATTCGCTCGCAATCCCTGCAATAAAGTAGCCATTTATAAAATGATGTTAAAACCTACATGGACATATGGCATTCAAATCTGGGGAACAGCCAGAAACTCCAACATTGAAATTCTCCAGAGATTCCAATCAAATACACTTAGAATAATCACCAACGCTTCCTGGTACATGACCAACAAAAATATACACAGAGATCTCAAAATAAATACAATTAAAAAGGAGATACAGCTTTACAGCGAAAAATACCAGCTGAGAATAACTGACCACCCCAACCAATTGGCATCAACCCTTCTGAACGAAGAAACTATCACCAGACGTCTCAAGAGATTTGAACCGAAAGATCTAAGAGAGCGATTTACAATATAAAATCACAATACATTATTACTCTGTCATTATATTTAAGGGCGGGGTAAAGTATTAAAATTTTTTTTTTCATTTTTTTAAATTTTTTAAATGAATGCATAATATCTCAAGAATATTGTGTTAAAATTTCAAGTCGATCGGAGTAAAATTGACGAAGTTATGAGTATTTGAGCGTCTATTGCTCCATGCCGGGTTTTATACCTGGGCGGCAGCTGCGCGGCGCGCTATTGTTTTTTCATCATTTTGTTAATAACATTTTGGAATTATAATTACGCAAAACTAATCTTTCGAGTACCTTTAATATGCATGAATTTTCTCAGATTTTTATGCAATCGAGAAGTGTTCTCAAACTTATATGCAATGAGCGCTAAGCGACCAAACTCTTCTGCGTTTTTCAAACCGTTTTTCTGAGACTTGTCATATTTGAAGTCCGTGTGCACGATAACTCAAAATCTACTGGACCAATCGTTTTGAAATTTTGCACAGTACTTCTTCACATAATTCACCAGGTATTGTCGAGAGCTTTTTTGTTTTTTTTTAACAATTACTAATTTTTCAACAACAAATTAGCCGATTTTTTTTAGCGAAAATCGGGTTTTTGGCTCCCAAGTGCTACGAAAAATCGAAAAAAAAAATCCTCCCGTCATTACCTCGAGAAACATCTCCTTTGACAAATGCATTTTGATTGTTTTGTTTCAGATGATTCTGTTGCGAGTTATGGTGTACACCGCAAATCAACTTTTTTTCGAGGCGCCTCCGGGGTTTAATTTTCACTCGCTCAATTTGAATATTTTGCAATGCAAATTTAGGAGAATGGTGTTCAAATGTTACTTTATTATATGTAAATTTTTCAACAAACGAACACTATCCGTTACGCCAAAAAAAAATCTTAAAAACATGCCTTTTTATCGCCGAATTAACTTTACCCCGCCCTTTAAGATGTATGCACGCAATCCGAAATATCTGAATGCACGTGCGGTATAGGAGTGTTCGTATGTATGTATGTATGAAGAAACGATAATGGATATACGTACGCGAACGCCCGTATACGTACACAAACAGCGCAATACACCGGGAATGAGTATCACTGGATACTCAACCGGAATTAAATCAGTGTAAACTGCCAGCGAAATTACCGAGTGTTGTAATAACAACAGATTGTAATTAATTCTATAATGAAAAAAAAAATTTATTGTTCATTGTTTTTTCATTGTAACAATATAAATTTAACTCGCTTTCATTTGCTTTTTATAAAATTCTTCTAAAGTTTATAGTTTTTGAGATATTTCATTAAGTATACATAATGAGCCCATGGGGCAAGTTGTAACGCAAAGCAGGGGCAAGTTGTTACAAATTGCTCCATGCGCGTGTATTTTTTTCTGCTCCCCAATAAGTGTGCATGTATTTGTATATATAATATTATTACAACTCGTAGTATAAGGATTACATAGTATTACAAATTATTTGCGGCTTTTTGTGCATTCTTTTAATCTTCTTTACCCTAATATTGCCCAGAAAAATATGCTAAGTTATTGTATTATATTTTTGTTTGCATGACAGACTACAAGAGAAAAACCGAGAGAGGATTAAAAATCCAGGATGTGTTTGAGTCGGCGGGAAATGAGATTTTGGAAAAAAGCGTTAGCATTCGAAAAGCAGCCAAAAATTTCGACTTGTGCCATGTCTTGTATCTTGCATGTGGGGGGCCTTACAGTAAATCGAAGGGAAAATGGATCCAATGCATAAAATGTAAACTATGGGCCCACACGAAATGTGCCAAGGGAGAAAAATATTCGTTTGTGTGCCTAAACTTAAACTGCAATCCAGATGAAGACTGATTAAGCTAAGAGATAATTCAAAAGTGCCATGTTCATTTTTTTAAGTAAAACGTTGTGACAACAAAAATATTTTTGATAAGTATCCTGTTGATTATTTATAGTTAAAGATTATAATCATCATAAGAATGAAACACGATGAATAATACAAGACTGTGAACCAATAAAAACGTGTTCCTTCTTATAAATGTTGCCAGTCATTTCACTGTTACAACTTGCCCCGAGCCTGTTACAACTAGCCCCAGACATGGGGTAAGTTGTAACTAGCCCCAGACATGGGGTAAGTTGTAACACCTCCCATTTTTTCAAACACGTCTGGTGTAAAAGGTGGGTAAAGATTTTAAATGATTTTTTAATTGAAATTAGTACTCAGATATATACTTTACAAACCCTCTTATTCACAATCACAAAATCATAGATATTTTATGCAATACAGGCCTCTTTCCAAAAACTGTTACAACTAGCCCCACGCTCCTCTACAAACAGTTCTTATTTTCATTATATAACACTTTTTATTCTCGCTTTACATTTATGGCTAGTTGGAATTGAAGAGCAATTCGATTTTGGCAAGATGAGATTCTCTTGAAATACTATGACCCAAGAAAATGTTATATCAAAATTTTATTTTCATCCGATTAAAACGAAATTATGATATAGAGACGATTTTGCAGTTTAGAATTTTATGTTTGAAAAATTGTTCTGCCGTTTCAAGAAATTGAAGAAAGAGAGAAATAATCCCGAAGAAAGGACAGATTTTATACTCTAAAATTAGAAAATAAATATTTTTAACGCCTGAGGAAATTACAAGAGACGTGATAAAAAAAATTCTTCATATATTTTGACACTGTAACGAATAACCCGTGAAATCTTGAATCAGAAGATAACGTTGACATGGGAAGTTTGCCCAAAGGGAGAAAGCGTGACGAGCGACAAATCAAACCTCAAAGATATTGATCTAACGAAAGTTGCGAACGATTGTTATAATGCCCGATGAAGATAACGACCATAACTTTGATGAACAAAATGGGGTATCCCACCCCCGATATATATCTACAATAGCCAGTATAACGTTTATATTCTGTATACGTATATAATGTCATAATAGAATAGACGTGGTTATATTACGGATCGTGAACCAATATTTCGAGATACGAAATTTGTAGATGTTTTTTTTTACAAAGAATAACCATAGAGTCAGATTGAAAAAAATGCAACCCCTCTGCCTAACTAATAAAACGTTTCCAATTTTTGTTTAGATTCAGACAAGTTTTAGACTTAATTTTCAATTTAATAAAATTATTCAACCCTTGAAATGATCAATTGAAGGATTATATTATTTTACAATAAATAAAAGAACATGTTGACCAATCGTTAAATATTTATAACGAATAATATCATACGGGAAACAATAGAAAAATAGTCAAACTCAAAACCGGAATTCGTGCTCGGTGTAGGGGATTAAAAAACGTATTCGATTCTATTCCGAAAACGTGATGCATGTTCACTTGTTATTTGATCATCTTTTTTCTTGATTTTTTTTGTTCTTTGTTTCACCTTGTTTACTGATTGATTCGAGGCGCTTTCGATAACAATGAAAAATAAATACTCGGTGATCGTTTTTGGCGATGTGAGTGCATGGAAAAGAAAAATATTGTCAAGTCGATTTCATCGACATTCTCGTGAGTAGATTATAGTCTGCATTTATTGTTTCTTCCCTCAACTCTATAACAACGCCGGAGGAAGTTAATGGAGACGAATTTCGCGAAATATCGCATCTCTGTTCTTCTGTAATTCGAAAATGAGAGAGCCTATTTATATTAATCTTGGGATAAATCTTATGGCATTATCAGGCCAAATGGCAGTCGAGGGGCCATTCACACTTCTGCTTGATGTACAAATGATTTCAAAGAAGGTCTGCCTTCACGTGATTTCGTGTATGATTTCAGTGATTGGAAGCCCAACATGATTTCAAAGGTTTTTTCTGATTTCGTATGTACTTGAAGTTTCGAACGTTAAGTTGAACGAAAAGTTGACAAATTTATTTGTTTAAAGAAAAATTATAATTACCGAGTAATTTACCGAGTATTTCCACGGTGAGACCTCGACGAGCGTTACTAATTTTTATTAAATAAATAATGTTATGGTTGAGGATTCAGTCAACTATTTATTTTCTCGCATGCATTACACTGAGAGAAAAAATTACTAGAACCAATGAAATAAAGTTTTGAAGGAAAAACATATTAGATTGGTTCCCTTATCTATTTACTTGGTTCATTTTTTTCAGTCAATTCCATAAATTTCTGTTTCAGTAAAAGAATTTACCTGAATCTAACAATATGTTATCAATTATATGTAATATGTTGTTTGAATCAAGAACACATTTTATCATTCAAAACATGCATGTCTTTTAATACAGGAAGCACTGAGAAAAAAAATTTGTTGAATCAACAAATTTATTAGTCCAATCAACAGGAAAAATGATTGATTCGATCAAATGCGTGTTTATCAATTGTTGCTAAACATTTTGTAAAAAATATATAGCCCTTGCCAAATAATTTAATATGCATAGTTTAGTGACCCCAAAAAGAGATAGATAGAAAAATACGACAAATCTGCGCCAATTCTCCAATCTAATTTCTCTGTCCGACCGAGATTCGAACCCTCGACCCTACCTACCATCATACCTATCCTACTTAACTACCTGATACGCTACCTATTACGCTATCGACTACTACTATGCACTTGAAAAAAGTTAGGAGTTATGAAGATTCGAATATAAGGAAACATTTAAAAAACCATTTTTTTAAATTTTTAACAATTTATGTATAGACTATTAAAGTATACTATAGAAATGATAGTTCTTTGCTTGAAGGAAATAAAAATGTAATCATTCCAAACAAATATTCTATTGGAATAAAATAATGTGTTATTTATTTGCTTCTTTTAAAATAATTACAATCAATTTTGTATCTAATAAATATTGAAACTACTACAGAAATATTTTTAGAAGTAAAATAATAGTGAATTTATTGCAAAGAAATAATTTTGTTCGAAAAAAAAAATTTGGAATTGATGTCGTTTTTCAGATTCAAATAATCTCATGTTTATGATGCCATAAATAATTTTCTTTAAAAAAAATAATTTCGTATTGAATTCGTTTTTTAGATCCAAATAATCTCATGTTTACGATGCGATCAATGTAATTAATCCAATGAATACAAATTTAATCAAATCTATCATGCATTTAATTGTAACTATTAAATAAGAGTTTAATATAATGGAGTAATAGATCGGTGAAAATATTTTTTAAAATGAAGAATGATTTTCTTGGTTCAACAAATAAATCATCGAATTAATACTTTCATTTAATAAATAAATTCATGTTCTCAAATTCAATAATTTTTTCTCTCAGTGTAGAGTTTCAACCACACGGTCTGATACGGTATATTGTAGAATAGCTTTTATTTATTTTTTTAACAAAAAGGGCAAGTATCCGTATCGAAAAGGATAGTCACCCCAAATTCTTTTCCGGTTAGTTACCCTAACGGCAATATGACAAAAACCCAGGCGTAGTCCTTGCTAGACCGATGTTAGTTTAGCACTAGCGTTTAAAGAACTAGATAAGAAAGAAAAACTGTGAATTAAAGGTATTTGAAAAAATAATGAAATTATTAATTATAAAATAATAAAATTGATAATAAAATATCTAAATAAAAAAATAAAATTTAAAAAATATAATAAAATAAAATAATCTGTAACTTAATAATAATTATAAACTCCTTCGAAGTATTTTCGACGTGAGGCGACTATCCACCACGTTGGGCAACTATTCCTCTTTGAAGAGGTCAAATGAAACACGATTTACTCAAGAACAATATTAATTGGGTTTACAACAATAGTGTACAGTGAAAGATTAAAGATCAATGTTCTAATATACACGAAGCACATGTCAGTAGACACTTAATTTTTAAGTAATAGAGCTTTTTCCTTAAATGTAGCAACTATCCGGCTTTTACCCTACTTCTAATTTTTCCTGTATTTTTCCTGACAAATGTATTTGTTTTAGAAAAATTAGGAGGGCTTTGAAAATACTTGGTGAATAATAATTTCAAACATCTTATAATGTTTGAAATTATATTTTGAACGTACGAACGTTCAGTTGAGTAAAAAATCAACAAATGTATCTGAAAAATTAGGTGAGCTTTGAAAACACTCGGTAAATTATAACTTCAAACATTTAAATCTTTAAATGTTTGAAATTATTATTTACCAAGTATTTTCGAAGCTCTCAGAATTTTTCCTTAAACAAATACATTTGTCAGGAAAAATACAGGAAAAATGTATTTGTTTAAGAAAAAATCCGGAGAGCTTTGAAAATACTTGGAAAATAATAATTTCGAAATTATTGAATGTTTGAAATTATGATTTATCGAGTATTGTCAAAGCTCTCCTAATTTTCCCTCAAACAAATACATTTGTTGATTTTTCGTTCAACTGAACGTTCGAAACTTCAAGTTTGTTTCAAATTCAAAATTTTTTCAAAAATTACGTCCAAAGTGTTAACAGGCCTCAAAAACTTTTCATTAAAAGGATAAGTTTACCAATCTTTTCGTTCAGAACTTTAAGTTCATGATTTCGTTGACTGCATGTAATTCGAATCATAATTGCAAAATACTGGCAATTACAGAAAAATCGCTTTTATATATGAAAAATAATTGGAGAAAAAATGAATGTAAGAGATAGAACCGAGGGCCGATCTAAGTTCTTGAAAATAACATTTACATGTTACAAAAAAAATTATTTTCTGATAAATAACATCGTTATTTTTTTCAATAATTTTTGTTCAATCACATCCCTTATTAGAATTTCTATCGGTGAATAATTTATGAAATAATGAAGAGCATCGATGGAAATAAATTACTCGAAAATACAACTTACAATTAGAAAAAATTGAATAGAAGCATTTCAAGATTATCAAGATTATTGATTATAACGAAGTATAAGAAATTAATTTATTTCATTTTGATTTCATAAATTCGAGAGATTTCTGATGAGTTCATTCGTAATTTCATGCAAAGTGATTCAATGATTTCACAAGACGAAATAATCCGTCGATGACAACCCCGAAAGCTCCACATACACCGAGAGAAAAATAAGGTTCGTGGAACCATATTTTACCATATAATATGTTCCCCACAGGGTTTGTCAATAATTTATGGTAACCTCAACCTATAAAATTATGGTACGGGTAACCGAATTTTCGGGGTTCCACCCAAAATCTCCTTATGTTTGAGCAGACAATGTATCGAGTAACTAAACATATTGTACTCGAAACTATCGAATGGCAATGAATTCTTAGAAAATTCATTGTGACTTTGCCGTCACCCACCATACGGTATCAAAAGAGCAAGACATTGATTCACGTAGCACACGTAGTTGTAACATACATACCGTGTTTTGAAAAATGCACTACATGATAGTAGGGTTTACCATACGATATGGTTATTCGCTTAACCCGCTTGTTCTATTTTACGCATTCTATCGTGCACTATACTTCCGTACATAGTACATCTTACTATATTCATCCTAATATTAATAAATATTATTTCAAACTGAACAAATATGTATTTAAATGAAATAATTTTTTTATTGAATATTTACATAATATATATTTTAAACATTTCAATCTTTGAATGTATAGCTACACATATGAAGTCTACAATTTCGTAAAGCTTCGTCTTTTCTTTAACAGAAGGGAAAAGAAAAAAGACCCTTTTTTATGGGAATCCTTTTCGGGGATTCGACCATCTTGCGTTTTGCCGAAATGTTCAATGTATTAAATATCCATACTGAAAAATAAGGATATCAAACATAGACGAGCTTGAAAAGGATATAGGCGTCGAGAGGCAGGTTCGCTTATGCGAGAGGTAGCCACCTGGCGGATTTTTGGGGTACTGGGCACGGTGAGCTCAAAGATCCGTCATGGTAAAAGGGGTTATAGTATGGTTAACCATATTCTATGACTGGACAAGCAATAATATGGGAGCGCTTATTATATTCTATGACTGGACAAGCAATAATATAATAAGCGTTATCACATTATTATTTGTCCAGTTATAGAAAATAGTTAACCATACTATAACCCCTTTTACCATGACGCGGAATCTTTGAGCTCGCCATGGTTTTATCTGCAGATTTGCCAGTACCTCAAAAATCCGCCAGGTGGCTACCTCTCGCACAAGCGAACCTGCCTCTCGACGCCTATATCCTTTCCAAGCTCGTCCATGTTTGGTTTCTTTATTTTTCAGTATGGATATTTAATACATTGAACATAGCAGCAAGACGCAAGATGGTCGAATCCCCGAAAAGGATTCCCATAAAAAAGGGTATTTTTTTTCCCTTCTGTTAACGAAAAGACGAAGCTTTACGAAATTGTAGACTTCACATGTGTAGCTATACATTCAAAGATTGAAATGTTTAAAAATATACATTGTGTCAATATTTAAACAAAAAAAGATTTTTTTAATACATATTTGTTCAGTTTGAAATAATATTTATTAATATTAAATAAAAATGTATTAGATCGCAATATAATTTCCTAGTAGGTCATTCAAAAAAATAATTTCGTTGACATTAATAAAGTTGTATTAGGCCGGCCTACAACTAAAAAAATTTATTTGGCTTGACTAGGATTTAGTTAAATGTACTAGATCTTTTTTCTGGGTGCAGTTAGACATTTATTTCGATTTACTTCGAACAGTCGTTATAATCTTATAAAGTATATATTTGTCATGTTTACGTCAACAGGATGAATATGGTAAGATGTATTATGTACAGAAGTGTAGTTCACGATAGAATGTGTAAAATAGAACAAGCGGGTTAAGCGAATAACCACATCGTAGGGTAAATCCTATGGTTACCATAAATTATTGACGACCCCTGTGAGAAACATATTATATGGTAAAATATGGTTTTACACACACCATACTTTTCTCTCGGTGTAGCATTAAATAGATAGCAACTGCTTCTCGTAAGCGTTATTAAGTAGCCGTTCATAGTAACCATACAGATAGTTAAAAATAAAATACAATAACGCAATTTTTAATTAACACAAAAATATACTGCGAGTGTCAATGTTTGAGTCTTCTTTACGACTCGATGGATGTACTTGGCCAACCATACACGTTTTGGAAAGTTCTTTGCAATAGTACACATCACGATCAGTTATGCTGTATGTTTGTAGGGACCATTCCAGTGGTATGGTATAACCAACTGTACCAGTATGGTAGCGCTTATTATATTATTGCTATGCCAACCATAGAATATCGTTAACCATACTATAACCCCTTTTACCATGGCGGATCTTTGAGCACACCATGGGTTTTTCTCTCAGTGTATTTGTTCAAAGCCTTCAGAAGCGCCGAATCTTTATACAACGACAATGAAATGCAATAATATTCTGAAAATCGGTTTTGCAGTCGAAGAAGCCGGTACTTTTTTTTAACAAAAATTAAAACAGAATTTTAAGACCGTTTTTAGATTACTCAACTAAAGCTTTCTTTCGAACTACATTTTTTTCTCCAAGTTAAAATAGAATTGAAAAAAAAAACAATTCTTTCCAACTAATAAATTTACGGCATTCACGACGAAAAAAATGTATACAACATTTCAGCCAATAAAAAAAAGTTTTCATGAAAAAATCTTTTTTCAATTTCAATCTTTATATTTATTTTATTATATATTTCTACGATTAATTTATCATCAAATTTACTCAATTTGATATGCAAATGTATTACACATCTCTTTTTGAATGGCGTCACTGATGGTTTAAATACTTGTGCCAGCATGTGGCAATTGAATAAGACATCTGGATGTCTCGAGTGTCATTCCCTCTCAACGTGATAAATGGTATTCTGCAAAATAAATTATTTTTTAAATCGAATCAACTATTTACTTCACTTACTATTCCTATTGACTAAATATTAGACGCCACTGGGTCTCTTAAAATATACTATAAATAAAATAAATAATTATAATAATAAAATAAAATAAATATAAATAAATAAAAACGAAAGATGGAAATTATAGTAATTCGTAAGTTATAATTAACAGATATGACAATTTACTTATCGCACTATTGACATTTATCATAAGCCAGGCGATGTAAATTTATCAATAAAAATCATCATTATATCAATGCGATGACCATGATACAATGTTTTTTTTTATAAAAAATAATTTAGCAATTACGACATTCATAAATAATTATTGTCCCCCTTTTTAACGATAAATATCGTAAGTTTCCCTCTCACTGCGTCTTCCCCGCATCAATGACAATTTTGTACACCTTTACTGAAAAAAACAGAGGACATTTTTCACAGAGCTTTTACGTCAAACGAAATAATATTATTTTTACAGCATAGCGAACGACGTCTCTGCCAGACGTAGAAATGGTGATATCCGGTAGCCAATTAGTCGTTGTTTATCTTTAATGGCAAACAAGATAGTGGGAAAGAGAGAGAGAAAGAAAAAGAAGAAAAGGGTGAGATAGAAGATACTACACGGAAAATAGGATCTCACGGAGTTTGATCTGACACCGAAAGCCTGTCGCATCAGGTGGGCGGTTTACAACAGGATATTATCACTAAAATCCAAGTATCCAACGGTGACACTTCTCATTAAACTCCAGGTCTCGTTAGCATGAGAAATATTCTGACTGACGACTGTTTGATACAGAATCGGAACCTCATGTAATAATAATAATAATAATAATAATAATAATAATAATAATAATAATAATAATAATAATAATAATAATAATAATAATAATGATATGATAATTGTGGAATATTGATTTCTATTGCCCGTATGAATTATTATTATTATTATTATTATTATTATTATTATTCTATTGTGTTTGTATGTTCCCAAACCTAAACGTTCCGAAGTAACCTTTCAGCTAGTATTAAGTTTCTTCAATATTCTGGGTTTTTGGAGATATCGTTGGTAGATTTGTGTTGAGTGAAAAAAATGCAAATCTAGGAAAACTGGGTGCCGAAAAATTGGCTACTACTATCGGTCAAAATGGTTAAAAAGATGTATGAAGGTAAATCTATCTCAAGGTAGATCAATATATAGGACATCGTGCGGTGGTGTGTATATCCATATACACTGCCGATGCCGTCCAAAAGTTTGGAAACACTCGCCCCGATTCCGCACCCGCACAAAAGGTTTCGCTGCTCTTTTAAAAATGAAAATATTTTAATTCAACAAGTGGCGTTTCAAAGAAAACATATTCAGCTTCATTTCGATTGTCCCAAAAAAAAATTTCGATTTCGGTTTTTCGCTTTGAAAACTTGTCGGGGGCAGTATAAGCTGCAATTTTGTTTTTTAAAAAGTTTTTCACGATTTTTTTTCGCAAAAATATTTAATTTTTCGCAAAACCATATATGTAAAACATAGCGTGACTCTAAAACTACTAGATTTTCGTCAAATCACTAAGAGGGTAAAAAGTTGCATGCAATCATTCTGGATTCAATGAAATTTTTTCAGAATTTTTTTCCGACATGTTTTTTTTTGTAAATTTTTTCTTTCAATGAGATATTTTTCATCAAAAAACTTCATCTACGCCGCACGGCTTTTTCATCGAAAAACCCGTGTAGATGAGGTAAGAGAGCCGAATATTTAAGATGAAAAAATATCTTGATAAAGGGAAAAATTTCCGAAAAAAAATTTTGAAAAAAAATTCTTAAAAAATTTCATTGAATCCAGAATTATTGTATGCAACTTTTTACCCTCCTAGTGATTTTACGAAAACCCAGTAGTTTCAGAGTCACGCAACATTTTATAAATATGGTCGTCTTTGGCGAAAAATGGAATATTTTTGCGAAAAAAAATCCTACGAAACGTTTTACAAAACGAAATTTAAAATTGTACTCCTTCCTACAAGTTTTTCATGCAAAAAACAGTTTTAAAAAATTTGCATAGGCCGTGGGTCAAAATTTCAACGCCAAAAAAAAGCTGACAAATGATCATGTTTCAAAAAACGTACAGAGTTCAAAAAATATAAAAAGATTTTAAAAAAATCGTAATGAAGCTTGATATGTACCCTTTGAAACGCCGCTTGTTGAATTGAGATGTCTTCATTTTTAAAAAAGCAGTGAAACTTTTTGTGCGGCGCGGAATCGGAGCAAGTATTTCCAAACTTTTGGACAGGAGTGTATATGGGTGTATCCATATATAAGGTATTTATCTTATAAGTTATTGTACTATCTAATAGTAATTTTGCAAGTTTTTCTAATAAAATAAAGTAGACTTTTCTCGGAACTTGCAAGATTTGCAAGATTCTTTTCGAACATAAGAACCTAAAAAACCTCCACTTCTGTGTGAATCTATATGAGATATTTATTTCTAAGTAATGCTGAAGAACCCTCTAGACAGTTTAGAATGATTGAGTCTGAATTCCAATAGGGAAGGCTATACATTTTTTATTAGATACACACAGGAGTTCCTCTTCCAACAAAGGTAATACCAAATCCAAAAAATGAATAACAAAGCTTTTTTTAAACAGGTCAAACCCAAATAACTGCAGCTATTTAATGCACACCGTATTTAAGGTGAGAACAATAAGTTTGGCATGGTTATTTTACTAAATTGGATAATTCCATATCTTATTTGTCACTTTTATCTTTACATTTAAAAAAACTTGTGTAATAAACCAACATAGTTGAACGAGTGTTCAAATTGAATATTTGGATTGTCGCAGGAATATTCATATCTTAAAACTAGCCATTAACGTCGCTCAGGTAGTATGACTGGAATTACAATTTTTTTCAGTGAAACGCACTATCTTCATTAATCTTTCTAGCTATTTAATGATTTAATGTAACAAACCAAACTGCTGAAATCACTATCTCGCATTCGTGTCATCACGGGCCTGAATTAATTGTTTTTAAACATGTTATAAAAAATATATAGCCCTTGCAAATTAATTTAATATGCATAGTTTACTGGCCCCGAAAAGGGATACATAGAAAAAAAAGAAAAATCTACGAGAATTGTCCGATCTAATTTTTCTCCCCGACCGGGATTCGAACCTGCGACCCTACCTACCATCCTACCTAACTACCTAACACGCTACCTAATACGCTAACGACTACTTATGAAATCCCTCAACTTACATGATATATGAATGCTGGAGTGCCGAAAAAATAATAATATATCTTTTGAATGTACGATTATCCATGAAAGTTGGCTAAGTCGAAATGCGAGACATACGGAAGAAGATTACGTGACATGAAAAATCTTTAGAATAACGAAATGGCGGCAAGACATCGCAAAGCATAAAACATGAAACAGATTAACCTTCGAGAAGCACAATCTTAAAAAGTTGGTTGTGGCAAACAACTCGTTTTTTCCGTATAGGGTAGGCTCAACGACTAACTATGGTAAAAGGTTTTTATAGTAACAACAACCATATTTTGTGGTGGGACTGAAAATACTTGTAGTCTCTACAATATATTGTTTTTTGGCAACAGCCTCCTAGGGGGCGAGCCACCTGAGCTTAAAAAAATATATGGGTCATTCCACCAATTCTTGACTAAAGTTGTGCCGGGGGGTCTGAATTCTGGGTAACAAAAATTTTTATTGAAAAGTACATAACAAAGAGAGCTTCTATGATTTTTTTCAATTTTTCTCCTCCAACGCTTTTGAAGATACAGTAGATCGAAAATTGCAAGATTTGCAATTATTGACTTTAGTCATTAAAAATATCAATCCCTTGTAAAATTTCTAAAAATATATTAAATATTGGTTTTCGTGTAAAAAAAGCTCAGCTTTCTGAAAAAAATATTTTCAATTCCCTCCAGTATCAGGAAAACCCAAAAAAATGAGGTCAAAAAGTAAAATACGCTTTTTCGACCATTGTATCATTTTTGATATTTTTTTAAATATTTTTTTCGAAAAGCTGACTTTTTTACATGGGGAAGGTATGTTTTGATTTTGGGAATATTCAAAAATAAACCATAGCAAAATAAAGTTGAAACTTTTGTGATGAATTGCCGATAAGTATTGTGCTGCCGTCACGGTCGATACACGAACTATCGAATCAAGTTTGAAAATTTCTGTACATAGCATTATATTCAGCGATTATGTAGTGAATATATATGTTCGAAGTGTGAAGTGGGTAAGAAATTAAAATTATTATACAAAAGTGATATGACAAGGATCAAATCTTTATTATTTGTACTCTTCTTGTCACTGTTGACCGAGAAACATTTCTTACAATAGCAGAACCATGATTCTCGGCATCAGGGATAATACAATGCATAGATTGCGTCTTTTTTTACAGCCACAGCATTAGCAAATCTGGACTTTAGCCGTGCTGCGCGTACTTCGTATTTCTCATTTGAAATGAAAGTGAAATCAATATTTTTAAATGACTCACGTGCCCAGTCATACAATGCCAAGGCTGATAAAAGTTCTGCTATTGTAAGAAATGTTTCTCTGTCAACGGTGACAAGAAGAGTACAAATAATAAAGAATTGATCCTTGTCATATCGCTTTTGTATAATAATTTTAATTTCTTACCCACTTCACACTTTGAACATATATATTCACAACATAATCGCTGAATATAATGCTATGTACAGAAATTTTCAAACTTGATTCGATAGTTCGTGTATCGACCGTGACAGCAGCACAATACTTATCGGCAATTCATCACAAAAGTTTCAACTTTATTTTGCTATGGTTTATTTTTAAATATTCCCAAAATCAAAACATACCTTTTCCATGTAAAAAAGTCTCAGCTTTTCGAAAAAAAATATTTTAAAAAATATCAAAAATGATACAATGGTCGAAAAAGCGTATTTTACTTTTTGACCTCATTTTTTGGGGTTTTCCTGATACTGGAGAAAATTGAAAATATTTTTTTCAGAAAACTGAGCTTTTTCTACACAAAAACCAATATTTAATATATTTTTAGAAATTTTACAAGGGATTGATATTTTTAATATCTAAAGTCAATAATTGCAAATCTTGCAATTTTCGATCTACTGTATCTTCGAAAGGGTTGGACGAAAAAAATTGAAAAAAATCATGGAAGCTCTCTTTGTAATGTACTTTTCAATAAAAATTTTTGTTATCCAGAATTCAGACCCCCCGGCACAACGTTAGTCAAGAATTGGTGGAATGTCCCATATATATTGTTTTGAGCCTAACCATAAAATATGGCTTTTTCTTTCAACGTTCTGTTCCCAACCATAATCAATCATACCAATCATACTATCCCTTCATATATGATTGGATTACTTATATATAAGCAGTATATATCTCACTTCATTATGCACATATCAGAATAAATTGGATCAAGGAGATTGTTCGAAGTTCTCCAAACATAATAATAATGATAGAAAAATATTATATTTCTCGTAATTGAAGTAGAACGGTGTTATGAACGATAAATCGTGATTATTCGCATCAAATATCTTGGTGTACCGGAGAGAACCAAATAATGCGTCCACTTACGTCCAATGTACCAACGATCTTGTGATTCGTATCAAATCTTATAGTACATGATACTTTTTTCAATTATCAGATTGCACACGATTGTATTGTACACTCAACCATTCCACGATAACAAATATTACCAAACAGTTGGGTACTTCCCGAAAAATTATGTTCATACATACATTTAGCATTTGTCAGATGAATTGTGAGCTTTTACTTGGAATTACTACACTACATTGATAGCCGAGCAATCCAAATTGTAGTAGCGCCCTATATATTTTGTAGTATTCTGTATTAAAAACTAGCAGTTGCGCCAAAGTCGGAAGAGCATAGTAGATCACATCTTATTTTCGTTGTCTGCAACCGGAACTATGGTAACGGGCAACAAAAATATACACGGAAAAAAAGGAACAGTTAATATTACAGGGGGGCCCAGTTCGCATTGGACTCGGGAGCTAAGAAACAGCGGAAATCACAGCATAAACTGGATATAAAATAGGGTGACATATGTTTAATTTTACAGAAGAACACAGTAATGTAGATCCTCTCCTACCAAAATGATAATTCTTCCTGTGACACACTGAGATTTTGATAGTGTACACTGGCTTATTACAATTTGGTATGTGAATAATTCAGTGTCACCAGTAAAAAAATTTTACTGTAGAATTTACATAAGATCACTGATTTTTTTCCTGCACGTAACTGCAAGGGTTACAATGTACACTGTATTGAACATAGGGTGATTCATTAAATTTTACAGTGTGACGCTGTAAATTCACTCTTCTTTCGACAGTTCATGACATTATCTGTGCACACTGAGGTTTTTACAGTGTACAATGGCTTATTTACAGGCTGGAGTTGTGGATAAACCAGTGTGCCCAGTAAAGAAATTTGACTGTAGAATTTACATGAAATCACTGAATTTGTTCCTGTATACAAACTGCAAGATACACAGTGTACACTGTATTGAATACAGAGTGAATCATTAAATTTTACAGTGTGGCGCAGTAATTTCTAGCGTGCACGTGCATTTTGTATATTTATATATATCTTTTTATTTTCGCGCCACTGGATTCAGACAGTCAAAATGACAGTGTGACGCTGTGAATTTTATCAAGTGTTTGATCGTAATGGTGGTAACAAAGGGCTTGTCTCGCGCGTGCCACCGTATCGTCAAGCGCTGTGGCAGTTAGTAGTGAGTGGTTCATCGGAGACGGAAAGAAAAAGGTTGTTCTTGTTCAATCTAATTTAACCTAATGTACTTAAATGTATTAATCTGAACAGTTTTTGCTTTTTATGTGTATGTGCGTATGATCAAACTTATCTTTTTTCATGTCTGCGTATTTTTGCGCATGTGTGATTCACGAATTATCAAAAATTATTTAAAAAAATACCATCGTAGTTATATTCAGCAGCATCCTTGTCAAAATCGAACATGCAAATAACTTCTAGAGTTTTACTATCCTCACTTGATTTATCATTTCAACTAGGCTTCATTTCACGCTTGACATTGTCAATTGGAGGTCAATCGGTCTTGAACATGGCAACTATCGACAATGTGCTCAATTCGGCGATGCCTCATTCGGTGGATTCACTGGAGGGTTCACAAAACTGGAGGGTTCACTTGGTCCACACTGTAAAAAGCAACGGTTGAAAACTGAAACTATATCAGTTGCTGCCGACTTTCTTCAACAGAGGATTTCACCATTGAAACAGTTACGTGGGCACTGTCCATACAATAAACGCATTCATAGTATATAATACACATTAACACTGTAAATTTACGGATTTCATAAAGTTTATATTTCAGTGTTAAACTGTATAATTTACTTCGGACTACACTGTATTTTGGATTATGCGTTCCAGTAAAAGAAACCGTGGGGTGGCTCCAGTCCAAAGAGGACAGTGCAGAAACTGTAATAATTCACTTTGAGCTCACTGCATTTTGAGCAGTTTATTTCAGTAAATATCGCTGTGCAATTCCTCGAGTCCAATGTGAACTGGGTAACCCCTGTATTTTTAACTGTTCCTTTTTTTCCGTGTAGTCGGGGTTACTTAAAAAATGGTTTACTATGCAAGTCACCTACCATATACCATATAGATTTTTTCAGTGTTGTATATTGTGTATAAGGTTTTTAGTAGGTATATTATCTATTAATGATATATATAGGGTGTCCCAGGAATTAAGGGCAATACCGTGAGGGTAGATTCGTGACGTAATATCGAGTAGAATAGTCCTTTGCCATTTTTTGATATTTTGGTCCCCCGAAATTGTTATTACTTTAATCAATTATCAACGTAATATAGAGAAGAAAAAGCCCTTGCCGTTTTCTTATATTTTTAACCCCTGAATTGTCATTAATTTAATTAATTAATGACAATTCAGGGGTTCCAGATATCAAAAAATGGCAAAGGACTTTTTTACTCGATATTACGTCACGAATCTACCCTCACGGTACTGCCCTTCATTCTTGGTAGGTTAATAATAATAACTCGCGTACCATCCAAAATTTACACCATGCACTGTTTATTTTTTCATGACGTGCCGTGAAAATTTCGTTTGTAGAAGCCCAAAATGATTGGCAGCCGGATTCCTTCGAGTGATTCATTCATCAAGCCCTTCCCTTGTATTATCGATCCTTCAGTTACCCCACTCGCCGTTGTCATATTTTTTTAAAACCATATTTCCCAAATTACAAAACAACTTTTTCAGAGGCAACGAAGCCTCCGACGCGAAATACGTTTGCGAAATTTTGCGGAGCTTTTAAGCCGAGCGGTGTGAATGCGAAAAAGGAATACTAAACGATCCTCTTTCACCTGCGTCTGTGACGAAGATTTTCCAAAGATGAAAATAATTCATGAGAGAATTAACATTAAAAGCCTACCCAATTGTCGTTTCGTACAAATTAATGTTTATATAAATACTGTCGTGAATGGCCCTCCGACGTTAAAGTTTTCTCACGCCCCCTCGTACTTTCGACGGAGCTGACATTTTTTTCTCCGAGCTCAGGAAGATATAGATATATAAGTATATATATGGGGCATTCCACACCGATTCAACCTGGGTCTGACCCTTTACCTTTCCAATTTTGTCCGCGATTTTTTATGGTTTTGTAGTCCCTTTGAAAGGCACTCAGGATTTTTTTCAGATTGTTTGGAGCGATTTGACTTCACTATAATTTTACAAACAAATTATTTTTAGCCCAAACTTAAAAATCTGAAAAAAAATCACAAAGTTCCTTTTTTGATACGAAAAAATTCCAGCCTTGAGTCAAAGTGGGCAAGGGGTTTACTTCTGTTTGTAACAAGCTTTTTCAAAAAAATTGTTTTTTTTTTTTAAATCGAAGGAGGAACCTGAATTGAGCGGGCCGTTATCCAAGCATTTTTTTATCAATTAAAGGTGTTTTAAAAAATGTTTAGATAAGGACCCACTCAATTCAGATTTCTCCTTCTATGAAAAATGTCGTCTTTTCACTTTAGTTTGAAAAAATCTGAAAAAAAATCACAAAAATTTCGTTTTTTATATGAAAAATTTCTAGCGTTGTGCCAAAGTTGGCAAAGGTTTCCTTCTGTTTATACCAAGCTTTTTCGAACAAGAAAAAATTAAATATAAAGAGAAACCTGAATTAAGTGGGCCCTTATCCAAACATATTTTTAAACACCTTCAATTCATACAAAAATGTTTGGATTATAGCCCATCTTATTCAGGTTCCTCCTTCTATAAATTATTTTTTTTTAAAGCTTATCATTAACAGAAAGAAACCCCTGCCCACTTTGCCTCAATGCCTGAAATTTTTCATATAAAAAACGGGATTTTTTTGTTTTTTTTCAGATTTTTTAATTTCAGCAAAAAAATAATTCGTTTATAAAAATATCGTTAAGTCAAATCGCGCAAAAAAAAATCGGAACAAAATTCTAAGTACTCTTCAGAGGTACAAAAACATTAAAAATTGCAGACAAAATCGGAGATGTGAAGGGTCAGACCCAGGTCGAATCGGTGTGGAATGCCTCATATATATAAATATGTACGCTGAAGAAAGTTGGGTGAAAAATAAAAATTGCAACGCCAGGTATTCTCAACTCTGCTTCGAGATAATCGCGGAATAGGATAAAATCCAACTGCAAACGTTCTGTGAGTGTAACAGTAACTACCATCGCCGACAGAAAGAGATAGAGATAGAACGAAAATCTTTGCGGATATTGCCAGAATGAGATATAATCCTTTCCTTTCTGTCGCATTTTCCCATGGATTTACTCGAAACCGAAAACGTTTTTTTCCTATCTCTCCATCTGTCTGCATATTACATTTACAAATACAACAGTCATAGCGCAATGTAGGTGTTAGAAAAGTCTTCTTATTGGCTGCAAGGATCCTTCGAGAGGTCAAGATAACTGAAAACTAAACAGCGAGTCGATTTCGAAGAGTACCGTAAAATGGGGTTACTTTGAACATGTTTCGAAAATTTTTTGGTGGTCACTTTTTTTTAACATCGAAAATTTTTTTTTGCTCCAACAAAACAATGCGTCCTTTGGCTATCAAATGTATACAAATATTAAGCCCCACCAGCCCCCCACAATTTTATATATTTTAAACGAAGTGCCCAAGTAACCCCGAGTGTAGGGTTTCTTTGACAAGGCATCAAAATGCACCTTATGGCAATGATTCAAACCGTAAAGGTTCCTCTGACATCATTTTGTTAAAAAAACAATATTTTCTACATTATACATGAAATTAAATGAAACAGCGATTTTTGACTATAAATTCGTCATTTCTATTAATAAAATATTTTACATAAAAATACCAAATACTTACGATACTATTATAAGCACGTAATCAGTCTTATAATTATCTTTGGAATCAAAATAAATTTGAGCAACATTACAATCATCTTTTGGCAAATAATATTATAAGAAACCGGAAAAACAAATTTCAGCAACAAAAGAAAAAAAGGTAAAAATATGTATTAGTCTGTATTCGTTGAGCCTTTGTTACACATGCCGCAAATCGAGGTTGTTGTCCTTCTTCTTGCCCTACTGTATTCTCTTTTTGCGAAACAAACACGGAAAAAAATGATCAGTGACAATTCATGAGTAATATTTAAAAAATTACTGAATTCAATGCAGAATATACGGTTCAGAACTGTAATTCGGGCGTTTTACTAGGAATCCATTATAAATTAATGGATTTAATATAGTTTCTACTTTTCAAACCATTATCAATGCTGATTTACACTGTAAAAAATGCAATGTTCACCGCGAAAAAAATGACAAAGTAGAAATAATAAGCAGAAACGGCGGAATCCACTGTGTTTGAACTGTAAAATTTACAATGGTCTCTGTAGAATGTTCAAAGCACATAATTAGAAATTGCAGTGTTCCCAGTGAAAAATCAAATGCGCGTCGCAAAATATGCAACGTCAATTTCAATTTTTACATTGTGGCACTGTAACGGGACGACCTGCGGCGGGCCACGATCTCTGCATTTCGCCCGAGATCCGCTAGATAGCGTCGGACGACGCGCCCTCTCGCGCCATCGAGAGAGCCACCGAGCACCTATAAGCTCCGATGTATTACCAACATCGGCATCCTCAATTGACATACAATTGTTGGAACATCACCCGCGTTCTGTGGTCGAGCAGTCCTATGGACTGAAGGCTGCATTTTCTTAACAGATCACCATTGCATTTCGGTGACGGTCGTGCTCTGTATGGGTGCGAGGTTAAACTAAATTCGCTTCATTAATTGATCTCACGATTAATTAGTCAAGTACAACTCCTCGTAGCTATGAGCCTGAGCGAGGATAAATAACGGTTTATTGCGATATTTGAATAAATTGCAATGTATTCAAATATCGAAACGTTTCTCTACACTATAATTTATTTTAGAAATTGCAGTATTTTCAGTGAAAAATAAAAAACGTACCGCAAAATATACTGCGTTCTTTTGGATTTTTACAATGTACACTGTAATTTTTTCACGGGCCCTGGATATTTTTTACAATGTGAAAAATGTGTAAAAAGTTCACCGGATACAACCGAAATATAACGCTTCACGTAGTGTACATTTTACTGTTCCACACTGTAAAAATTCGTCTGATGGGCATTTACTATGTCATATGTGACATCTGTATACTGTATTAAAGAAATATGCAAATTTCATTGTTTGCCCTTCCAGGAGGCGCTGTTGATGGGGAAAACTATAAAAATTAATGGGAATCTCAGCAGTTCTCACTGATCATTTTTTTCCGTGAATCATTTAGAGGAACAACTTCATCAGAAGAAGTTCCTCTTAATCGCTGCCCACACACGTGTATACCGTGTTTTAGCGCTTTGTTAAAGTAGCCCAAAAAACTGCCAAAGTTAGAGAGAAAATTCTGAAAAAATTCATATGCGGTCAGAAAAATTAACGCATTCGATTTGTGTAAGAGAAAAAAGAACTTATCGAAAAATTGTTGATGAATTATATGTTTCATCAATTTATTAATAACTTTTGGGCAGTATTATTATTGATAATTGTCGTTTATGGCAAAGCAAGTGTGGCAGAAACGTTTTCAGATTTTTATTGTATCACGAAATGCGGAAATTTCAATCAAATACAATTTTTGGCTGGGGCTGTACATCCTTTAATGATACTTGTGACAAAGGGGCTGTGCATCCTTTAATGATACTTGTGACAATTATAATTTTCTGCGACGAATTTTGCAGCTTCGAAAGTACAGAAAAAACACATCAAGCTTTTCAATGTAAATATATCGATTATTCTGTTTTACGACATTTCAATCGACGTAATCATATGAAATGAAATCAGAAAACTCGATGGGAAATATCGTGGTAATATTCTCAGAAATTACAAGTACGTTACCAAATTGGCTATTGACTCGTTCATAACGTAACGGACAAAGTTTACCAATGAGTTTGAAAAATGTGTGGAACGAGGAAGGGAAAATGTCAAAAACTTTGTAAAGCTCATGCAGAATCGCTTCTGAACTGCAAAAGCGTTTACCTCTCGTGTGGGTATACCTTCCCTCCACCTTCTTACTCCGCGTCGTCGCGGTCATCTGTGGTTTATCCCACGGTATATTGGATTTTCCTCGTCAACTTTTTCAGACATTTTCTTGCCACTGTACTTGACGCAAAATACTACAGATATACGCTATATCCATTATGTGTACATTAGACTGGTCGTTAAAAATTAATTTTTTTGCGACGCCCCCTAAGGTAAGTCCCAATACCCGACCATCTAAGAGGCGACGAAAAAGTTAACTTGTTTTTCGCGTTCAAAAATAAACTATTTTCTGTAACAATTATGACTATTGGAAAGCTTGAAGTCTCTAGTTTCCAAAACACAGGGTATAGTTGTTGCTATAATTAGTTGTTTATTCATAATAACCGAAATTACTGAGAAATGTAAATGTACCAGTACCCGACCACCCGTTTTTCTATATGACCCAATATCCGACCACACATTATGACCCTTTAACTGACCACTCATCTCTATGGTGCGGGGAATTGAGGGGGTGAATTGAGAAAAATGCGTCGCTGCTCGGAGAATGTGTCACCGAAATTTTGAGGTTATGCACGAATAATATACATGTCAGCAGCCGTCCGGTTACTGGGACTGAACATAGTCGCGAGCAAGTACCGATATCCGGACATATGGTCGGTTATCGGTACAAGATACATTTCGTATGTACCAATAACCGGATATGAAAATTAAGTACTTAAAACGCATTTTTGGCTAATTGAGACAACATGATCAAATTAGTGGTATCTTTCCGAATAGAAACAGCCAAGGTTCAGTTCGAAAACAATAAAAACCACTTCGAAATAGCTTCAATAAGATATCGCGATTCCTTAGTACTTCAGCTTAGATAATGGCTTCCGTGCCCCGAATAGTACGCGTGCTGTCATATTTATCCAAAATTAAATTACAGACGATCCTTGAACTATTAAAAGTAGTGTCGTTTACGTAGATTGTGAATCCTGGATATTAAATCAATTCACAGTTTAAGATTTCTCTTAAGTGAACGCTTAACTTGCTGATATATTGGTTCAAGTGGTCGGGTACTGGGACGTGGTCAGGTATTGGGACATTTACCTTAAAAAGCTTCCGTTTAATGAAAAAACGCGAGGTGATTTTTTTTTTAAATTAAAAATAACACGTGCCGCAAGACGATCGAAGTTTATTTTCATCGAAGAACAATTTTTTTTCACAAACGGCTACACCGATTTGAATGAAATTTGGACACATTAAAAAGGTATATAAAGGCTATTTAAAAAAAATAACAGCTCATAATCTTCATAATAACTAATAAAAACAGTTAATATTTTTGGTAATTCTTTTTTTCTCCGGGATAACGTTCTGGTACAATTATGAAAATAATTTTTTATTGGGTTTTACTATCCCATATAATGTCTCCAAATTTCAAATTTATCGAAGAGGTACTTAATATTTAAAAATAATAAAAACCCATTTTTGTATGTAAAATTTTTTATTTTTAAAAAATATGAAGTACCTCTTCGATCAATTTGAAATTTGGAGACATTATATGGGATAGTAAAACACAACAAAAAAATCATTTTCATAATTGTGCCAGAACGTTATCCTGGAGAAAAAAAAATAATTACCGAAGACCTTAACTGTTTTTATTAGTTATTATGAAGATTATGAGCTTTTATTTTTTCTAAAAATAGCCTTCATATACCTTTGTAACGTGTCCAAATTTCATTCAAATCGGTATAGCCGTTTGTAAATAAAAATGTTCTCCTTGCCAATAGATAATACATAATAGATCATCAATAATGGATCATTGATCATTTATCATTAATAACAAATTGTTTTAGAAAACACGGAACCAGATGGCGATACTTTGAGTTTGAAAAGTGAATCCTTGATATCGAAAACTGCCGATTCGCCGATCAAGAGTACTCACATTGTCGATGGAAACGAGGATGAACGTGGCAAGAGGAAACGATCGAAAAGACACGTGGTCAATCTCTATTCAATGATTTTCCAGACAACAAATTGCGAGGCAATTTCTTATCTGAACTATGGTTGTTACTGCGGACTTGGCGGTGCGGGAATACCGGTCGATTCCATCGATTCGTAAGAGTCCAAAATTAATTTTCCACAATCACACTTCTCCACTTTGCTTCTCGTCGTTTGTGCATACCACCATGATCCTAAACTTACATTACATAAATTCTTCTGTCGTCTTCTCCAGGTACTCCTGAATAACCGTATTATGAAATGTCACAAATTTGTTTTTTCAGGAGTGACAGGAGTAGACAGAAGAATTAATTGCCAATTGTGCCACGATGCGTGGATTTTACTTTTATTGCACTCCGTGCGCAAAGTGCCACTTTGCACACGGAGCAGCAGTTTTGCTGCAAACTCACACTCGTCAGAAAAAGTTTTATCGCACTAGTATCGTAATATACTATTCTATGTTTTCTGCTCGAAGTGAAGGCCTCAGTATTTTTCTCTACGCGATGTTCAGAAAAATCATAATTAACCTTGAAACGTGGTGCAATATCAAAATCGTGATCGCTCGACCCTTTTGATTTTTTCTTCTTTCATCCGATTAAAAAAAAATTATTAACAATGATGAAAAATAAATAAAATAACCAATAATTATATCAATGAATGTTAATGAAAATTTAAAAAATTCAAAAGGCCAAAGTTTCTTTATTGCAGAAAAAACGTATGGTCGTTTTCGTAGAAGCTTCGGTACTCGAGAGATATTTAAGAGTAGAAATATTTGCGAATCGAGATATTTGAATAGAAATTTTTAAGAGTAGAGATATTTAAGGGTAGAGATATTTGCAAGCAGAGGTACACTCCTGCTCAAAAGTTTAAAAATACCAGTCAATATTTCTTGCCGCACTAAAAGTTACATAACATAATCAAATTTTAAAAAAAGCTACTCAGCTCTCGAAACATCTTGACCGTTTAACCACATCATGTGATGAAAATTGTTAATTTTGATCAAAAATGAATCTTGGAAAATATCGAATACGAAAATCATGGACATCAAGGATCGCAAAAAAACGACCCGTCTTAATACAATAAACTCATAATGGATATTATTCAAGATTCATCAAATGATCGAAAATTACCCATACAAATTCAGAAATAATAAATCTGAAGAGGATGCGAATAAGGATCGAAACGTTATACAAAAAATTGTCCATTTTATTTGGAACCACTGGCCGAATCGCAGCCGATTCACCCCTTCACTATTAAAAAAAAAGCGTTTTGACGGAAAGGATATCAGCTTTATTTTGCTTTTTAAAAAATATTTTTTATGATGTCTTTCGATCCGGTACGCATTTTGTGCGTGACTGTTTTTTGGTCTTTTTTCGATCATCCCGAATTAGACACATAACTTAAGGACATTTTTTTGGTCTTTTTTATCTGTGGTATATTTGAAAGGGTTGGCAGACACTTTATTTGCGTTTTTTTTTAACTTTCGTGTTCAAAAAAGTTATACGATTTTTTCTCGCAAAGTTATTTTACTTTTGCACTGAGAACATTTTTTTGTTGAAAATGCAAAAATTTCTTTGACCTAACCAAATATTGGTTTCCGGACGTTCATTTTGGTAATTCAACAAAGATACAGTGGAAGTTTTAGTTATCGTTAAATCGTTGCTTAAATGGGCAAAGTTTCAGTTCAATCAAATAAATATCTTTGTACCAAATAAATTGTGTGATTGAAAATACGAATTGTTCTTTTGTTACAGCTAAATTTATTTAGTTAAAATATACTAGAAATCAACAAAATATTTCTGTACAGCAACTCAGTAACGTGTAAAATGGACTAAACTGTATCTGGAAATTGACCCAATAATTTCGTTCACCTCATATCTTATGGTTAACCAAATCCATTTGTTGAAATAATTATGATTTCATTATTTCAAACAAATTAATATTGAATCGACTAAATTTTTTCAACTAAATGGATTTAGTTGTTTTAACTGAACTTTTTTCTCAGTGTGGCTAAAAAAGACAAATTTTGAAAGATGCAGCGTAACTTGAAGACTATAGAATTCAAGGGAAAATGTCGAGTATAAAAAAAGTAGCGTAGGTATACACGAAATTGCTTGGAATTATTTCAGAATTTTCCTATGAAATCTATTTTTTTTTTGTATTTTCACTCGAAACTGTGATGCGATGACGTCCCAGCGAAAAATTGTATGAAATTTCCGTACTTCGTGATATAGTAAAAACCTGAAAAAATTCAGCAACATTTGGCATGCTATAAACAACAATTATCAATAATAATATTGCCCAAAAGTCATTAACAAATTGTTTAAACAATTCGTTAATGACTTTTGGGCAATATGATTAATATTAACAAATTGTTAATATTAATAATATTAACAAATTGCTTAAACAATTTGTTAAGCAATGATGAACAATGATCAATAATTATTATTGATCATGATGAACAATGATCAATAATTATTATTGATCATTGTTCATCATTCAGGTTTTTATTATATCAGGAAGTACGGAAATTTCAATCAGATACAAATTTTCGCTGGGGCGTCATCATCACAGTTTCGAGCGAAAATAGTAAAAAAAAAAATTCATTGGAAAATTCTGAAATAACTCCAGATAATTCCGTGTATACGTACGATACTTTTTTCATATTTGACATTTTCTCTTAAACTCTATGGTTTTTTAGTTACGTTGCAGCTTTCAAAATTTGTCATTTTTAGCTATAGTAAAATAACTTTGCGAGAAAAAATCGTTCGAAATTAAAAAAAAAAAAAGGAGCATCTGCTAACCCTTTTAAATGTACCGTAGATTAAAAAAAACAAAAAAATGTCCTTAAGTTATGCGCCCAATTTGCGATGGTCGAAAAAGGCCAAAAAACGGTCACGTAAAAAAATGCGTACCGGATCGAAAAAAATCATAAAAAAATAAATTCCTGTCCGTCAAAACGCTTTTTTAAAAATTCGATTATCTGATTTTTTTTGACGGAGTTAAGCAACTTCTAGTGCGGCAAGAAATAATATTGACTGGTGTTTACAAACTATTGAACGAGAGTGTATATTTACGAATTTAAGAAATAAGAAAGTTATTTAAGAATAGAGATATTTACGAATGGAGTTATTTAGAGTACGGATATTTACGAATAGAGAAGTAAAGGGTAGAGTTATTATATTGCCAATCCGACATCCTACATAAATCCCATCTAATTTAAATTAAAAAATTAAAATTGTGAAATTCGACTTGTGCATTGAGAATTTCACTGATTGCAATTATAAGATCTTTTCTTTTAACTCACCAATTGATAGGTGCTGCATGTTTCACGATCAGTGTTATAACTTCACTACGTGTCCTGATAAGGACAATTACGTGATGGAATACAGTTGGTACACGGATTTATACGGACCGCGATGCAGTGAGTTCTATCGTTGTTCGTTTTTTTTTTTTTTTTAACTCCAGTTTTTGTTGTTCCACTCAAGTCTCATCGCATGCTTTTATGTTTTTTCTCACGCAGATGATGAACCGGGAAAATGCCGTCGAAATTTGTGCGAATGCGACAGAAAATTTGCCCTGTGCCTTAGCGGCCACCCATGTCCATCAGAGAAAAAGCCCATTTGTCCCACTCCGCGCTTTGTCATACCTACTTACTGACCCATTAACCAAGAAAAGCGTTTGTAAATTTGCAAAGCTCGATAAAATTTAATGGCAAAAATTGTACATTCATGTACTGAGGAGTCAAATAAATAAACATTGTTCAATTAAAAAATTAAAGATTCAATATCTGCTTTTTGATTTTGAAATTTATCTTTGACGATTTAGTACAGACCGGCGGAATATTTCGGGAGAAATTTTTAACGAAGAATCGTAAAAAATTATTACTAATCCCACGTACATTATTTACAACTGATGAGAAAAACAGCGAACGAAAGGGAATTTTGCTTGCGCAACGTTTTACAAAGAGGAGAGTTTTCTTGTCTTACGGTTTCGATAATTCCATAATGACTACGTTCTGAGGATCGTCCAGACGTTGCAATCAATGACCTATGCAACATTCCGATGTAACCGCAGAGAAGATTTTTCTTAATGCGCAGTTTTAGTGTTGCGCTATTTTTTTCTAAACCATTCTCCAAACGAGAGGTAACAATTCGTTGTAAAATTTAATGGAGACTTAGCGACTTGTTATTTTATGTCTTCTTCCGATGTTTAACTGTCTCTAATTATAATTATCTTGGTCTATTGTAGACTCCCACTTATATTTTTCACTGAATTTTTTTTCTTTTTTATCGAAGTCAAATTTTTCGGATAATAAACCGTATTCAAACGTTTCGAGGATTTAAAAACATTTCTCCAATTTCTACCACATGCATTTTCCATTCTATAACATTTTTCTTTTCTTGAGTAATTGACGAAGGAAATCTTTTGAGGCAAAATGGTGATAAGTAGATTTTTTGGAAAATTGTAATTTAATTTTTTTCTAATTTTTTTCAAGCATTGCGGTATTATAGTTAACCCTTACTTGACACACTGGGGTACAAAACACCCTAGGCCTAAATTTCCTTAATTTTAAGTACCTAAATTTAAAAAAATGGGACCTATAGCGACATCTGTAATTAGTTCGAGGATGCCACTACTCCTTCAAGCTCATAGTATCACTCTGAGACAATAAGTTTCTATATAATAGCCGTCCAAAGTCAAGTGGTCTCGCCTGTACCTTAGTATGTCAGTGTGGAGTGAGAAAATTTTGTACGAATTTTTTTCCTGTTATAAAATTGTACTACTACTAATTTTTTTTGTAGTTCTAAATATTAAGCAAACTCAATTAAATTTCTAACCATTTTTGTCGAAAAACCAAAAAGTTACGATTTTTTTCGTAAAAGTTGTCCCTTTTCAGTTTTTTTTAATATTTTAATTTCTTTATCATATTTAACTTTGATATTTTACTGTAAATCATGTATAACTTTGGGAAGCAACCACTCAAGAAGTTCTAAAAAAATTTGCAAGTTATAATATTAAATGGAATATTTTTTATAAAAATTTCTGTCGCTGGGGTACAAACGACCCAGTGTGTCAAGTACGTTATTCTGCAGAAGTGTGTCAAGTAAGGGTTAAAATAATATCGGCTTACAAAGAATTGTCTGAATTAATGAGGAATTAATCAAAATTAGTCAAGGTGGGTAAGAAGTCAAGTTTACATAGACATACGTTTAATAAGGGGACACATTGTCAATAGAAAAAATAAAACCGATTTACCTGTGACAACAAAATAAAAAAGTGGAGCCCGGATTTATTTTCGTCCACAAACACGGGAGTTATGACTATCCAAAAATGTCTTTTCTGCGTACCCCCTTAACCCTTAATAGTCACACCTCGAAAAATCACGTCAAAGTTCACCCTAATCATTTTGCAATGTGATAAAATATTTGAAAATTAAAAAAAAATACTGGATTGTACTTTTAACTCTTTTGTACACGACCATACCAATTATTTTCGAGAAGTTTAATTGTAAATATGCAAAAAAAAATCCCATTTTCCCGAATTCGATGGAAAGTATTCCTGGTCAAAAAACGGCTGGGGTATATTTCACCCGGTGTGACTATTAGGGGTTAAGGATTTCGAAAAAAAAATGAAACTAAAATAAGCGCGCCTGAGTGAATTTGAAAACGAAGAAAATGACGCCTGAAAGAAGTCTGTACGATCAAAAGCACGGGAGTTATGGCTGTTCAAAAAATAATTCTCTGCATACCCCCTTAAGGATTGCAAAAAAATGAATAAAAAAAAAGACACTTATAGAATTTGAACGAGAAGAAAGTGACGCCTGAAAGAACGTCTGAATAACGTCTGTAGGATCAAAAACACGGCAGTTACGCGCCTTTTCTTCGTGAATTTATTGTATTCCTCGCCAATGAAATACTTTAACAATTAACAAAGTGCAACTGCAATATTTATCAAGATACACAATTGATCCGATGTTGAGAAAAATCATAACCTCGAAACTTAGTACAATATCAATTTGTCCATCGTGATCGCTCGATCCTTTTGATTTGTTCTTCTTTCATCAGGTTGAAAGAAATTCATAACAATGATGAGAAATAAATAAAATAACCCATAATTATATCAATGAATGTTAATGAAAATTTAAAAAATTGAAAATGCCAAATTTTTTTTATTACAGGAAAAACGAATGGTCGTTTTCGTAGAAGATTCAGTACTTGAGGATCCAGCCTTGACGCGTGATCCAAGGTTTCGAGGTGTTCAGGATAGACTTCAGACTTTCAGAGATTGTACCGACGATTTGCGGGAAATGAAATTCCATTTCAGATATTGCCGCCAAAATAGTTACTCTATAAACAGCGGAGAAAAAATGTAAAAAATACTACTACAATACGTAATTGCATAGAGAAATTATTCGATCAAACTCAAACTTGGAAGCTCCCGGGAGATCCCGAAAAAAGCTCCACCGATAAACTTCAAATTTGTAGACGCAGCGATTTCTCGAATGTTTTTTATCTATTTTTTTCTCTGCAGCTTGTTTTAAATGACTCTAGAATGAATTTGTCACAAAAAAGCCAAACTAACTTTCAAAAGGTGATTTGAGAAAAGGTGATTACGAGAAAATAAAACAATCAGATTAACGTTTCAATATTTTTCATCAAATCGACGACACTAATTTCTCGTAGTTAAAAATGTCTTTCGAATGGCAAAGCTCTGCAAGCTTTGCAACTTTTCTTCAATAATTTAAAATATATAATAATAATCATCTTGCAAATTGAAATTTGCACATTGCTTCCTTATCTTTATCCATAGTTCACATAGCTTCCTTTAACACACAGTAGGGTGATCAAATTTGGCTTTCTCACATAAAGGAAGCTTTGTTAACTATTGAAAAATATTAGTAATCAATGTGCAATTTCGATCGATTTTCGCCAAATTTGATAGCGAATTGATAGCAACGCATGCGTACTGCCTTTTTTATTGAAGCACGCGTACACCAAAAAAAAGGTTTAGTAATATCAACTACCCAGCTGCGATCACGGAAAATTCGTTTGAATCAATCGTCACATATTTGATTTGATTACCCTGTTGTTGAAATAACAAAACTGGTGTCGTTGTTTCGAATGTGTTTTGCATTCTCCGCAATTACAACATTGGATCAAAATGATTTCAAACGAGATTGGTTCAACGACTTGTTTTCTCGTTCAATCGAATATTTAGTCATTTACTGGAAGTAAATAAAATTGTTTTAACTGTATGTTTCGTCTCATCAACAAAATCTAGTTTGAATTTGAGCTATTCATCCAGTTAAAAAGAATAGTAAATGCTTTCAAGTCGATCAAATTGTTTGATAAATTTGACTAAATATTTCAATGCGGCCACAACACATTTAGTCAATAGAACGTATAGTAACTACCACGATCTCGGCACTTCGCCCGAGATCCGTAAGGTGGCGACGATCGGCGCGCGCTCTCGCGCCAGCGAGACAGCCACCGAGCACCGATAAGTACCAGTGTATTACCAGCATCGGAGTCCTCGATTAACTTTAAATTGATGAAACATTACCCGCGCTCTGTGGTCGCGAAGTTCTATGAACTAAATACTACATATTTGAATGAAATCACCATCAGTGTTGCCGACCCTACAGTTTTAACTGTAGATTTACAGTTTTCAGTTCAGGCCTTCAAATCTACAGTTTTTTTATAAGATTCTAGCTCGATCCATTTTATTTGCTATGTAGTTCGTACACTAACTCGGTTTCAGAGTTTCAGTGAAATCCACTACTACTACGTGACTATCAATCGATTTAATAGAAGGCGTTTTACCGACCGAATCGGTAAAGCAGATCTCAATCCGCCGGATAGAGATCTGTTTTAGAAATGTAAAACGCCATCTATTAAACTGATTGATAATTAAGTAGTAGTGGTGGATTTCACAGAAACCGGAAACGAACTAGTAACTACGCAGTATGCAGCAACAAATCTACAAATCTCTTGAAGCAAGAAAAACAGTTCGGGATTCCCCTGACATAGTGCCATATCTTTTGTTCGATCGCATCGGTTGCTGATTGTTACGATTTGATAACGGAAATAAACAAAAAAGACGATGGTTAACAGTAGTAAAAGTGAGATAGATGTTGATAAAACACCACCAAGGAAGAGTAAGAAGAAAATAATGAGATACGAGAAAAAATTTGTTGAATCTTGGCTCAAAGATGAAAATTTCAGTGGGTGGCTCGAAAAAAGTAAAAAAGGTGATACATATTTTTACTGTTCTGCATGCGACTGTGACCGGAAATGCGGCATTGAAGAATTGATGCGACACAAAAATACATCAAAGCACGAAGCGAACTGCAAAAAATTGCAAAAGCAACCTAAGCTTACATCTTTGTTGCCATCAACATTAAAATCGCAGCAGATGGTTAAATCCGGCGAAGTTATGCTCGCTTATTTTCTTGTGGAACACAATATTGCATTTAATGTTGCCTCACATCTAACTAAATTGGTACAAGCATTGTGACCTGATTCGAAAATTGCTGAAAAATTCTCTATGAGTCGTACAAAAGCTCGAGCTATTGTCGTCAACGTGACAGGTAAAACAGCTGAAGAAAACTTGATCGAGAATTTAAGGGAAAACAATTTTTCATTGTTAGTGGATGAGTCGACTGATAAATCGACAATCAAGCATTTTGCTTTGATCGCGAGAGTAGTCAACGCAAATTATGAAGTGGAAGACAGATTTCTAACTTTGATACCAGTTACCGTCGGCTCAGCTCAAGTTTTATACGATAAAACCGTAGAGTTTTTTTATTGAAAAAGAAATCCCATACAAAAAAAATATGTTGGGATTTGCGTCTGATGGCGCCAATGTCATGTTTGGAGGAAATCATTCAGTGGTCACTCGTTTGAAGGAAGACATACCTGATCTTTTCGCAATGAAGTGTATATGCCATTCATTTGCGCTTTGCGCATCCTACGCACGTGAAAAATTACCGAGAAGCATCGAATATTTCTGCCGTGAAGTTTTCAATCACATCCAAAATTCACCTAAACGCATCGGCGATTACAAAATGTTTCAAGCGTTTACGAGCATAAAACCTCATAAAATATTGCACCCTGCGCAAACCAGATGGCTATCATTAAACGCTGTTGTGAATCGATTGTTGGACCAGCTTCCAGCTATTAAATTATATTTTCAATCAGCAGTTTACACAGATCGCCTTCTTTCTGCTCAGGGTATTCTAATGAAAGCCCAGGAACCAACAACCGAGTTATACTTGGAATTTCTACGATTTGCGTTACCGATATTCACAGAATTGAACAGAGAAATGCAGGCAGAAAAACCAAGTTTGTACATATTATATGATCAGATCTACACAGCATACATGACAATTTTAGAGTGCTTTATACAACCAGCTTACCTCGAATTGACAAAAGAAGAAAAAAACAACGCCAAAGACATTTCAGATGCCAAAGAATAGAAAGTATTAAGTGTTGATGTAAATGACGTTTGGACCCACATGCGGCCGTCCGGAATATATGTTGGCGGAATGATACCAAATGTGATTCGGTTGAAAAGGGACAATCAGGAGTTGGACGACAATCAACTGGCCAATTTTTACAAAAAATGTAAAGAATTTTACATTGAGGCAGCAGCACAAATCAAGGAAAGATTTCCTTTCTGTGACAAAGAACGTCAGGCTCTAAAGTGTTTACAGATGTTGAACCCACAAACCATTTTGGATCATGATTTGAGCAAAAAACATATAACTTCGATTTCTGAACTTTCATATCCTTTCCCAAGTATTTGCCCGAAAAATGTAACAGAATTGGACAGGGAATAGAGAACTCTTCGCAATGCCAGCTTGAATCTTGACGAGACTACGATTGTCAACGTGGAAAAATTTTAGGGACTTGTTTCCGTGCGTGAATTTGATTGAGGCCCCGACTAGGCCCCGATCGGTTTTCCCTAACTTACTTCGGGCCCTTGACTGGAAGCCCAATAGGGCCCCTGAATGGACGCTCACGCTTTTTCGACAAGGGCCTCAGAAGGTTGCCAAATGAGGGCCTTTACAACCACCTCACGTCTGCCATGTCAAATCCACGACAAGCCCATGGTCAAGCCCTATCAGGGCCCTAGTACGTACGTAGTATCGCTATACGTGTAGATTGTAAAATTGAATTATTTCAATAATAATAACAATATTATTATTATTATTAATAATTATTATTATTATATATTATAATAATACATTATTATTAATAATAATTAATAATTCTCCAACAGAATTTTTACAAAAAATAGTATAAAGCAGAGGATTTCTATGTAGAAATCTCGCGGGCATGACTTCCTGAGAGGCCTGACTGCGGTGTTGAATACAACCCGTGCTCCCACTTCAGCTATATAAGCATACTATTTGCATATTCCGTATGCGAGAGAGCGCACGCCGTATGCAACATCTCATGGCGAGTCTCGGAATTAACTCCCCGTGAAGCCCAATTAGGCCCTCAAAAGGTTGCCTCATCAGTGCCGTGTTTGAAATAATTAGGGCTCTGATACTTTTGCCCTATTTGGGCCCGATTTGGTTCTGTTGTAATTATACCGACTTCTTAAATATGGGTTGCCCGATCGAAGCCCGACAAGGTCCTCCACGGGTTGCCTTAGGTCAGCCATATTGTAAGTAAGCCTGGCAACCTTAGCATTGCCCTGTCACGGCCCAACCTGGCGGTGTTATGGCAATTCATGAAAGGGCATCCAGATTTAAGCCCGACAAGGTCCTCAACGGGTTGCCTTAAGTCAGCCATATTGTAAGTAAGCCTGGAAACCTTGGCACTGCCATGTTGAGGCTCAACCTGGCGGTGTTATGGCAATTCATGACAGGGCATCTATCGTTTAAGCCCGACAAGGTCCTCAACGGATTGCCTTAGGTCAGCCATATTGTAAATAGGCCTGGCAACCTTGGCGTTGCCCTGTCGGGGCCCAACCTGGTGGTGTCAGGGCAATTCCTGACAGGGCATCCACGTCCAAGCCCGACGAGGTCCCGTCTGAAGTCAGAGCTTCCCTAGAATTTTCACGCACGGGCAGTGCTTTCGCACTGGCGATTATATCTTCGTCCGATGTTTCGAGCAAATTTCGCGGTGATATACAGCTGAACGTCTTTGAGGTCTCCCCCAGTGCCTCGAATCGAATTTTCAATTGAGTGGTTACAAAGCATAAACAGACATTGCCCGCAAAGTTACAATGTTACAATCTTACAATCGATCGATCAAAAAATGAGAAAGGGCGCTTCAAGAATTTTGCTAAAAGTGTAGCTACGCCACTGATAATAATATTTGGAAAAAAAAATTTAATACATAGAAGTGTACTAATTATCAATCATTATATTTGAAAGAACAAAAACATTTTATCAAATAGTAAGAAACGTCTAAAATTTTTGTCCCATTAGTGTTTTTTTGGCGAATCACTAATAAAAAGTTGATGGAAAAAAATGAGTAGCAATGTATCGAAATATCGAATTTCGTCCTCGTTTTATTTGTGCTGTGATTGGTCGGTTGGCCGGATTCGAAGCGCGACTTCACACCTCGCGTGTGCGTGACTTCACACATCGCACGTCTTGGATGAGTTTGACAGTTGGTGCGGGGTTATTATGTCGTATCAACAGACAAGTAATCTTTCGCTGCAGCGCTGACAGACTATCAGGCGCGCGCGTCAGCGCGCGTGAGGGATCTTCTAATAAAAAGTTCATGAGATCGATATTTCGAAATATCGAATCTTTGAAGCCTCTTTATTCGTGCTGTGAAATTAGCTCTTATAGACGAGAATTCCGAATTATCCGAGTTCCGCTGTCAGTTTGACAGTTGTGCGTAGGCGCGTGCAGTTATACGCTACTGTCGGAATAAAACATACATATTTTTATTTGTATGCATAGATTTGTATGGAGCTCGACGGGTCCATGATGACGTGGATTTCATAAATTTCTTTAAATTTTAGTATCCAGGTCGACGATGCTGCTGTTAACGAAGTTCAGGTCGACTTCGGCTAGATTTTTAATGTCCAGATCGATGCCTCCATGATTTTCTATTCACAGGCTTCAAACCTTGAAACAACGAAAAAAAACTTTTTCGTGGAATGGAATGGAATTTTCGATTTAAAACACAGGCTTCAAATTTGGAAACGACGAAAAAAACTTTTTTGTGGAATGGATTGGAATGGAATGGTATTTTTGATTCAAAACACAGGCTTTAAATCTTGAAACAACGAAAAAAAACTTTTTCGTGGAATGGAATGGAATGGAATTTTCGATTCAAAACACAGGCTTCAAATTTTGAAAAGACGAAAAAATCTTTTTCGTGGAATGGATTGGAATGGGATTTTTTATTAAAAAAACGAGGTTCAAATCTTGAAACGACGAAAAAAACTTTTTCGTGAAATGGAATGGAATTTTCGGTTCAAAACACAGGCTTCAAACCTTGAAACGGCGAAGGAAAACTTTTTCGTGGAATGGAATGGAATTTTCGATTTAAAACACAGGCTTCAAATATGGAAACGACGAAAAACCTTTTTTGTGGAATGGATTGGAATGGAATGGAATTTTCGATTCAAAACACAGGCATCAAATCTTAAAACAACGAAAAAAAAACTTTTTCGTGGAATGGAATGGATTGGAATGGAATGGAATTTTCGATTCAAAACACAGGCTTCAAACCTTGACACCTTAAAACAACTGACACTGTTTTTACCTCAAAACTATGAATTTATGGATAAAAAAAATTGTTCAGCTAAGAACAGACGAAATTCTAAATGTTCTACGATTTTTCCAACGTGTTCTCTTCCTCATGTACAACAGATATTGTTTTTACCTGAAAATTATGAATTTATTGATAAAAAAAATTGTTTAGTTAAGAGGGTAGCGCTAGGGTTCAAGGCACGCAGTTTTTCTCGGGTATGAATTTGAAAGTTGCTACTCGGGGATTTTCAAAGTCGCACACTACATATCCGAGCTTAACATTTAGAAATATGTATTTTAATTCCTAAATATTTAAGCAATTAATAAATTTCAGACCATATTCAAGGTCGAAGCGCTGCAGCGCTGACGGGCAGCCGCTCGCGCGCGTGAGCGCGCGTTTCCGTTCCCTAGTCTTCTAATAAAAAGTTCATGGGCTCGAAATGTATCGAATATATCGAAATATCGAATTTTTGAAGCCTCTTTATTCGTGCTGTGATTGGTCAGTTGAGCTGTTGTCGCACCGGGAGAAAAATAAGGTTCGTGGAACCATATTTTACCATATAATATGTTCCCCACAGGGTTTGTCAATAATTTATGGTAACCCCAACCTATAAAATTATGGTACGGGTAACCGAATTTTCGGGGTTCCACCCAACATCTCCTTATGTTTGAGCAGACAATGTATCGAGTAACTAAACATATTGTACTCGAAACTATCGAATGGCAATGAATTCTTAGATAATTCATTGTGACTTTGCCGTCACCGACCATACGGTATCAAAAGAGCAAGACATTGATTCACGTAGCACACGTAGTTGTAACATACATACCGTGCTTTGAAAAATGCACTACATGATAGTAGGGTTTACTATACGATATGGTTATTCGCTTAACCCGCTTGTTCTATTTTACGCATTCTATCGTGCACTATACTTCCGTACATAGTACATCTTACCATATTCATCCTAATATTAATAAATATTATTTCAAACTGAACAAATATGTATTTAAATGAAATAATTTTTTTATTTAATATTTACACAATATATATTTTAAACATTTCAATCTTTGAATGTATAGCTACACATATGAAGTCTACAATTTCGTAAAGCTTCGTCTTTTCTTTAACAGAAGGGAAAAGAAAAAAGACCTTTCTTTATGGGAATCCTTTTCGGGGATTCGACCATCTTGCGTTTTGCCGAAATGTTCAATGTATTAAATATCCATACTGAAAAATAAGGATATCAAACATAGACGAGCTTGGAAAGGATATAGGCGTCGAGAGGCAGGTTCGCTTATGCGAGAGGTTGCCACCTGGCGGATTTTTGGGGTACTGGGCACGGTGAGCTCAAAGATCCGTCATGGTAAAAGGGGTTATAGTATGGTTAACCATATTCTATGACTGGACAAGCAATAACATGGGAGCGCTTATTATATTCTATGACTGGACAAGCAATAATATAATAAGCGTTATCATATTATTATTTGTCCAGTTATAGAAAATAGTTAACCATACTATAACCCCTTTTACCATGACGCGGGACCTTTGAGCTCGCCATGGTTTTATCTGCAGATTTGCCAGTACCTCAAAAATCCGCCAGGTGGCTACCTCTCGCACAAGCGAGCCTGCCTCTCGACGCCTATATCCTTTCCAAGCTCGTCCATGTTTGGTATCTTTATTTTTCAGTATGGATATTTAATACATTGAACATAGCAGCAAAACGCAAAATGGTCGAATCCCCGAAAAGGATTCCCATAAAAAAGGGTATTTTTTCTTTTCCCTTCTGTTAACGAAAAGACGAAGCTTTACGAAATTGTAGACTTCACATGTGTAGCTATACATTCAAAGATTGAAATGTTTAAAAATATACATTGTGTCAATATTTAAACAAAAAAAGATTTTTTTAATACATATTTGTTCAGTTTGAAATAATATTTATTAATATTAAATAAAAATGTATTAGATCGCAATATAATTTCCTAGTAGGTCATTCGAAAAAATAATTTCGTTGTCATTAATAAAGTTGCATTAGGCCGGCCTACAACTAAAAAAATTTATTTGGCTTGACTAGGATTTAGTTAAATGTACTAGATCTTTTTTCTGGGTGCAGTTAGACATTTATTTCGATTTACTTCGAACAGTCGTTATAATCTTATAAAGTATATGAGGCATTCCATGCCGATTCGACCTGGGTCTGGACCGTCACCTCTCCGATTAGACCCACGATTTTTTATATTATTGTACTATCTCTGAAAGGCACTCGAGAATTTTTTCAGATTTTTTTGGAACGATTTGACTTCACAATATTTTTTATAAACAAAAAATTAAAGCCCAAATTTAAAAATCTGAAAAAAATCACAAAAATCATGTGTCACATATCAAACACTGTGAGCATTTAGAAAGAGTGGGAGCGCGTTTCGTTTGGCCTACAATGCGCTTTTTTTTGAGAAAAAAAATTGAATTTTGGACAAAAATTCTGAAAAAAAATCTGAACAAATTCTGGTTAATTCTGCATGATGTCATGTAATTTTTTTTCCTCTTCAAGAACTGAGTGGGCTATTGATTTTATTTTTTTTTTAACTTTTTTTTCGAAAAAAGCGCATTGTAGGCCAAACGAAACGCGCGCCCACTTTTTCTAAACGCTCACAAAAATCCTGTGTTCCATATCAAACACTGTGAGCGTTCAGAAAAAGTGGGCGCGCGTTTCGCTTGGCCTACAATGCGCTTTTTTCGAAATTTTTTTTTTTTTTAAATTAAAATCAATAGCCCATTCAGTTCTTGAAGAGCAAAAAAAATTACATGACATCATGTAGAAATAACCAGAATTTTTTCAGATTTTTTTTCAGAATTTTTGTCCAAGATTCGATTTTTTTTTTCAAAAAAAGCGCATTGTAGGCCAAACGAAACGCGCGCTCACTTTTTCTAAATGCTCACAGTGTTTGATATGTGACACATGATTTTTGTGATTTTTTTCGAATTTTTAAATTTGGGCTTTAATTTTTTGTTTATAAAAAATATTGTGAAGTCAAATCGTTCCAAAAAAATCTGAAAAAATTCTGAAGTGCCTTTCAGAGATAGTACAATAACATAAAAAATCGTGGGTCAAATCGGAGAGGTGACGGGTCAGACCCAGGTCGAATCGGCATGGAATGCCCCATATATTTGTCATGTTTACGTCAACAGGATGAATATGGTAAGATGTATTATGTACAGAAGTGTAGTGCACGATAGAATGTGTAAAATAGAACAAGCGGGTTAAGCGAATAACCACATCGTAGGGTAAATCCTATGGTTACCATAAATTATTGACGACCCCTGTGAGAAACATATTATATGGTAAAATATGGTTTTACACACACCATACTTTTCTCTCGGTGTAGCATTAAATAGATAGCAACTGCTTCTCGTAAGCGTTATTAAGTAGCCGTTCATAGTAACCATACAGATAGTTAAAAATAAAATACAATAACGCAATTTTTAATTAACACAAAAATATACTGCGAGTGTCAATGTTTGAGTCTTCTTTACGACTCGATGGATGTACTTGGCCAACCATACACGTTTTGTAAAGTTCTTTGCAATAGTACACATCACGATCAGTTATGCTGTATGTTTGTAGGGACCATTCCAGTGATATGGTACAACCAACTGTACCAGTATCACTTATTATATTATTGCTATGCCAACCATAGAATATGGTTAACCATACTATAACCCCTTTTACCATGGCGGATCTTTGAGCACACCATGGGTTTTTCTCTCAGTGCGTGTCAGCCCCGACGCGCGAATGGAGTTTACTCCTTAAGAACGATTGTCTCAAATTATAGCCTTAGGCAAAGGGGGTAAATAAACGTGTTTCTTAAAATACTGAAAACATGATGCATGAACTTTTATTTATATTTATTTATGAAATATTGATTCGATGAAAATAAATTACATGAATACATCGTTAGAGAGATTTATTTATTGAACTGTTAACATCATCATTAGTAACATCGACATTAAATACTGTGACAATCGGTTTGTGGTAACTAAAATACGAAACGTGCACGTCAGAAGTTACATGGGTTACGAACCGAGAAAACATCGCATCAATGGTTGTACCATATCTAGTCGTCCCCAATGCTCTACCAGAAATTAAATCTAAATTAAGTTCTTCTTTCAAAAATTGTATTAAGCGCAAACCGTCGTCCTTATCGAGGTTCTGTACTTTCGCTGCCGCTCGGCCGGAGTCGCCGGTGTTTTCGAGCTGCGAACAATTTCCCTTTTTTCGCACTTTTCGCAGATTTGCATATCAATATTCCGGAATATAAATGTCGAATCACAGTCTTGATGATTTTGATTTTCTTCTAAATTTTTTATATAAAAAAGGACATTGAAAAAAAATTTCCCTAATTTTTTCAGAATTTTTTGGTCACGCGTTTTTTGGATTTTCTTTTAAACGGGGCCTTTTTGTAAAATCTGAAAAAATTCAGATACTTAACTTTCGATTTTAATCTACATCGTATATAAACATAAATAATATCACTTACCAAGTAACCGCATCCACGTGCCCTTCATTTTCGTTCGTTGTTCCTTCCATTTTTCTCACTTCTGTTTCTCACATGTTTCTTCGTTGTTCCTTCCATTTTTACTCACTTCTTCGTTTATAAACATTGATACAATAGATAGACCTAAAAATCGTTTGTGCGTGGATACTCGCGATAAAAGTAAAAAGTAAAACGTCGTGATTTTATATCTCTGATTAAACTATTTGACAGTTCGCTGGCACTTTTGTTTCAAGCAATTCTTTTGTCCGGCTTGCTCGCTTTTTCGTAACGCTTGATTTTACTCCCCATATTTTTCCATACCGGGGGCTTAATATCATTTCTTAAAGAGAGGCTAAATACCGACATTATTACTGGAGCCCTACATTATCGACTCAAAGTCGCTGTCCAAACTTTTTCCAATACCGGTGGATGAATATGAATATGAATGAATGATGAATGATGGACATTTATGAATGAATGATGAATGAATTGCAAAATGCAAATGCGAGATATAAATCAACGTTTTCGTTAAATGCCACTGACTTGTCAGACAGTTTGGATAGAATCTGATAAGAATAATATTTATTTCATGAGAATTCCACATGGGGCTGCCCTCTTTCGGATTTCTGTGAACTTGATTTCGCCATTTTGTTTTTTGATAATACACCAAATTTATCAACACTTACCCCGTGATTTGGATTCCAAACTTACGTCGCGGTTTTTTCATAAAATAATATCGAAGACGTATCGATATTCGTACTTTGGTGTTCATCATGGGGCCCCACTCTTGGTTTTAGCCGAAATGCAGTAGAACCATTATAATTTGATTTTTTCAATTACAGATTCCTGATGATAATCGGATCTGTAATTTTTGTTTTTGTTTTTCGAAAATTTTTTAGTGGGGCTCCATTTGTGCCATAATTCTGATGATAATGTCAAAATGTTATTGATTTCCATCCATTCGTGCCAGAGCAAGTTTGGAATCCATTTTCGAGGTGCTAATGTCGGTATTTAGCCTCCCCATAAGGAGTAAACTCCAAAAAGAAAAGTTGCAATGAGAAAGTGTCGGTACGTTGATACCTCAAGAAGCACGGATATCATTCTGTTTCTTCGATTTTCGTGCGAATTCCATCGTGCGTGGTAATTAGCCTTGATTCAAACGTCGGCTAAATATCGATGAAGGTCGCACGAGTACGAGAGAAATAGCTCCTTTGGAATCGTTTTTCAAGTAAGAGAGAAGGTCTTTCAACCTTTTTTAAGGGGAAGCATCGTACCATCGGCTCAAAGATTCAAACTTTCTCCGTCACCAGCTGGAATGAATATCAATATTTTAACAGTCAACGTCGAGTTGTGGCAAGGATAAAGCTTTGATGATATTTTTTGCAAAACAGCGGGTAGTAGTATTCAATTTGAGAAGAAAAACTTTCCATCGGTAAGTCAACCATTATTCGTATCGACCACCAGTAATTTTGATTTCTTCATTATAATTTATTATTTCGAAGTATTAGTATATCCGTTCTAGCCACTGGCCACTGGCCGTTCTGGCCAGAATGCTGCTTTAATTATCAAAATTTTATCGATGTTGATCCATAGATCTTACAGAAAATTTGGATGCCGATTTTGGATCAATAATGGACATCTGCACATCGCGAGTCTCGGATGAGTTTGACAGTTGATGCGTTTAAAGATACGGAGCGTCATGTCAGTCACATCAGAACGACAAAATCGGTGAGCTAGGGTGAATAGCTTATTCGTGTTTCCCAGGAAATTTCCGATCCAAAACACACGCTTGGAATCTTTCAGCACCGAAAGAATAATTTCCTCATATGGCCCCGCACCCGGATCAGCACAAGCCCATTTGCAAATGGACGGACTAAAACGATTTTTGGTATTTTTAAGCATGTTTCGTAAGGAATTTTGTTATCACAAATGGCTTATTCGTATTCCCCAATAAATTTCCGAACCAAAACACACGCTATGGACCTTCAAATGACGAAAAAAAATTCGATCTTCCGGTGGATCACGAATCAGCAAAGGTCATGTGGCGAATGGACAGGCGACAGATGAGGGGAAATAGTCGTGATTTCTTAAAATAGTTTTTATCAACATCTCAAGGGCTCTATCGATGAAAAATCGTTCGCCGATCACGAATTTGCAATAAAAAAAAATCAAATTCCCTCGAAAAATAGTCGAAAAGACTGTTTTTATGGAATTCATGGCTCAGATTTAATCTGCCCAACGGGAAAGTGTATGGAAAATTTGACACGAAGTGAGAATCGATTTTCTAGTGATTTCAAATGACGGAAAATCCGTTGGTCACTGTCCACCTATCCCGTGGTATTATGGTATAGAAGTTAGTTGCTGTCAACGAAAGCATTGACATCTGTCACCTTTTACGAACTTCTGCTGCCTTAACAAACTGTTGGATAATTTTTCTCAGAATGCAGAAAATCTTTGGTCGTCCAAAAAGCGTACCCCGCACGAGTATTTTTTTTTTCGCTCTCTTTAGAGGATCTCTACAAGCTGAATTTTGTTTCCGCCGTTAAAAAATATTAAAGATATTATTAAACTAATTGAACTCATATTCTATGTGCCGAAAAATTTCTGTCGCTTAAGGGGTCTACCCTAATTGCAATTTTCAAAAAATCGATTTTTTTTAAATTCCATTTTTCGAAAGTATAGGCGGTACATTATGAACAAACTGAAGGCATAATGTACGGTGCAGGCATCGCTGATTAAGCGTAGGTAAGAAATTTTCACGTTTTTTCGTTAAAAAAAACTTTGATCGCGTTTTTCTCGAAATGACATTTTTGTACGGCTTGTTGAAAAAATCTCGGAAACTACTGCATCAATCCTTACCAAATTTTTACCACATATTGTTTATGTCAACAGCTATGTCGCATATCATACGATTTTTGAAATTTTGAGTTTAACTTGGTTTAAATAAAAAAAAACTGTTAAAAAAAAGTTTATTTTTCGTTACTTTTCGATATATAGCCGCCATTTTGCCAATTTTAAAAAAATCAAAAATCGTATGATATGCGACATGGTCATGACCTTACTGAATCTAAAACCTTTTTTATTTTATTTTTTTTAGATAATCCACTCCGGAGATTCCGTCAATAGGGCGCACTCATCTTTTTTTTGGATATTTTTTTGGCCTGCATTTTTATATAATAAAGAACCGAAAAATAAATTTAAAAAAAATTTTTTCATGCATTTCAAGATTATATTTATCAAGCCTCATACTTGTCATATTAATATTTCTAATTTAAAACAATGAAAAAAAATCGTGAAAATAGGCATTTTTTGCGTGTCTAATTAGGGTAGACCCCTTAAAAGACGGCTCTCGACAAGTATTTTTTTTCATTCTTTATCGAGGATTTCTGCTAGCTGAAATTTTTTTTTTCGACGTTGAAGAATATTAGGGATATAAGTAAATGTATTTTATTCATATTCCATGTGTGGAAAAGACGCTCAAAAGACGACTCCGCGACAAGTATTTTTTTCGCTTTATATCGAGAATCTCTGCTAGGTACATTTTTTTTTTTTTTTTTTGCGACGTCAAAGAATATTAGAGATATAATTAAACGTATTTTATTGATATTCTATGTGCGAAACATTTTCTGTCTATAGGGCGAAAAAAAATACTTGCGGCGGAGCCGTCTTTTAAACGACAGAAATTTTTCCGCACATGGAATATGAGCGAAATTCATTCGTTACTATTTCTAATATTATTTAACGTAGAAAAAAATATTCAGGTAGCAGAGATCTTCGAAAGAGAGCGAAAGAAAGGATACTCGTGCTGGGTACGTTTTTTGGGCGACCAAAATTTTTCCGCACATAAAATATGATCGAAATCAATTTAACAATATATTTAATATTATTCAGTTCCGAAAGAAAAATATTTCAGCAACTGAAGATTTTCGTCATTCACAGGAAAATTATCATAGAGTTTGCTAGGGCCGTTTCTATCTAACCGTTTATTCATACGATGCGATAAGCACAAGTCCTATTGTTCATTCATTTCCTCCTCGTTTCTAAAACGTGTTTCTTATCACGTATCAGCTATCATACCAATAAACTATCGAATGCTCACAAGTACACGCGTGGCCTAAACATAAACCACGGGATCATGAATATTCGAGAATCAAGCCACACGTGCCAAGTGTTCCACGGAGTTTTTTCCTCTTTGAGAATGTTTACAATGCGATGAATATATAAACAGGTGAAGGAAATAATATTGACACCGATAAACAATTTTCCTTGTCGACAAATTTTAGGCAGAAAAAATTCAATCCTGAACCTCTCCAGCCAGTTCCAGTATTTTAGTAATATTTTTGAATTTTTGGATAACGGTTGAAGTTAGCGGGAATAGTTTATTTTTTAATAAAATTAATTCCTCCTAAAAAGTTTTGAAAATTAAAGATGGAACGTTTCTTGGGGACGTTCAACGGGTGAAGGTCAATACCGTGAGGATAGATTCGTGACGTAATATCGAGTAGAAAAGTCCTTTGCCATTTTTTGATATCTTGAACCCCTGAATTGTTATTAATTTGTTTAACAGCCAATGAGCCCATTGAGATGAGCCACAATCCCGCCCGCCCCTCTCATTGGCTGATTAAAGAAATTAATAACAGGAAATTTCCCCAGGAAATTTCCGAACCAAAACACACGCTATGAACCTTTGAATCACGAAAAACAAATTCGACCGTCCGGCGGATCACGAATCAGCAAAGGTCATTTGGCGAATGGACAGGCGACAGATGAGGGGAAATAATCGTGATTTTTTTAAATAGTTTTTATGAACATCTCAAAGGCTATATCGATGGAAAATCATTCGCCGATCACGAATTTGCTATAAAAAAAAACAAATTCCCTCGAAAAATAGTCGAAAAGACTGTTTTTATGGAATTCATGGCTCAAATCAAGGAAATGAGATTTCGGCGGGGGCGAGATAAAACAGCGTTGACTTCAATATACCGCCATGTTCTTTTAACTGAAAAAAGAACAATTCTTCACGGGCATGATCCGTGAAGAATTTGAGTATCGCAAATAGCATATTCGTCTTGCCCGGGAAATTTCCGATTCAAAACACTGGTTTTAAACCTCTAAATGACGGAAAAAAATGAACCTTCCGGAAATGGAACGAAAGGGAAGGGAATGAAGGGATGAGGGAAGAAATCGTGATTTTTTGAAAAATTCGTAATTATGAACATCTCGAGGGCTATATTGATGAGAATCGACCGCTAATCATGAATATGCATGAATATATAAGAAATCACCACGATAAATAGGCGAAAACACTGTTTTTATGCATTTGGAGGTTCAGGATGAGAAAACGAGAAATCGCAGATAGCGAAATATAACGGCATTTTCTTCAGTATATCGTCAAAATACAGGCTGAATTATGCTCGCTACAAAATCGACGAGGATTCTGTTTTTCCACCGACTTTCATTTTTCAAGCCTTTAGAAGCGGTTTTTGGGACTTTTAAGTATGATCCTCGAGGAATTTTATTCATCGCAAATATCATATTCGTGTTCTCCGAGAAATTTCTGATCTAAAACACTGGTTTTGAACCTCTAAATGACGGAAAAAAATTTTACTTTCAGCCTTCAGGGAATGAAATGGAAGGGAAGGGATGAGGGAAGAAATCGTGATTTTTTTAAATACTCGCAATTATGAACATCTCAAGGGCTACATCGGTGGGGAATCGACCGCTGATCATGAATATGCATGAATAAATAAGAAATGACCACGAGAAATGGGTGAAAACACTGTTTTTATGCATTTGGAGGTTCAGGATAAGAAAATGAGAAGTTGCAGAGAGCGAAATACAACGGCATTGTCTTCAGTATATCGTCAAGATACATACTGAATTGCGTTCGGAACGAAAACGACGAGATTTTTATTTTTCCGCCGATTTTTCAAATTTTCAAGCCTCCCTAAATGGTTTTTTGCTCTTTTATGCATGATCCGTGAGGAATTTTATCATCGCTAATAGCATACTCGTATTGCCCAGGAAACCACTTAATGACAAAATAAAATTTTGACCTTCAGCCGGAGTCAAGGATCAGCGAAAGTAGATGGGCAAATAGGCAGGGTTCATGGCGTCAAAAAATCATTTTTTTTCTATTTACTTTTATTCACATGCCAGGGGCTATATCGATGGGAAATCGACCGCTGATCGGGAATGTGCATGAATAAAGAAGAAATTCCTACGAGAAATAGGCGAAAACGAGGTTTTTATGCATTTGGAGGTTCAGGCTAAGATAATGAGAGGTCCGAGAAAGCTGAATAAAATGGCATTGTCTTCAGTATAGGTGTCAAGATGCATGCTGAATTATGGTCGGAACGAAAACGACGAGATTTTAATTTTTCCGTCGGTTTTTAAAATTTTCAAGCTTCCCGAAATGGTTTTTCGCTCTTTTATGCATGATCTGAGAGGAATTTTTCCATCGCAAATAGCATATTCGTGTTGCCCCGGAAATTTCTGATCCAAAACACTGGTTTTAAACCTCTAAACGTCAAAAAAAAAGTTTGACCTTCAGCCGGGGTCAGGGATCAGCGAAAGTAGATGAACAAATGGACAGGCTTCATGGCGCCAAAAAATCATTTTTTTTCTATTGATTTTTATTCACATCTTAGGAGCTATATCAATGGGAAATCGACCGCTGATCACGAATATGCATTTATAAAGACTAAATTCTAACGAGAAAATGGAGAAAACACTGTTTCTAATCTACCAAAATGATTTTTGGCAAAGCCCTTGTAAATAACATATTCAATTTTTTCAGGCAATGCGAACCCTCTGTGATTCAAGTACGAAAGATTTTCGGCTGAAGCGCTGCAGCGCGATGGTAAAACAGTAGCGTGCGTTAACGCACATATAGGACCCTAGTGCGTTAAAAAGTTATAAATGAATAAAACAAAAATAAAAAAAATTCTATGTTAAAATTGTTTAAATCATTTTAAACTCTTGAAATAGTTAATATGTATCAAAATGAAAGTACATAGTAAAAATAAAAAAATTCGTTCACGCATCTTCGTGCAATGAGCGAAAAAATGAAGAAAAAAAAGTTATTTTCGTTAAAACAAAATAGTTCAAAGAACTGTAAAGACTTCAAACTCTACAGGACACTTCTTTATGATCCTATAAATAAAGTCTCTAAATCACAAAAACATTGTTTCACAGGTTGCGGAGATGTGACACTGGACGGACACAAAAATGGCTTTTTGGCTCAAAAATAGCTGTTTTTTTGGTAAATTTCATATTCAACATTCTCTGAATAGATTGAGTCAAAAAAGGTTTTGAGATTATAGTAAAACAAAACTGTGCTATGAATTTGAACCGGATCCGTTCATGGGTTGCTGAGTTATGAGTGAGGACAGACGGCTCAGGGGACGGAAAATCCAAAATTGAATTGTTTTGGTATAATATGCCAACATATGTTGGCAAAAAGTTTGTAGGGGGAAGTCCCCCAGTACCGGACACTTAAGGTTCTTCATTAATAAAACTATTATATATGTAAGAACTTCGATTTTTTATATTTTTTTCACAAACTTTGTAGTATTGTTTGGTGTGTTAATGATAGTACAGATTTTAAAAAAATGTAAAACTAAGAAAAATATATTTTTGAATTTAATAGTCAAAATGGTCGAGTCCGAAAAGTGGCACCTAGTACCGGACACTACGAATATTAGTTGAAAAAATGGATTAAAAATGGTTAAATTTTGCAATGATCGCAAATATATTCATCGGCACACTCCGGAATATCTGCGCACGCCTTATGAGCCCATTGCTTACAATTTCCGCACTGGATCCAGTCATTATTGTCATCGAGGCTTTTTTCATATTTTCCTCGGGCCATTTTCCTTTTGTCATTATTTTTAACTGATTTGTTCTAGTGAAATACCACCACAATAAAAACAACATGTTTTACATAAATATTTCAATAACAGAAAAAAAAATTGCGTCCGGTACTGGAGAAAAATCGAGTGTCCGGTACCAGGGACTCAACATGCAAAATTAAATAACAAAATGCGTTGCCATTTCACAAACATTTTGAAATTTACCCTTCATTATTTGAAAGAATACTTACCAAAAAGCATCCCAAGCTAAAAAACGGAGCCGCAAAACCCCTATTTTTTAAACAATGAATATGTGAAAATTACGGCTGACACGAAATATTAATCGGCTCCAACGAAAATCAACTCTCGGCAACGCGCGCATGCGCACTGCGGCTAGCTCTCTAGCGCCACCGTTACCACCGTGGCCACTGTTCGAACTACGCACAAGAACTATTGTCATTGCTCTCTAGTTTGGCTTATATCAACAGTGTCCGGTACTAGGTGCCGTCCGGCGTTAGGGGACTTCCCCCTATGGTTATTTTTTATAAGAGATAGGTTTTTGGAAGGCAATACTAATAGTCACTCCTTATATATAGAGTGAGTGCCTAAAAATTGCACAAGTCAGAGCGTTTACGCTATTTTTCAAACAATTAAAAATTTTATAAAATTTTAATCCATCGATGGATTTTTGGCAAATTTAATAGCGAACAACCTTGATAGCTATATTAGCTCTGTGCAAAGTTTCAGTACAGTATCTTAAAAATTACACAAGTTAGAGCGTTTAGGCTATTTTTCAAAAAAGTCAAAATTTCATAAAATGTTAATCCCTCGATGGATTGTCGCCAAATTCAATACCAAACAACCTTAATAGCTATACTAATTCTGTACAAAGTTTGAGTGCAATATCTTGAAAATTGCAGAGGTTAGAGCGTTTACGCCATTCTTGCAAAAACGAAAAAAGTCGATAAAATCTGAACACCCGTTATAATTAAGACAAAGTTTTTCATAATGAAGAGCAATTCTCGCTCGACAAGTGTGCCAAATTTTAGTTTGATATCTCGAAGCGTTTTCGAGTTATTAATTATTTATATCTGAAACTCAGGATACATACACACACACACACACACACACACACACACACACACACACACACACACATACGCACACACACACACACACATCCACCCGGACATTTTTTCTAAATATGATTTCTCGATGTTTTAGGACATTTTGAACATATTGCCATAAAAATCGCAAAAAAAATTTTTTCCACGAAAACAAAGCTTCCTTTATGAGGAAGCAAAATAATATATTTGAAGAATGGCGGACAAATAAATTTAGATATGCTTTAAATTTAGACATGCTCTAGTGTATATGATATACAATTGCCGTTATACGACAACGATAATGCGAGGATCGCCGCTGGCATTCGCCTCTCTCTCTCTTTCTCTCTCTCTTACGGATAAACGGGCAGTTTTCATCATTTTTTCTCTCTGTACTTAAGTCTTTTTGCGTATGTACATTCCCACTCAAAAGTTTGGAAACACCAGCCAATATTTCTTCCCGCACTTGAAGTTGCATAACTCTGTCAGAAAAAAAGATAATCGGATTTTTAAAAAATCGTTTTGACGGGAAGGAATTTTGCTTTATTTTGCTTTTTTTAAATATCTTTTATGATTTTTTCTCGATCCAGTACGCATTTTTGTACGTGACCGTTTTTCGGCCTTTTTTCGACCATCGCGAATTCGGCGCACAACTTAATAACATTTTTTTTTGTCTTTTTTATCTACGGTACATTTGAAAGGGTTAGCAGACACTCCTTTTTTGTTTTTTTTTTAATTTTCGTACGATTTTTTCTCGCAAAGTTATTTCACTTTTGGCTAAAAAATCCAGTTTTTGAAAGATGCAACGTAACTCAGAAAATATAGAGTTTTACAGAAAATGTCATGTTAAAAAAAAGCAGCGCACATGTACAAGGAATCGCCTAGAATTATTTTAGAATTTTTCTATGCATTTTTTTTCTACTATTTTCGCTCGAAACTGATGATGACGTCCCAACGAAAAATTGTATCTTGTTGAAATTTCTGTCATCGTGATACAATAAAAATCTGAAAAAATTCAGCAACATTTGGCATGCTATAAACAACAATTATCAATGATAATGTTGCCGAAAAGTCATTAACAAATTGTTTAAACCATTGTTTAAGCAATTTATTAAGCAATGATGAACAATGATCAATAATTATTATTGATAATTGTTGTTTATAGCATGCCAAATGTTGCCGAATTTTTTCAGATCTTCATTGTATCACGAAGTACGGAAATTTCAATAAGACACAATTTTTCGTTGGGACGTCATCATCAGAGTTTCGAGGGAAAATAGTAAAAAAAAAATAAATGTTAGAAAAATTCTGAAATAATTTCAGGCGATTCCGCGTATACGTATACACTGAGAATTTTTTTTTGTTGAAAATGCAAAAATTTGTTTGACTCAACCAAATATTTTGTTTCCGGACGTTCAACGAGATCATTTTGGTAATTCAACAAAGATAGAGTGAAAGTTTTAGTTAAATCGGTTAAAGCGTTGCTTGAATGGGCAAAGTTTCAGTTCAATCAAATAAATATCTTTGTACCAAATAAATGGTGTGATTAAAAATACGAATTGTTTTTTTGTTACAGCTTGATTCATTTAGTTAAAATATACTAGAAATCAACGAAATATTTCTGTGCAGCAACTCAGTAACGTGTAAATTGGACTAAACTGTATCTGGAAATTGACCAAATAATTTCATTCACCTCATATCTTATGGTTAACCAAATCCATTTGTTGAATTAATTATAGTTTCATTATTTCAAACAAATTAATATTGAATCAACTGAATTTTTTTCAACCAAATGGATTTAGTTGTTCTACCTGAACTTTTTTCTCAGTGTACGCAACTTTTTTCATACTTGACATTTCCTCTTAAACTCTATAGTTTTTGAGTTATGTTGCATATTTCAAAATTCGTTTTTTTAGCCAAAAGTAAAATAACTTTGCAAGAAAAAATCGTACAAAAAATTTAAAAAAAAACGAAAATCGAGCGTCTGCTAACTTTTTCAAATGTACCGTAGATTAAAAAAGCCAAAAAAAATGTCCTTGTTATGCGCCCAATTCGCGATGATCGAAAAAAGGCCGAAAAACGGTCACGTACAAAAATGCGTACCGGATCGAAAAAAAATCATAAAAAATGTTTTAAAACAACAAAATAAAGCTGAACTCCTTTCCGTCAAAACGCTTTTTTTAAAATTTGATTAACTTTTTTTGACGGAGTTATGCAACTTCTAGTGCGGCAAGAAATATTGACTGGTGTTTCCAAACTTTTGAGCGGGAGTGTATATAAGATGAGCGATGTGCAACGATGGACTCGTGCCTCACCCAGACACGCGATATTAAAACGTGACAGACGCGATGATCTTTGGTTGAGAAACAAACAAAAAATTATATCTTTATTACGGTAATTGTGCAAAAATTCATTATTTAACGAGTCTCGCAACCCCAGAATTATTTCATTCTAGATATGAGGATAATAATGTAATAATGAAACGAACAAAATATCCATTTCTACAAATGCAAATAAGATGTCCCTTCATGAGAAATAAGAAATGTTTAAAAAATAACCTGTTTTAAAAATATTTCATTCTTAATTAAATGCATGATTCAACCATTCGCTCAACCCCAGAATTATTAGATATGAGGATAATAATGTAACAATGAAACGATAAAATATTCATTTTTCCAAATGCACATAAGATGTTCCTTCATAAAAAATAACAATTTAAAAAAATCACATGTTATAAAAAGGTTTAATTAAAATAAAAAATTATTATTTAACGAGTCTCTCGACTCCAGAATTATTTTATTTTTGATTTGAGGATAATAATATAACAATGAAACGAAAAAAATATACATTTTTTGAAATGCAAATAAGATGTTCGTTCATGAGAAATAAGAAATGTTTAAAAAATAACCTGTTTTGAAAATATTTAATTCTCAATTAAATGCATCATTTAACGAGTCGCTCAGCCCCAGGATTCTGTAATCCAGATATGAGGATGATAATGTAACGATGAAACGATAAAATATTAATTTTTTCAAATACAAATAAGATGTTCCTTCATCAAAAATAAGAATTAGAAAAACATTACGTGTTATAAAAATGTTAATTTTTGTAGATAAGGGATTAAGGAAAATGTCACTTACATATGAGACTTATCGATCCCTCGGTCTTTTTAGAATCGTATTTTAACTTCGTCTATGACGTCGGTGACACAATTGTGTAAATTTAATGAGTGTGGTGCCCAGCCTCCACGTGTATTGACACACGCGTCATTCATCAATCATAAGTACTCGTTAAAATAAAAAAAAAAGCAAATCTTACCATCCAAGACGGGAAAGGAACACATGTCGCCCAACTCCGACTACTTATCGGTTGGAAAAAAACCGTAAAGCATTAAATTCGCATCTGTTTATTCATATAAATTCTGTGATTGATATGAAATTTTGAGAAATTGAAATTTCGTAGGAAAAAACCCACAGAAAAGCGATCTAGTTCATTGAACTAAATCCCAGTCAAGCGAAATAATTTTTTTCAATTTTAGGCTGGCCTAATACGACTCCATTCATTTCGACGTTATTTGTTTATTTGTTATACAATGCGATCTAAAAGATTTTTATTTAATATGGATACATTTTTTCAAACTGAACACATATATATTTGAATCAAATAATTTTTTTTTCATATCTACACAATATTTTTAAACATTTTAATTTTTTAAAAAACAAAAATGCAAAATAACATTTCATCTGAATGGCGCTACACATATGAAGTACAAAATTTGATAAAGCTTCGTTTTTTCTTTAAGAAAAGGTAAAAGATAAAAAAACCCTTTTTTATGGGAATTCTTTTCGGATTCCCATACTGACAAATCTGCAGATACAATAGTATGAACATTCAACACAAACATTTATTTGATTCTACTATGCATTTTTTTTTGGGCAAACAAATATATGGATATGATTTATCCACTGCAGATAGTATCCAATTGACGCAGCTTTTAATAAATTACATCTGTTGAGGAAAAATGCATAATTATATTTGCAGCAAATAGACATGTGTTTCATTGTCCTCAACGCCTGTTTATTGATGACAGTGAATTCAAATAGATAATTATATTGCAAGTAAATTTTGCCGAAATTTGGATCAAATACAAATATAGTTGATGGGAAGAAATTTTTTTTTCAATTAACTAAAAAAATGATCAAATAAACGATTATAGTACCTACGACTACTAGATCTTTTTTCTGAGTGAACTTACCAAATTTCGAAAAATTAATTTTTTACAGCTCAATCAATTATTGAGGGCTCGCAAAATCGATAATTACCCTAACACAACAAAAAAATGTACTCGTCACTGATCATAATTTCAAAGATTTTCAGAGCTGGTCAAAAAAGCCAAAAACTTAAAACAATCGTGATTTTTCATTATTTAATGTTATTTTCTGGTAGATATTTTTTTCTTCTGATTTATTCGTGATTGAAGAAACCTTTTTCATTACCGGAGCCTTTGAATACCGGCAAAGTTGAACAATAGTGATATTTTTATTTACTTTTTGGTGTACAAAGTTTCAGTAAGCAAAATTTCTTTTGAGAAAGCAAAAAACCCTGCAAATTGGACATTTGTAAATTGCTTCCTCATCTTTATTCATAGTTCACACAGCTTCCTTTATCACAATGTATGGCGATCAAATTTGGCTTCCTCATAAAGAAAGGTTTAACTGTCGAAAAACATGAGTAATCAATGTGCAAATTTGGAAAAATTCTTTCAAATTTGCTTCTTGCCAAATTCGATGTTTGCCACATTCAATAGCGAACAACCTTGATCACTATTTCGAATGTGTATAAAATTTGAGTGCAATATCTCGCAAATAGCCGAAGTTATAGCACGCTATTTTTCAAAAAAACCAAAATTTGATAAAATCTTAATCATTCCATCGATTTTCGCCAAATTTGATAACAAACAATCTCGATAGCTATGTCAGCTCTGCGCAAAATTTCAGTGCAATACTTTCAAAATTGCACAAGTTAGAGCGTTTAAGCCATTTTTCAAAAAATTAAAAATTTCATTAAATTTTAATCCCTCGATGGATTTTCGCCAAATTCAATAGCGAACAACCTTGATAGCTATACTAGTTCTTTACAAAGTTTCAGTGCAATATCTTGAAAATTGTGCAAGTTAGAGCGTTTGCGCTATTTTTCAAAAACTTCGAAATTTCATAAAAATTTAATCTTTCGATTGATTTTTGCCAAATTCAGTACCAAACAACCTTAATAGCTGCACTAATTCTGTACAACGTTTGAGTGCAGGATCTTGAAAATTGCAGAAATAAGAGCTTTTGCGCCATTTTTACAAAAACGAAAAAGTTGCTAAAATCTGAACACCCGTTATAATTAAAACAACATTTTTTCATAATGAAGAGCAATTCGTGCTCGATAAGTGTGCCAAATTTCAGCTCGAAATCTCAAAGTGTTGTCGAGTTATTAATTATTTACATCTGAAGCTCAGAATACATACACACACGCATACACACACGCACACACACACACACACACACACACACACATCCATTCGGACGTTTTTTTGTAAATATGATTTCTCGATGTATTGGGACATTTTGAACACCCCTGGCATTAAAATCTCGGGAAATAAAATTTACGAAAACAAAGCTTCCTTTACAAATGGAAATACTATTTGGCCTTACACTTACGTAGGAGTGATAATGCGTGTATACAAATTCCAAAAGCGAGTACCATACCGGGATGATCCCCCACCTGTAGAATCCGACAGGATTCGAAGTGAAAGTGTAACAGACCGCATCTTGTGAGAGGACTAAATGCAGCCGCGACCGTAATTCGCAACAGACGCTATTCGTCCTTCCTCGGCGAGTCCCGTTGTGTTTACCTCTACGAACACCATAAATCGCATAATCTTGAGTCTTGCGTTTCGCAAACTCAATCTTACCTTTTTAACCGAGAGAAAGAAAATAATGGTGAAAGAGAACGATGAAAGGAGTCGAACATACTGAGCCTGTGGGGAAAGGTGGAGGAATCAGTGGTAACGTCCAGTTCGTATCGGACAGTCCTTGGTGAATTTTCCCATCAAACGTTTTCTCAATGACAGCAATCAATTTCAACGCGAATGAGCGTATTCTTCGTGAAGAAGACAATTTCAATCACTTGAACAACGAACGAGAAAGTTCATCGATATCACACTCGTTCGTTGATTGTTTATTTTTCATTTTTTGATGCAATAAATTATTATTTCAAATAATTTAGTGCATCCTTCATCGATGTGTGAATTCTCGCATCGATATCTCGCACAAAGACGAAGAATCAAGAGAGAAGAAATTAATGATGAAAGTGAAAAAAGTGCAACGATGACTGAGAGACGATGATTCTTCGTCACTCGCCCTTCTCAATCGCGTGGGCATTTTTTATTGATATTTTATTGAAAAACTCGTCGATTATTATCATCCGGGAATCGCGATTCAATGTGCCAGTGATGCGAATGACTTCGATGTGCCGCTTCGAAATATCGACTTCTTTCCCACGTGGATTATATAGGATAAGGTTAATCGTCATTTCGATCATCACGCTACTCACACTCACGTGCGATACGCAAGGTACAATTTTTTTAGCTTCATTTACAAAATATTGTTTCCGGCGTTTAAGGTAAGGTGAGTGTACCGAATACTGGGGACCTGAGCTTCGCTGGCCATTAACAGAAGAAAATCTTTATTTAAAATTGTTTCAGGGTAAAAAGTATTGGTATTGTTTGAAAGCGTAGAATCTCAGCTAACGAATGCCCACCTCATTTTTGTTATTATTTATATTATTCAATTGTAATTTTGAAAATGTGTACATGTACAAATGTCCCGAATATTGTTGTACTCGTTTGACGTCCGAAGGGAGGTTATACATGGGCCACAGTATTCGTTGCACACGATTTTCACTATGTACCGAATTGGGTTTTTGAACAAATTTTTTTTTTTGCCATAAATCGAAAGATCATATATAAGTTTTATAATAAAACTATTTTTTTTTCGTTGTAATTAAAAAGTTATAACAAGTTAAATAAATTTTTGAGATCGGTACCGAAAACGTGCCGACAGTTCCCGAGCAGACCCGAGCGCGAGTGACGTCATAATGTTCATGTCTACTCCATCATTACACGCAGTTGATACGGCGTTTCAACGTTTCATCAATTAAATCTTGTTATTTACGTCCATATATATATAAATTTATTAGAAATGTCAAATCTTAAAAGTTATCGTGCTTGTTTCGTATCATTGTGTACGAATAATACAAAAACAACTCCCCAAAAAATGTTTTTAAGGCCAGGCTAAGACCCTCTCTCTCGCTCTCACGGGACCCCTATAGGCGCTCTCTCTCGCACTCACAAGAGCGGAAAGGCGGGGGGGAGCACAAAATGAGAAACGTCGAAACCAATGGTTTCAAGTAGTGCGCCGAATAAATCCCGAAACGCCATCAAATTTATTTACTTGATAAAATTAGTTGTCACAAACAATTTTTGGCACTAAAAGACCGTGTACTATCGTGGAATTATTTTGAGGGGAGTGTAAAGGTCAACATAACCTCAAAATTTGTTTAACCCTTTTTTCTCAGAGATGGCTTAATGGAATAAAAAAAGAAGAGTAGGGTCGCCTGTGTAATTAATGTGTACAGGTGGCCCAACTGTTCTTTTTTTATTTTATCAAGCTATCTCCGAGAAAAATGTGTTGAAAGTTCTAGCTCTGTCTCTCTCGCACTCGCGAGAACGGAAAGGCGGGGAGTAGGAGTTTAGCCGGGCCTTAAGGGCAGGCTAAAGACCCTCTCTCTCGCTCTCACACGACCCCTATCATCCTTTCTCTCTCGCACTCGCACGAAAAATGTCGGTATTTAGCCTCCTCTTAACATTATGACGTCACAAACAAGACGACCAATCATGGCACGTTTGGAGTCACGTAATTATGTTTAAAATTTCAACACTTTTAAATTGTTTATGATTAAATGAAAAACAAATTTTTTCAAATTTTTTGCATCGTCTATCAAAATTATTTATAATAAAGTTTTTAAATACATTTAAAAAATCGATAATTTTTTTTTTTCAAAAACCCAATTATGGGATATGTATTTTCGGCCAAATATTTAACTTGCTCGTCTATTTCCGCACTCTACTACTTTAATAACTCGTTTATAATACATTGAAACTTATTTCGACTGATTCGATGCTTTTTTTATTATAAACTATACTTTTTCGCAAGACCACTTCCTTCACCAAATCGATAAGGAAACGACCGTTTTTTACCTCGCTCGGTAGCTTGTCATGAATTACGGGAAATATGAATTGAATACAATTCACTCATACTCGATATTTATTTCGAGTGACAATACGTTAAATGAAGATTATTAAAAAAAATACATTATATTTATTGAACGTAAACTTAATTTATTCTAATAAGAAATAGACTGGACGAACAGTATCCGGTATACTAGCCCAATATTCGGTACACTCACCTTACTATTCTACTTTAGAAGGCCAAAACGGAGCAATTTTTTAAGATTTTTTTCCCAGCTCCTCTATCAGGTATGGCTATAAAACCATTTTTACAACATTGTTTCGTCCTTCGAAAATACAAAAAAAAACTATTTTTTATTTTGATTATTTGAATAATTTATAGACGACGCCAAAGTCGAAAATGTCTTGTCCCCTGACCGACAGTCAATCGCAGGATTGGCAAGTCTGAAACAAAAAAATAAAAAAGCATCTTAAAGAGGAAGGTTTCTTACACAACAATTTGCCACCGTTAATGAAAAATCGATTTTTAAAAAATGGCCAATGTTTGAAATGAAAATAAAAAAAGTTCCACAATTTATTTCAAACATCCGCCATTTGTTTAAATTCATTTTTCATTAACAGGGGTAAATTGTTGTGTAAGAAAACTTCCTCTTTAAAATGCTTTTTTATTTTTTAGTTTCAGACTTGCCAATCCTAAGATTAAGTGTCGACCATGGGAGAAGACATTTTCGATGACTCGACTTTGGCGTCTTCTATAAATTATTCAGAGAATCAAAATAAATTAATAATTTTTTTTTTTGTATTTTTGAAGGATGAAACAATGTTGTAAAAATAGTTATCTGATAAAAGAGGTGAGAAAAAAATCGTAAAAATTTGCTTTTTTTGGCCTTTTAAAGTAGACTAATACCTACCTTTAAAAAAAAATCAAGCGAAACTCGAGATTCACGCGATTTTTTTCATAGGAAAAAGTTACTCACGGCAATCACGATAAACTTTCCCTGTCTCGCAAAATCATTAGACGAAAAGTGTAAATAAAAGATGAGAAAAACTGAGGTTTCTCACCATTAAGGTGCTTTATATTTTTTTTTTGTTATCGATTTCCACAATCTGTCTTCTAGGAAGTCGGGAAAAATCTCTGCGGGAATATCGTCAACTTCCTTACTTACGAAAAAAAAAATAGAGAATATAATTTTAAAAAAACTTTCCAACATCCTCTCGAAAACTATTGATTTCTCTTGTTTCCATCGTACGTGGTGCAATTCTTAATTTAACTTATTAAATTGTTAATTGTTAATTGTTAATTGTAACGTTAATTGCCTTAATTATAATGTAATTGTAATTGTGATTGTTAATTGTAATGTTAAATTGTTTATCATTCATATTGAGTCAGCTTGATTATGTTACACGACGACATTAAGTCTAAGGAATAAATTTTGATAGTTATAAATTTTTATTTTTTTATCCTTTCTTTTTGTTACGTAGAATTAATAAATATTGTTTACTACGTATATTTTTTAGCTTCGTGCTGAAATATTTTTTTTCACTCTGAACCATTTTTATGCCAAATATATATATGGGTCATTCCATGTCAATTCAATGTCATAACTTCTATAATAACCAACATATTCTAACTTATTAGGAGGTCTTTTTTGTTTTTCGATGTACTTATTGAAAAAAAATCGAAAATTAAGAAAAACAAATTTTCAATGTCTTTTTGGCTGTTTCAAACTAAAAAATCGGATTTTCATTCAATAAGATCCCTTCGATTTAAAAAAAAAAAAATTATAAATTCTACATAAACAAAATTTTTGAGATACTACCGAAGATTGAATTCCAAATAACTTCTTATTAAAAAAATCGATTTTTTCGTCATTTTGATCTTTTTTCCTTCTATGACTACAATAGTTGATTTCAATGATGTCAAAATAAATAATTTAACTTCTCTCACAAATTTCCTTTGTAAATTATAATAATTAACGTTAAGAATTACAATTCAAGTACGTTTTGCACTTTATTCAATTTTATTTACATAAATTTATTGTAATTCTTAATGTCAATTATTATAAGTTACAAAAGAAATATGTGAGAGAAGTTAAATTATTTATTTTAACATAATCGAAATAAACTATTGTAATCATAGAAAAAAAAAGATCAAAACTACGAAAATTCTGTAATAACCAGTTATTTGAATCCCATCTTCGGTAGTATCGCAAAATTTTTGTTTTTTTTACGTAGAATTCCATAATTAAAAAAAAATCGAAGGGGTCTTATTGAAAGAAAATCCAATTTCTTAGTTCAAAACAGCCAATAAGACATTAGAAATGTTTTTTTTCTTAATTTTCGATGTTTTGTTCAAAAAGTACCTTGAAAAACAAAAAAAAATAACCCCCTACCAAGTTAGAATATCTTGGTTATCGTAGAAGTTATGATTTTAGAATTTTTTCTTTTTTAAATCAATAACTTCGGTATGGGTTAAGATAGAGAGCTAAAAATGTACACGGATACTTCTTTTTGCATATACATATCATAACATATTAAAAAAATAAAAAAATCGAAGAGGGTCACGGACAAAACGTCTTTGAATTGACATGGAATGATCCATATACACAGACTATATTTTACTTAAATCAACACTCTTTTTCACACTTTATGACGGACATAAAAAAAAAGTAATTAAAAAAAATCGTTTCCAAGATTCTTACGAAAGTTTTAGCAATACAGTTGCGAACAAATTGTCGTTAACAATGAGCTCTCTTGGTTTGCGAAACTATGTGAGATTGCCCAACGAATTTTCCCGAGGGGATTGTGTGAGAATTGTTAGTCGATGGGAGAATCTTACCCACCTTATTATATTGACTTTTCTCGTCACACTTAGGTTTAATTAATCAACGCGTTTCGCACGATATTACGGTCGCTCGGTTGCAAATACGATGCGAAGAATTAGAAACTGTGCACAAGGAAATCTTCGTACATCGAGCTCAAAAATATTCCGTAACCCAAAGACCCAGTTACGACGATAAATATTCCTGATCCACCGGTTAAATTAAAAACAAAAATTAATCCAGTAACCAAGAATCGTTTGACCTGAAAAATTAACCAACAAAAATATAATATAAAAATGGCATATCAGAAAAAGGGGCAATTTAAAATCTCTTGAAAAAAAGTTACATCGAAACGCCCTTCTAAGGCCCCAATTTTAAGTTCTTAAGATCTATTTTAAGATCGATCTTAAGATCAAACTTAAAATCAAACTTTCCACTGAACTCAAGTTGGAACTTAAGATCGAACTTAAGTTCTAATTTAAGATGAATTTTAAGTTTTCGAACTTAAGTTTTAAACTTAAGTTCAAACTTTAGTGCGAACTTCAGATCGATCTTAAGTTCAAACTTTAGTGCGAACTTCAGATCGATCTTAAGTTCAAACTTAAATTTGGTTTCAAGTTTGACCTTAAGATCCATCTTGATATTGAACTTAAGTTCCATCGAACTGCTTTCATCGCCATCCTCGACCGTGTTTTTTGACATTAGGGGGTCAAAATAATTAAGTTCGATCGAACTTAAGTGCAAGCTCAAGATCAATCTGAAGTTCGCACTAAAATTTGAACTTAAGAATGAACTTATAATAACACTTTTAAGTTAAAACTTGAGATTCATTTTAAATTGGAACTTAAGTTCGATCTTATGTTCCAACTTGAGTTAAATGGAAAGTTTGATCTCAAGATCGATCCTAAGATAGATCTTAAGATCTTAAAATTCGGGCCTTGAAACCTTCTCATTATTTCAATCATAAATACGGTAGATGCCCTAAAGCTTTATCAAAAAAGTATTTCAGAACCTATTTTTGAGAAAACGAATATTAATAAATTTTTATAAATTTTCAAAATGTTTCAAAAACCTCCCCGACTTGTATCATTAATCAATTTACTTATTTATTCCTATTCATAAAGAATATTAATTGATATAATTAATATTAATAATTAATATTAATTCGATGATTTTCTCAAACGATGTTTACTGATGTTTTCTTCAATTCATTGTTAATGTGAATTACGCTTTTCTTTATAGGTATTTACATCTCAAGTCCTTAATAAATACCACAAAATATATTTCAAAATTTATTTGGTTTGAAAACTTTTTAGGAAAAATGAATTTTCGCTAAAAGATAAATTACTTATTTATTTTATATATTATTCATTTGAAGAGCTCAAATATAGAAATAAGATATATTGTTTGTACAATTGAGTAAATAGCGCAAAAACGACGATATTCTGTGCTTTTTTTGCTCACTTGTAGAACACCTGGAGATTCCCCCACGAGAGTCGTCAATCTTTTTCACGGCTGAGGTCGCGAAGGTGGAAAGAGAGAAAAAAAAGTTGCGAACAGTTGACGAGAAACGAAAGTGTATATACAGATATACATATAAGGGATAAAAGGATCTCTCGACCTGAACGCGTTTACCTTAGAGCGTGATCTCGAATTTCTTTTTTTTTGTGTTATCGTTTCCAACTATAATATCTCGGTCTTTCAACTTTGCGAATAAAGTGCCGAGCTTTTATTGTAACGGACGAAAATTTATTCGAGTACTGAATTTTTCGATTTGATAATAATTGAAGAATACATCTAGGAATGAATTAGAGAAAGAACATTTCTCTAATTAATGCATATCAAACGATTTTTTTCCGTGCAAATTGATGCCAAAATTTAAAAAAACATATAAATTATCGTTAAGCCAAAAATTGCTAATTGCCAGTGTTCATTTATATTTTCAAATATTTTTTTAAAACTTTTAACTTTAATTATATAAAAATCATCGATAAATCCAAAACCAAATAATTCCAGTGTTTTTTATTTTTATAATGATTCATCATTTCAATCATTTTTTTCACGGACTATAATTTAAGGCATGCACTGAGAAAATAGTTCAGTTAAAACAACTAAATCCATTTAGTTGAGAAAAATTTAGTTGATTCAATATTAATTAGTTTGAAATAATGAAACTATAATTAATTCAACAAATGGACGCATAACTTAAGGACATTTTTTTTGTCTTTTTTTATCTACGGTACATTTGAAAAGGTTAGCAGACGCTCGATTTTCGTTTTTTTAAAAATTTTTGTACGATTTTTTCTTGCCAAGTTATTTTACTTTTGACTAAAAAAAAACAAATTTTGAAATATGCAACGTAACTCAAAAACTATAGAGTTTAAGAGGAAATGTCAAGTATGAAAAAAGTAGCGTACACTGAGAAAAAAGTTTAGTTAAAACAACTAAATCCATTTAGTAGAAAAAAATTTAGTTGATACAATATTAATTTGTTTGAAATAATGAAACTATAATTAATTCAACAAATGGATTTGGTTAACCATAAGATATGAGGTGAAGGAAATTATTTGGTCAATTTCCAGATACAGTTTAGTCCAATTTACCCGTTACTGAGTTGCTGTACAGAAATATTTCGTTGATTTCTAGTATACTTTAACTAAATAAATTTAGCTGTAACAAAAAAACAATTCGTATTTTCAATCACACAATTTATTTGGTACAAAGATATTTATTTGATTGAACTGAAACTTTGCCCATTCAAGTAACGATTTAACCGATTTAACTAAAACCTCCACTGTATCTTTGTTGAATTACCAAAATGATCTCGTTAAACGTCCGGAAACAAATATTTGGTTGAGTCAAACAAATTTTTGCATTTTCAACAAAAAAAATTTCTCAGTGTGAGTATTCTGATTCGGAGACATACATTTTGAGCTCGACAAACAAAAAAATTTTTACAATTCTTTTTTTTACAACATATTTATTAATATTTTCACAAAAAACAAAAAAAATGTCAAGGAAAAAAAAATTAAAATTAAATAAGTTACAAGCTGGTAAAGTTGGGGCTAAAAAAAAGAGGTGGGCTGGCTGACACGATGGCAACCTTTCTAGTCATCCGATACAAAATTTAAAAAAAAAGATTCTCAATTAGCACGACTTTCGTTATAGCCCCTACCTCAGAAAAAACGGAAAACAAAAATTTCGCAAAATGGTGACATGCTGAACAACAAAAAGGCGTTTTTCGACTATTTTTTTCATAGTTTGTAATTTTATTACATTAGTAAAAAAAAAATTGATACAAAAATGGAAGGGGCGATAGAGAGTTTATACATTGAAGATTGGTATAAAATTTGAAGTAAATCGGTTGAGCAGAACTTGAGATATCATGTTAGCTGTGTTGAGAAAAGTAGTTTTGAGAAATAAATGTCTATAGTCTGGTTTGCTCTGATGTGACGAGCCTTGATGCTGCGTCACTAAAATAGCTATAACTCTGCAGGTACTCGAAGTACAGTACTTGCAAGTACAAAGTACTTAAAAAGTACTTCAAGTATTGTACTTAAATTTTTCAAGTACTTCCTGTACTTAAAGTACTTTACTTGAAAATTTCAAGTACTTTTCTGTACTTGAAGTACTTTTTTCAAGTACAAGTATCAAGTACTTTTGAATGTGTCTTGCTGATGGTTGCATGTGCAAAGCCTTTGAATATGGGTAATTCCATGTGAAATCGACCAATATTTGGAACCGACCCCTTTCAATTTCGATGAAATTTGCTCAGAAGTTTTCTTTTATCATAAAACAAAGTTCTAACAAAGGAAAAAAATTGATTTTTTTTTTTCGAAAATTCAAAAGTTCACCATTTTTTCATATTTGTTTTTTTAATATTTCGAAAACTATTAAAGTTACGAAAAAATCGTTCTGGGTTCGTCGTAAAGAGTATACTTGGGGCTACGAAAAAAAAAATATTCCGAAACAAATTTTTGAAAAATGATGAATTTGGAGGATTTTGAATTTTTCAAAATCGTGAAAATTCACGATCAACATTAAATTTTTGGTTTTATTTTTTTATACAACACCTTGTACTGATGTTTAAAGATCCTGAAATTTTCAGAAATGTGTTTTTTTTTGTTTCAAAAATATGAATTTTTGAATTTTGGTAAAACTTTTTTTTTTACCTCTAAGTTAAGTGAAGTTGATCAATCATGTTATTTTGACTGCTCAAAATTACAAAATTACATGATTGCTCAATTTAAAATAATTCATATTTTTGAAACAAAAAAAACACCTTTCTGAAAATGTCAGGATCTTTTCAAATCAGTACTAGGTATATATTTAAAAAATTGAACAAAGTGGGTATTTTCGCGGTTTTAAAAAATTCAAAATTCTCCAAATTCATCATTTTTCAAAAGATTTTGTCAGAATATTTTTTTTTCGTAGCCCCGAGTATATTTTTCAAGACGAAACAAACGATTTTTCATAACTATCATAGTTTTCAAGATATTTAGAAAAAAAATTCGAAAAGTGGTCAAGTTTTGAATTTTGCATAAGTTTTGAAAAAAAAAAATAATTTTTTTTTCCTTGGTAGAACTTGGTTTTATTATAAAACAAAACTTCTGACTAAATTTCATAGCAATTGAAAGTGGTCGAATCTAACTCTTGGTCGATTTGACATCGAATGATTCAAGTACCAGAATTTACGAGACGTACCCGAAAACTTGAAAAGCACTTGATACTGGTACTTGGTTTTTCAACAACTTGTACTTCAAGTACTCGTCTTGACGATTACTTGTAAGTAACAAGTACTTTGTACTTCAAGTACCACCGGTACTTGATACTTTAAGTACCTACGGTACTTTGTACTTGATACTCCAAGTACTTTCAAGTACTTTGCCCAACTCTGATCCATACGTCACGAAATATTATTTTCGATTACATATTCAAAGGCTTTGCACATGCAAACATCAGCAAGACACATTCAAAGGTACTTGATACTCGTACTTGAAAAAGTACTTGAAGTACAGAAAAGTATTTGAAGTTTTAAATACAATACTTGAAGTACTCAAAGTACTTGAAAAGTACTTTATACTAAAAAAAAATACTTGAAGTACTTTTTAAATACTTTAAGTACTTAAAATACGTTGCACGTACCGGGTACTTCAAGTACTGCCGAGCTCTGATATATATCAGGTGTGTAAGTATGAAACCGGAATTTTTGTACAGAAAAAACACGTTTATTGTAATGATATGATACAAAGTAACTTATTCAAAGTATTATCCGTCGCTATCTATACATTTTTCCCATCTTTCTGGCAATTTGTGGATTCCGCGCCAAAAGAACTGTTGCTCTTTTGAGGCAAACCAGTCATCGAGCCATTTTCGTACATCTTCGTAAGAACTGCTCAGCAAGTGCGTGTCCCATCGATGCAAGCAAGTAGTAATCGGATGGGGCAAGGTCTGGTGAGTAAGGCGCGTGCTGAAGAATCTCCCAACGGATCGACTCTATCGTTTTTTGGACCTGTTTTGCTTTGTGTGCTGGTGCATTGTCATGCAGCAAAATCACCTTGTGTTGTCTTTGTTGGTATTCTGGTCGTTTTTCACGCAAAACTCGATCCAAATCGGTCATTTGTTGTCGGTAGCGTTGAGTATTGACAGTTTCCCCAGGTTTCAGCAGCTCGTAGTAGATTACGCCCTTCTGATCCCACGTTCCACGTTCTTCGTTCCTCACGTCAAAATCGCCACTTTTGAACCGTTTAAACCACTCGAAACACTGTGTTTTACCGAGAGCATGCTCACCAAACGCCTTCAGAAGCATTCGATGCGATTCGGCTGCGGTTTTCTTCAGATGAAAACAGAAAAGTAGGGCTGTCCGCAAATCGTAATTTGTTGGCACAAAACTCGACATGTTTATCTCTAAAAAACTAATGCTACTGAATGAAACTCATGTTATTGTGAGTTGGAAATCTTTGTCGGATATCAATACAATAACAAGACACCGCTGACGTGATGTGTCGGTAACTGCATCGACATCTAGCACCACCTATGGGCAAATTCCGGTTTCATACTTACACACCTGGTATGATCTATTGAAATCTCAAGCTAGACCGACATTTATCGATAAATCGCTCGTGTCACTTCCGCGAGGAATCTTCATCATTTTCCTCGATCATTCCTCAAATACACATATTCCTGTCGATGTCATTGCATTATAATGCAAAAACATCAAGTTTAATGCGACGAGCAAACTAGGCTAAATCTCAATTTGCAATGTAACGCACTATTAAAATGAATAAATTATTCTTGTTATTATAATCATCATCAACGTGGTTATTATGATCGAGCAGCTGGTATACGATAAATTATGCCTCGTGCCTAGAAACCCATTGCCCATTACGGAAGGTGCATGCGTGCGTGCTGTTTACCCGATTACGTTGTTGCACAAGGAATTGTTTTTTTTATTTCACAAACATTTACTAAAACTCATTTTGTATCAGCAAAAAATCAATTTTCAAAAAATAATTCGAAAATGATGTTATACAGATCGATGGATGTAATTTTGAAAACAAAAGTATAAAAAACGTTGCATGCAATTTTTTTAATTTTTGAACTACCTCTAGTCATTTGAAAAATCACTTCAGCTGCTTCTCAGTTTTTGAAAATTGTCTGATCGAAGGTGAACCTGGATTATCGAATTCCTATTTAGTTTAGAAAAAATGTATAACAATGCTTCAAACAGCAAAATGAGTCAGTTTTACACCGATAAATTCATATTTTTACAAAGTTTTTCTGAAGTCATATTTGAAATCTTAATTCGATCTTGAAGCTCAATTCGAATTCGATCAATGAGAGCTCTCATCGAAATATATTTGTCACGCCAGTCTTCTTTCTTTGAATTGTAATTAAAAATATAATTTTAATTTTTTTAATCAACAAGTAACTTTAATTTGTAAGCAGCGATGATTAATCACTAATATTTTTATGTCAATTCATAGAGAATCCGTTGAGAAACAAAATAAGTTTTCATTCGCTCAGATCGAACAATAATTACAATTGGAATTGGAATTGGAATTGGAATTTTTGGGGACTGGAAAAAAATCTACGAAAAATTTTGCAACCCCATTTCAGACCGAAAGAACATTTCAACCAAGTTATTCGTGCTCGTTACTAAAATGACGGTAATTAAAATAACGATAAATTTAACATGAGTTAAAAGGCATAATAAGACTGAATTAAAAAAAAATAATACAACATTAATAAAAACGAATTTTAAAATACCAAAAAATCGAAAAAAATGTCCGCGTGGTAAATTTGTAAAGTAGAGAGGATGATACGAATTTAATGGGTTCCTCTCTGTAATGCAGATAGAAGCTCACTCGGCTCTCTATAATTTCCCGCTCATCGAGGTTCTCGGCTGTAACGCTGACCGTGACGAACTTGTACAGTTACATAGTTCGTCGCTTTTTACACACTGACCGCTATACGCGAGTCCGCTAACTCTTATTACGCCTTATTTATTTCCTTTTTTCTTGCTTTTTTTTCCCTGCACAACGCAATTACAAATCTCCGGATCGTCGTGGGCGACGACCGAGGATTCTATTAATTGTACAATGTACATTTACATTTGAATTTTAATTGGAAATATATACTTCAAAAAAGGTGTAAAAACTGAAAAGCCAAGTGAATTTTTTTTTAATACACGAAATCTTAGGGAGAAAATTTGTAGCCAAAATCCACGATGCTTTTATTTTCCCTGCGAAATGCTTTTTTAACTCACGTGTAAAAAATTGTAAACCATTTACAGACATAAATAGAGTCACGAGATGCAGGTGCCAAATAATTTTTTTGGCTCAAAACAAAATCTTGACAACTTGAAAAAAGTATTATTTGATGTTTCCATATGAAATTGCAGGTTTTTAAGATTTTGGCTTGTGTTAAAAGATAGAAGTCTAAAAAATCTAGGAATACTTATTGATCGTATTGCTTTGAAAAAAAAATATTTTTAAAGAATTTCATCATGAACCAAATTTGTAAGTGGATTGAGGGCCAGACGTTGATAGAGTTGAAATAGAATGCTCCACGTCAAGTCAGCTACTCCATTTTTCGAAATCATCAAAAATCGCATATAATTTTTTAGAAAGTAATTCTAACTATCAAGAGAATTTGTGATTTTTTTCAGATTTTTAAATTACATTTTTTAGCCGGAAAAAAATACAAAAAATTTGTTTGTCCCATTTTGTAACTCGAAAATTATTCGTCGTACGAAAAAAAAACGTAGAACATAAAATTTAGGATTTTCAACGTGCTTTTCACTGAAATTTTTTACAAACTCCTCCGAAAGCTCTATATGCCATTTTCGGAGCAAATAATGTTTTGATATTTTTTTCTCTCAGAATTGACATCTTCGATTCGTCTGTAGTTTTAAAAGTTTTTTACTTGATATATTTACAGTCTATGCAAAAATAGGCGTAGTCGAGAATTCATTATTTCAAATGCATTTTTATTGATACAATCCATCATTATAGAGTGATTTAACGAAATAGTGTTGATATTGATATTTTATCATTATTAATCGTAGACAGGGAAAAATTATAAAATAATCTCGTTTTGATACTGCGCAAAAAATTCCAGAAACAAAACAGTATCATTGCTTCATTTCCAAAAATCATGCCCAAATCGAACCAAAAAAGTTCTCATTGGCCATAGAAACGTCGGTGTATCCAAAGAGGATAAATTAATTCTGTTTGCAATCGAGAGACGTGAGTAGCCTTTTACTTTAATTTGAATAGACTTCATCAGTGTACATGGGTCCATTGATAAAGTTTATTGAAATGTACAAAAAGATATTCAAAAAAATAAAAATGAAAAAAGTTTTAAAAATCAAAAAAATACGAAAAATAAACAAAAATGCGGGCTTTAGAAATATCTATAGATAGTCTCAACCCTGTTGATGCACAGAGAAATTTGTGTATTCATTTGGGATGAAAAACGCACGGGAAGAAATGGATTATCCACTGAACCAATTTTTTCATAGTCTGTAAATATATCAAGTAAAAAACTGTTAGAATTACAGACAAATCGAAGATGTCAATTCTGAGAAAAAAAATATCAAAACATTATTTGCTCCGAAAATGGCATATAGAGCTTTCGGAGGAGTTCGTAAAAAATTTCAGTGAAAAGTACGTTGAAAATCCTAAATTTCAAGTTGTACTTTTTTCGGACGATGAATAATTTTCGAGTTATGAAAGGAAACAAGAAACTTTCTTGTATTTTTTCCGGCTAAAACATGTAATCTAAAAAACGGAAAAAAATCACGAATTTTCTTGACAGTTAGAACTACTTTAGAAAAATTTGTATGCAATTTTTGGTGATTTCAAAAAATGGGGTGGCCGACTTGACCCGGAATGCCTCATATATATCTTTATTTCCTCTGCATTAAATCACATTACCTTGAATATGAGAGGTAAATGTTATTTTCATAATAGCCCAAATACCAAAATAGCCCAAATTCTTCGTAATTATATACAATTTATTTTCACTTAGAGTAAAACTAAAAGTAACACGCACCAATTCGGAAATTTCTTCTAAATACGGGATTTCTCGACGTTCTTGAATATTTTCAGTACATTGACATACAAATCTTTTTAAAAAAAATTATTAAGAAAAAAGCTTACTTTATAATGAAGCAAAACAATAACTTGTCGGCTTTCTGAGTAAACAACCAAATTTTCGTAATTTTCCAGTGATAAAAATCGATGTGGTTTAACAGAAGATTTTCCACCGAATAAAATAAGCTCTGAATAACTGCAATCGAAAAAAAATCTGCAAATTGGACATTTGCACATTGCTCCCTCATCTTTATCTATAGTTCACACAGCTTCCTTTATCACAAAGTATGGCGATTAAATTTGGCTTCCTCATAAAGGAAGCTGTGTTAACTATCGAAAAACCTGAGTAATCAACGTGCAAATTTGCCAAATTCTTTCAACTTTACTTCTTGCCAAATTTGATTTTTGCCAAATTCAATAGCGAACAACCTCTATCACTATTTCGAATGTGTACAAAATTTCAGTACAATATCTCGCGAATAGCCGAAGTTATAGCACGCTATTTTTCAAAAAAACCAACTTTACTTCTTGTAAAATTTGATTTTTGCCAAATTCAATAGCGAACAACCTTAATCACTATTTCGAATGTGTACAAAATTTCAGTACAATATCTCGCGAATAGCCGAAGTTATAGCACGCTATTTTTCAAAAAAACCAAAATTTGATAAAATCTTAATCACTCGATCGATTTTCGCCAAATTCAATAACGAACAACTTCGATAGCTATATCACCTGTGTGCAAAGTTTTAGTGCAACGACTTAAAAATTGCACAAGTTAGAGCGTTTACGCTATTTTGGAAAAATTAAAAATTTCATCAAATTTTAATCCCTCGATGGATTTTCGCCAAATTCAATTGTAAACAATCTTGATAGCTATACTACTTCTGTACAAGGTTTGAGTGCAATATCTTGAAAATTGCAAAAGTTAGAGCGTTTGGGCCATTTTTGCAAAAACGAAAACAGTTTATAAGATCTGAACACCCGTTAGGTTAAAACCAAATTTGAATTAAAACCAAATTTGAATCATAATGAAGAGCAAAACGAGCTTGACGAGTGTCCCAAATTTCGACTCGTTATCTCGAAGCGTTCTTGAGTTATTAATTATTTACATCTGAAACTCAGATACATACACAATACACACACACACACACACACACACCCGCACATTTTTTTAAAATATTATTTCTCGATATTTTGAGACATTTTGAACACATTGGGATACAAATCTAAAAAAAAATAATTCACGAAAACAAAGCTTCCTTCATGAGGAAGCAAAATTATTATTAAAAAAACAAAACTGTACAGCAACATTCCCCTTAAAAATTGCATTCAAAAAAGATAAAAAAGAGTGATTTCATTGTGAAATATCCCGAAGAAAATCACGAAAATTGAATTCCAACAAAAATTCTTCCAAAACTCGTGAGTTAGATTAGTTAAAAAATAAATCTTTACAATTTTTTTGCAAAACATTCGAAAAGTAAATAAGTTGGAATTAGTATGGTCGATTTTTTTTTTCATTGGAATGCTTTTTTGTGAAAATGTTCAGTCAATGAACCTAAAGATTAGCAAATATAATTTTGCGTCCATCTACAAAAAAAAATGTTTAAAAATACTCATGACTTTCACTTGATCTTTTTTTCTCGAATGAGACACTTGTATATTTTTCTCCGATCACGCTCGTTAGAAATTCAAATGTGAAATTCAGCAAACCGGTGCGAAACTTTTACCCCAAAGTCGAATAATTTATACACGAGTATGAACGAAAGTAAGTTTTCTCATTTTACATGTTATTGTGGGACCATGACAAAAGATTTGAAGGAGAATAAATTAAAAAAAAAAACATCGCATAAAGCATGAGTGATCTTGGAAATCTCTTTCGGATGAATTTCACGGAGGAGACGAGCCGGAAAATGCTTCATATTAATCTCATGCAAATGTCTTTTGTGCGGATCTATATGCGATGTACCGCACGCATTGTGGAATAAATTTTTTACATCCGCTTCGGATACACCGAGCGAAGAATATGAAAGCGAGACACGCGATGCATTTTTTCCAAACTAAATCACAGAGAATAGTATAAAAAAGACTGGAGGCAATATAATCTACGGCATTATAAAAAAAAACATACATTCGAAATTTGCACATCACTCCTTCATAATTTTTATGTATTAAAAAATCCTTCTCTATGATTAAGAAAAAAACAATGTGAACCAACAAACTATTTAATGCTATAATAATAGCAACTTATAGTTAAAGAATAGAAGAGACATAATAAAAAAAATGATCAAGTAGCTTTTTCAGTCTTTATTCACTCATTGTGGAAGGTTTATAAATAAATAAAAAAAATGCTGAGGATGCGATGTGCAAATTTCGAATATTTACTTTTTTTTAACTGCTTCTAAATTTGCTGTGCAAAAATGTATACGCCTCTTGGATAACTCTAGTGGCGCGGCGTTGTGGCAGATTCAGGCAACACGCGGACGTTAGAGTGCGGTCAGCTGTACGGTTCACGTTATTAATTAATTCAGTTAAAAACGTTAAAAAGTGAGTTGTCAGATATTTTTAGAATATATAAAAGCGCTTATGTATCGTGATATATTTCAAATATATCATAATCCACTTTTACAACGGGGATAAACGTTTCGAAAAATAATAAAAATGTGTAATTAAAATTTTCAATAAAGTCGATCAAAACTCATCGATATTTTATTTTTATACACCTGGAGAGACTTGAAAGTATGTCTGCAAAATTTAGAGATCATTTCGTGAACTTGAGGCATAAATATTTTGATATATTCAATTATATATTTGATCATATATGATAAAAACAACCTCACGGAAAAAAAATAAATGTCGATGTATATAGAAAATATATCTCGAATATATTGAATATATTTTGTTGTAGAAATGAGATATTCTTGCGAAATATACGTCAAATATATGTGAGAAATATATCCACATTGGATATGTGGAATTGATAGCGACTTGAGACAAGTACATTTACCTAACCTCACTGTCTCGAGGAGCCGCCGAGCAGCTGACTCTATACAGGCAGGACCTTGCTTATACATTTTAAGACATACGTATTGTTTATTATTTTTTTCTCTTTCCATTTATCCCAGAATGAACGCTGTCGCTGTCAAAATGTGGACGATATCGAATTTAAACTGTTATTTTCATATGTTTACTGTATGAGAAGAACGACCTTGAGTTACCACCGTTAACCGACAGTTGGCGTTGCCGTAGCATCGGCGCGATATCCAAGAGGCGTATACCTTTGTTGTTTTTTTACTTTATATCATGAAACTTGGTTAAAAATTTGCAATTAAAAAAAAAAAATTGTTTCAGGAAATTCTAGACCGGAAATTCGTTCGACGAATCAAGCGAGACGTTCGCGAGTTTATCGGAGTAATTCCGAAGGTACGAGAGATCGAAATTTTTCGTCCAAAAACGAAGTTATCCTCGTGGGACGAAGTGGCGATCCTTGGAGTTTGCAGGACGAAACCGGAAATGGCTCGATTAAACGAGCTCGTGGTTACGATGTGAGCGGAAAAAGTAGAAGTCGAAGAAGCGTCGTTCACCTTTACAACATGGTCGTTTGTGCAACTGGATGTAATCCGATGGCTTACAAGGGCTACGGATGTTACTGCGGATTCCTTGGCTCGGGATCTGCGGTCGATGGAATCGATCAGTGAGAAAAAAAAAATCAATTACATTTTTTGCACATTAACCCGAGAATTGTAAATTGTACATTTTGACTTCCAATTCAGGGAAGCTCATAATTTCTTAATGGAAAAAGATGAGGAATCAATCTGCAAATTCATAACGTGCAAGATTCTGTACATTATTTAAAGCGATGTGTCTAAACAGTTACTCTGAAAATTTTTATATTAGGATAATATTATTTATATAATTCAGATTTATGAGGTATATTCCCCCTAATCGGGACCCCCATTTAGGCCGACCTCTTTAGAATTGCTTGAAACTCGAGTATGTTTTAGTGTTGCCTGAAAGTATATTGTACACCAATTTTCAGATCTCTCTAAAAGTTATATTTCAAACTCTTTATGTATTCAGCTCTTATATTTCAAACTCTTTGTGTATTCAGCTCTTCGGAGCTTAGTTAGGCACGGCGCGAAATGAAATCGAAAAAATTCTTTTCCAATAGCTTTCGATCGGAAATTTCCTGCGCTTTTTGGAAAAAATATCAGCGCTTTCGAAAAAAAAAAACGAATTCATTTAATTTTCGGCCAAAAACCGAAAAAATTTATTTACAAAAAAGAGCATAATTTAATTCAGCGGAACAATTTTTTTAATGTTTTGTATATGAGGCATTCCACGTCAAGTCGGCCACCCCATTTTTTGAAATCACCAAAAATCGCATCCAAATTTTTATAAAGTTGTTCTAATTGTCAAGAAAATTCGTGATTTTTTTAGATTTTTATATTACATATTTTAGCCGGAAAAAAATACAAAACAATTTCTTGTTCCATTTCGTAACGCGAAAATTATTCATCGTACGAAAAAAAAGTGCAACATGAAATTTAGGATTTTCAACGTACTTTTCACTGAAATTTTTTACGAACTCCTCCGAAAGCTCTATTGCCATTTTCGGAGCAAATAATGTTTTGATATTTTTTTTCTCAGAATTGACATCTTCGATTTATCTGTAGTTATAACAGTTTTTTACTTGATATATTTACAGACTATAAAAAAATTGGCTTAGTGGAGAATCCATTCCTTCCCATGCGTTTTTCATCCCAAATGAATACACACATTTCTCTGTGCATTAACAGGGTTGAGACTATCTATAGATATTTTCTAAAGCCCGCATTTTTGTTTATTTTTTGTATTTTTTCAATTTTTTAAAACCTTTTTTCATTTTTATTTTTTTAAATATCTTTTTGTGCATTTTAATAAACTTTATCAATAGACCCATACACACCGATAAAGTATATTCAAATTAGAATCAAAGACTACTCACGTCTCTCGATTGCAAAAAAGAATTAATTTACCCCTTTGGATACACCGATATTTCTATGGCCAATGAGCACGTTTTTAGTTCGATTTGGGCATGATTTTTGGGAATGAAGCAATGATACTGCTTTGTTCCTGGAATCATCTTCGCAGTATCAAAACGGGATTATTTTATTATTTTTCCCTGTCTACGATTAATAATGATAAAATATCAATATCTACACTATTTCGTTAAATCACTCTAAATTATAGATTGTATCAATAAAAATGCATTTGAAATATCGGATTCTGCACTACGCCTATTTTTTTATAGTCTGTAAATATATCAAGTAAAAAACTGTTAAAACTACAGACGAATCGAAGATGTCAATTCTGAGAAAAGAAAATATCAAAACATTATTTGCTCCGAAAATGGCATTAGAGCTTTCGGAGGAGTTTGTAAAAAATTTCAGTGAAAAGCACGTTGAAAATCCTAAATTTTATGTTCTACTTTTTTTTCGTACGATGAATAATTTTCGAGTTACAAAACGGGGCAAACAAATTTGTTGTATTTTTTTCCAGCTTAAAAATATAATTTAAAAATCTGAAAAAAATCACAAATTTTCTTGATAGTTAGAACTGCTTTCTAAAAATTTGTATGCGATTTTGGTGATTTCAAAAATGGGGTGGTTGACTTGACATGGAATGCCTCATATATCTGAGAAGTCACGATATAAATTTCAAGATGGAACTCGGATCCGTTTACTAATGCCAAGTCTTTTAGTAGGATAGAAATGCTTAAATATCGTGTTTTTCATATTTAACAGTTCTCTGATATATTATATAGTTTTTTTTAACGAATTTCGAATTTAATAAATTTATTTAATTCAAAATTTAATAAACCTCAATAAATTTATTTAATTCAAAATTTAATAAATTTGATTTAATTCATTTAATTTAATAAATTTCATTTAATTTAATTCATCAAATCCTCTTATATAATTTAGGCTCAGAAAAATTCACTACTACTATAATATGATTTCCCTTCCGCCACTAAATATTTGTCTACTGATAATTTTCCCAAAAAATTGAAATATTTGTGAATAGTTATTTCTTCGCATGAATAAAAAAAACTTAGCTGTTCGTGCCGAGTTTACGAAATATACTGGAAATTCTAGATAAAAATCACACATTCAAAGTACATAAAAAAGATATTTTATGCAGCATTATTGGGAAGTTTGTATATGAGTCATTCCACACCGATTCGACCTCGGTCTGACCCTTCACCTCTCCGATTTTGTCCGCAATTTTTTATGGTTTTGTACTACCTCTGAAAAGCATTCAGAATTTCTGTCAGATTTTTTTAGAGCGATTTGAGTTCATTACGATTAACTTTTTTTTTTTTAAAAGACTGTTACAGACGGAAGGAAACTCTTGCCCACTTTTGCTCAACTCTTGAAATTTGCCATATAAAAAACGAGATTTTTGTGACTTTTTTCAGATTTTTAATTTTGGGCCAAAGGTTATTTGTTTATAAAATTGTAATTTTATGAACAAATTACTTTTAGCCCAAATTAAAAAAATTTGAAATCACAAAAACCCCGATCTTTATATTGAAAATTTCAAGCGTTGAGCCAAAGTGAGCAACAAAAAATAAAATAAAAATAAAAGGAAGAACCTGAATCGAGTGGGCCGTTATCCAAACATTTTTGTATGAATTAAAGGTGTTTGAAAAAATATTTGAATAAGGGCCCACCCAATTCAGGTTTTTCCGTGTATTAAAAAAAAAAAATTTCGCTGTAGCTTGTTATAAACAGAAGAAAACGCTTGCCCACTTCGGCCTAACGCTTGAAATGTTTAATATAAAAAACGGGCTTTTTGTGATTTTTTCAGATTTTTTAATTTGGGCGAAAAGTAATTTGTAAATTGTAAAATTATAATTTTCTAAACATTTTAGCTTTAATTAAAAATATGAAAAAATCGCAAAAATCACGGTTTCCTTCAGTCTATAACAAGCTTATCCAAAAAAAAATGTAACTATATTAAGGGGAGATATACACCTAGAAGCCGGAAAAAAGGTCATTTTTATGAATTTCTTTAAGGAAAACTATTTGAAATTTCGGATTGGGAGTTTTTCTATCATTCAGAAATGTGTTCCATTTTTTTTTATTAAAAAAAATTGAAAATTGCCGAGGTTGTTGCAAAATCTTCGGAGCGCCGTAAGAAAATCCGAATAAACGGTTCCCAGTGGCGTTTCTTCAAAATTCATCGGAAACAAAAAAAAACCAAAAAGATGATTAAAATAGATTAAATAGATAGATACTATAATCTAGTACTTTTCATAGCCAATTTTGAAAATATCGAAATGGCAGACGTTTGAACATAAATAGCGATTTTTCGACCAAAAATTAGTTATTATTTTGCCTATAAAACAAAAACTATACAACGAAAAAAAATCCTATGACAAGTACTAAATAATGATGTATAGAATAATCACCAAAAAATTAAAGGCAATCGGTTCATTGGTTTTTGAGAAATTTTGGACACTGATTTAAAAAACGAGGTTTTGAGAAAAACGCGTTTGAAAATTTGGGAATGAATAAAATATCTTGTGGGGTGGCACGGCGCGCTCTCGGAGACGGTTCACTCTCTCCACTGTAACCTTGGCTGTAACCTTGAGACCTCAAGCTTCAAGAAAATGCAAAAAAAAATCGATTTTTTCGACCATGTTAGGTGTATATCTCCCCCAAATCGCTCCAACAAATCTGAAAAAAATCCTGAGTGCTATTCAAAGGTACGACAAAACCAAGAAAAATTGCGTACAAAATCAGAGAGGTCTTGCTGATGGTTACATGTGCAAAGCCTTTGAATATGAGTCATTCCATCGACCAAATCGACCAAAAGTTGAAATCGACCACTTTCAATTTCGATGAAATTTGGTCAGAAGTTTTCTTTTATCATAAAACGAAGTTCTAACAAAGGAAAAAAATTTAATTTTTTTTTTAGAAAATTTAAAATTTCGCCATTTTTTCAAGTTTATTTTTTAAATATTTTGAAAACTACTATAGTTAAGAAAAAATCGTACTGAGTTCGTCTTAAAGAGGAAACGAAAAGAAGGAGGGACTTGGGGATACGAAAAAAAAAAATACTCCAAAATAAAATTTTGAAAAATCATGAATTTGGAGAATTTTAAATTTTCAAAAATCGTCAAAATCCAAGTTGCCCATTAAAATTTTGATTCAATCTTTTTTTTTATATATAATACCTTGTACTAATTTGAAAAGATCCCAAAATTTTCAGAAACGTGGTTTTTGTTTTTTCAAAAATATGAATTTTTGAATTTTTAAAATTCGTGTAAATCTACGATCAACATTAAATTTTTGGTTAAATTTTTTTAATATAATATCTTGGATTGATCTTAAAAGATCCTTAAAATTTCAGGATAGTGTTGTTTTGTTTCAAAAATTAAAAAATCCTGAAATTTCCAAGATGGTGTCTTTTTTGTTTTAAAAATATAAATTTTTGAATTTTGGTAAAAAAAAAAATTTTCTTCAACAAAACTTTTTAATAAATTACAAAATTTGTTAAATACGTAAACTTCTGACAAAATTTCATCGAAACTGAAAGTGGTCGATTCCAACTCTTGGTCGATTTGACATGGAATGACCCAAGTACCAGAATTTACGAGAGGTACCCGAAAACTTGAAAAGTACTTGATACTTGGTACTTTATTTTTTCAAGTACCACCGTTACTTGATACTTCAAATACCTACGGTACTTTGTTCTTGATACTTGAAGTACTTTCAAGTACTTTGCTCAACTCTGTTCAGAAATACAAAAAAATAAAAGTTTGGTATTTCGCAGATGCTGCAAAATGCATGATCGTTGTTACGACGCCACGGAGTGTCCGACTTTTCTCGAGTACTTCGTGCCTTATTATTGGAAATGTTATCGCGGCTACAGGCCTATCTGCGGTAAGTTTCGCTCTCCATTTTTTTTCTAATTATTTTCAATTAATTCAATTTTTTTTTTTAATTATTTTTTTTAAACACGATTTTCATTTATCAATTTTTGTGATTTCTTTCGTGATTTTTCGTAGCCGTCGAGCACGGTAAATGGGGAGGTTCAGGATCCTGCCCTCAGCGATTATGCGAATGCGACAAGGCGTTGTGTGAGTGCCTGAGACGATTTCCATGTCCGACGTCCAAAGCCGTTTGCACGACTTCGCCATGGCGTTTGATACAAAATATTTTCATGATTTTCTAATTATGGAAAATCGATGAATTTCGAAAAACGAAGATCGAAGAAACCAAGATAGTTACCAGATTGGTCGATTGAGCCAATATTCCTGAGGAACGTGTCTAAAACGTATCTTCAGCCACAAACAGGGGCGAATTCGCGCAATCCATGTTCCGAGATCCGAAGGAATTCAAAGCGAGATTGATGTGAAAATTCATATATTTCGTGCGTATGAAATTTACCTTTAATTCACGATTGATCGCATATTATTTACATCGGTTCGATATCTCATTTCAATGATCCTTCTATCGTGGAATTTACAGCGCATTAACGCCTCCCGTTAATCGAACAACACGATTTTTGTATTTTCTCGAAATGTCTTGTTCAATCTGCGAAAAAAAAAACGAGTGAAGGCGTAAGATTTGTGATTGTAGGGGGAAAAATAATGCCAATTGAAATTAAAATAATCAAAGGAAAGAAGATGGTTTTACCTCGTTTTGAAGCTCACGCGTTCTCTGAATAACGAGCTTTAGTATCGGATGCAACGATATCGCTTGCTCGCGTGCCTTTTCGCGTCTTTCATTGACGATTTTTTGCATCCCCGTCATCTTGTCGATGAGCGAGAGTTTTTGCTTGAGCGTATCGGTGAGAACGTCAACGTACCTGCGATATAACAAAATGAAAATAATTCTCGATCAATGTAGAAACGAAAATTTGTTGATGTTCACGTCAGAGTTGTGAAAATAGTAATGTAAAAGTAATACATTACCCATTAATTAGGGGGCATCCATTAATCACGTGATGCATTTGTAATCCATTTTAGACCCCCCTCCCCCTCCGTGATCATCCATAAGGTTTTGTTGAACCCCTCCCCCCCTGCCGTTGTCACGTGATTTTTCTTACCAATGGCAATAGTGATAAATATATTTTCGAAAAATTAAAATTTGATAGTTATGGATATTACAATTAGTAACGTGATCCGGATACAAACAATTTTATTTTAAGAACGAAATAACTTTTATAGAATCTATATGGGGTATTCCATTTCAAATCGACCACTTTTAAACCCGACCCCTTTCGATTCGGCTGGAATTTTGTTTTCCTTTTCTACCCAATTAAAAACATTTTTCAGGAAACTTGCAAATTTTGTTATCCAACCCAAAAAAAAAGCTTTTGTTTTTAAATGACTATAACTTCTTCGAAAATTGACTAATTGGGACGTTTTTTTTTAATTTTTTCATTTTTGAATGTACTTTCCGAAAAAAAAATCCAAAAAATGTTAAGATTCTAAAATCTATGAAATTTTTCATTCTTTCGAGAAAAATCATCTTTTTATCGAAGTTCGCCATTTTTTATTTTTTTTTCACTCAAAAAATACTTTGATCAATTGCAGAAAAAATGCCGCGCAACCTGGAGAGGCTCGACTTTTTCTTCTATTTTTTTTTCCACCTAAAAAAAAACAGTCGACGATTACCACTTTCAATTTTCTATTTCTCCTCAATTTTTTAAATTCCGAGGTCCTTCATGAATCCTCAAAAATTTTCAGAGTGGTACTTTGTGAAATACGCCCAATTGAGAAATTTTTTTTTGTTTCAATCATCGTTAGGAAACAATAAAAGGAAATGACCACCTACTCCAGGTTGGGTGGCATTTTTTCCGGAATTGATCAAAGTATTTTTTGAATGAAAAAAAAGGCGAACTCCGATAAAACGATGATTATTCTAAAAAAAAAAGTGAAAAATTTCTTAGATTTAAATATCTTAACACTTTCTTTTGTATTTTTTTTTTTTTTGGAAAGTATATTTAAAAACAAAAATTTTCAATAAAAAGAACGTCCCAATTAATCAATTTTTGAAGAAGTTATAGTCATTTAAAAAATAAAAGCTTTTTCTTTTGGGTTGGATACAAAAAATTGAAAATTTCCTGAAAAATGTTTTTAATTGGGTAGAAAAGGAAAACAAAATTTCAGCCAAATCGAAAGGGGTCGGATTTAAAAGTGGTCGATTTGACATGGAATGACCCATATAATATATTCTATTTTATCAACAATTATTAAGAATAAATATGATGCTGAAATTCGCATCGCTTAAATGCAACAAAAATAATGAATTTTTCAATCTAATTCACACCTCCTAACATTTTTCACCATGAAAATCCGTTAATTCTATTAACATAGATAAATTTATCGCTTGTCGGTAAGTTAAACAAAAATCCCAAATATGCTAAGTTTTATGAAAAAAGCACTAAAGAAATACACGTGATATTGCCCGAGAACCCCCCACCCCCCATGTGATCAATCGTGATATTTTCAAGTACCCCCCCCCCCCCCCCCTCCCATCGTGAGTCTCACGTGATTATTGGACGCCCCCTTAACACAATGTGTATTCGATAAGTTTTCCATTAAAAATTACAAAAGTAACGTGTAATGAAAGAATGTTCCATTACAAATCAAAATAGTAATGCGTAATGGATGCGTGTTCCATTACAAATAAAAAAAAGTAATGTGTAATGTATCCATGTTCCATTACAAATAATAAAAGTAATGTGTAATGGTTGCATGTGCCTTTACAAAAAAAAATAACAACGCGTAATGAATGAGTACTCCATTACAAATTACAATTGAAAAAAAGTATTTTGTAGTGGAGGATATTCCATTACAAATTAGTGTTTCTATGACAATTTGAAGCAGGTACTATTTTGCTCAAAGTAGAAATGGGCGATGTTTTTTCGATTATCGTATAATCGATTATTTTTTCCAGTATCGACGTCGATTACAGCCGATTATTTTTGAACCCGATTAATCCATTATCGATATTTTTTTTGAGGACCTTTTCGATTATAGAATTGTTGTTGTTTTTAATTCGACTGCTGGTAACGAAATCGGCCGTCGGTACTGTAGATTTTTCGACTTTCCACACCATAAGAATTCAACTACCAGTTAGGTTTTTATTTGTGCCTCGTGTTTCGTCGTCGTTTCGCGTTTCAATTGAATGCAACTAATTATTTAATTAATAATCATTGACATTTATCATAAAGGAGGTTATATTCTCCTGTAAATTTTGAAATTTCGAAATTTAAATTTTATCAAATATCGATGACAAAGAATTTTGTTAATTATTATTAATAGAAGAATTATAATAATAAAAATTTTCACCATCGGTCGGTCAATACTTTTTATCGCAAAATCTTCTTAACCTACAGCCAATTGAAAAACCTTCATACCGACGAAGTTTTCGATTATCGATTAATCGATGATTATTTCAATATATAAATCGATTGTCAATAATTATTAACAATAATCGTTTATTTTAACATTGATTATTTTTTCAATAATCGCCCATCTCTAGCTCAAAGGTAGTCTATTAATTTTTCAATGAAAATAATTTGTGTGTATCAAGTTTTTGTTAACTTTACTATCGTAGTGGGAAATGTATGAACAATTTTTACTCTATTCTTGAATTGTAATTTTTACAACAATGGAGTAAAAATTACTCCAAAAAATAACTGTTCATAGGAGTCAGTGTATATTAAGTTAATATACACTGACACCTATAAGATTTTCTTGAATTGTAATTTTTACAAGAATAGAGTAAAAATTACTCCAAAAAATCACTGTTCATACATTTACCACTACGATAGGAAAGTTAACAAAAACTTGATACACAAATTATTTTCATTGAAAAATTAATAAACTTACCGTTGAGCAAAACAGCACCTGCTCCAAATTGCCGTAGAAGCACACTAATTTGTAATAGAATATTCTCCACTACCAATTACTTCTTTTTCAATTGTAATTTGTAATGGAGCACTCATCCATTACACATTACTTTTTTATTTGTAAAGGCACGTGCATCTATTACACATTACTTTTTTATCTGTAATGGCACATGCATCCCATTACACATGACTTTTTTATTTGTAATGGAACACGCCTTCATTACACATTACTCTTGTGTTTTGTAATGGTACACTGGTCCATTCCACATTATGCAGTGTAATGGGTAATGAATACAGTAATGCATTATCAAAATAATGCGTTATTTACAACTCTGGTTCACGTTCGTTTAAAATCGTTAATTCTTGCGAAAAAAGGAATAACAATGTTTTTCGAAATAACAAGATGAAAAAATGTTGTGAAAAAAAACAAACGATGATCGTCTTGTCGAATAAAAAGACAGATCATTTTGACAAAAAAAAGATGATTTTTTTTGCCAAAAATTAACGAATTATCTATTTTTCGGTGGAAATTGAAAAATATTTTTGCGAATAATAAACAAAATTAATATTTACCGCGGCGAATGTTTGATATTGTGCAGATGTTGTACTCTGCTGTCAAGCATTTCAGTCAGTATTATCTGTACGTTGTCGAGCATATTTTGAGCGCTGTCCTGTGTAGCGAGTTGCAATATCGGCGATGCCTCCTGCATTTGACTCATGCTCAAAAGATTCTTACTGCTGTCGCTCTTGAACTCGTAGAGGCGAAGTTTCAGAAAAGCCTCGAGCTGAAAATCGAGAAAAAGCATGACATACTTGAAGACAATGACATTGACATTTTTTTTGCACTGCATTCAATTCAATGGAGTATCGAGATATCGAATTTCGCACACTATCAAAGGTATTGCTTACAATAATTACAAGATGGACTTGGATTAAGTTGTCAAAATTAATTAAGAAAAAAAAATGTAACAATTAAATAGAAGATTAATTCAGTTTACTCCAATAAATCCTCGGGCGTGTTTTAATATTTTAATGCATTTTTATGTGATACCAAATTTATAATTTCAATTTGATCTTAATTCATTGAGAGCTCATTTACTTTACTGAAATACGTTTTAGAAATTGTCCGAGAAGTTAGTAAAATTTTAAGGATCAAAGTCGAATTTCCCAAATTCGATTTGGCTTCAATTTTTTTGAAACCAATGCTCGTAATTTTTAATACCATCTTTTTAATTCCAGTATTAAAGCCAAAGTCAAGATTAAGAATTTTTGTTTCAAATAAACAGAACCGCCGAAATCACAGGAGCCATTGATCAACTTTTTTTTCGTGACCTCATTAAATATTGTACAAAGCGCTTATTTGTAGTTATTTTCTAATAAAAGAATTTACAAATGTATCTCGAATTTTTATTATTATATAAGAAAAAAACCGGCAAAAAAAACCTTTTTGATTCACAATAATGGCGTTACGCCTTTTGGAATTAAATTTTGGTCTAATTATTTTATAAATCTATGGGATGGATTCGGTGCAAATAAAATACATTTTTGCTTCCTCATGGAGGAAGCTTTGTTTTCGTGAAATTTTTTTTTTTAGAGATTTTCATGTCAGTATGTTCAAAATGTCCTAAAACATCGAGAAATCATATTTGTAAAAAATGTCCGGATGTATGTATGTATATGTGTATTAGACTGGTCGTTAAAAATTAAATATTTTGCGACGCCCCCTAAAAAGCTTCCGTTTGATGAAAAAACGCGAGGAGAATTTTTTTTTTTAAAATTAAAAATAACACGTGCCGCAAGACGATCTAAGTTGATTTTCATCGAAAAACAATTTTTTTTTACAAATGGCTAGACCGATTGGAATGAAATTTGGACACGTTACAAAGGTATATAAAGGCTATTTTTAGAAAAAATAACAGCTCATAATCTTCATAATAACTAATAAAAACAGCTAATTTTTTCGGAAATTATTATTTTTTCTCCAGGATAACGTTCTGGCTCAATTATGAAAATAATTTTTTTTTTTGTGTTTTACTATCCCATTTATTGTCTCCAAATTTCGAATTGATCGAAGAGGTACTTCATATTTAAAAAAAATAAAAACTCATTTTTAATATAAATTTTTTTTATTGTTTTAAATATGAAGTACCTCTCCGATCAATTTGAAATTTGGAGACATTATATGAGATTGTAAAACACAACAAAAAAAAATTATTTTCATAATTGTGCCAGAACGTTATCCTGAAGAAAAAAAAATAATTACCGAAAAAATTAACTGTTTTCACTAGTTATTATGAAGATTATGAGCTGTTATTTTTTATAAAAATAGCCTTCATATATCTTTGTAACGTGTCAAAATTTCATTCAAATCGGTCGAGCCGTTTGTAAAGAAAAATTGTTCTTCAATAAAAATCAACTTAAATCGTCTCGCGGCACGTGTTATTTTTAATTAAAAAAAAAAAAAAAATTACCTCGCGTTTTTTCATCAAATGGAAGCTTTTAAGGGGGCGTCGCAAAAGTTTAATTTTTAACGACCAGTCTAGTGTGTATGTGTGTATGTGTGTATGTGTGTATGTATGTATGTATGTATGTATGTGTGTCGCCGCCTCGAAAAATTCAAACATCTATATCTCAAGACCCCATTGGAGTAGCGAGCCGAAATTTTGCACATAAGTTGAGCTCCACAGCCCCTTTGTTTGGTACGAATTTTGCAAAAATTCAGCGCCGTGTGCGAATCTTATGCGACTTTTAAATTTTCAAAAAAAGGGCGTGGTTGCTCTAACGTTCGCAAATTTCGAGATATCGGGTTAAAAAATATTATACAGATAGTTTGAGTGTTAAAGATTATTGCTATTTAATTTTGCGAAAATCGATCAAGGGGTTCGCGATTTATAAAATTTTGAATTTTTGGCAAAAAGCGCGTGATCGCGCTAGCCTGCACACATTTCGTGATATCACGCTCAAAATTTCTATAACGGTGGTTTAATGAAAGAAGTTACTTGGTATTCAATTCTGCAAAAATCGCTTGAGCCGTGCAAATTGTATGCGATGTTGAAATTTTCAAAGAAAAAGTTTGATAGCTCTAGCGTCCGCAATTTTTGGGATATCGGGTAAAAAAAAATTATACAGATAGTTTGAGTGAAAAATATTGTTCGTATTGAATTTCGCGAAAATTGCTCAAGGAGTTCGCGATTTATAAAATTTTTATTTTTTTGGAAAAAGCGCATGATCGCTGTAGCTTGCAAATATTTCGTTATATCAGGCTCAAAATTTCAATAAGGGTATTTTGATGGAAAAAGTTACTAGGTATTCAATTTTGCAAAAATCGCTTGAACCGTGCAAATTTTATGGAATTTTGAAATTAAAAAAAAAAAAGCTTGATCGAAAATTGTACGATACAAAGCTGCCGTTTTATTACTCCGATAACCAGAGGTAGTAAAAAAAAAAATGCAAATCGGAAATTTGCACATCGTTTCCAAAGTATTTTTCCGTATTTACAAAGCTTCCTCTATGAGGAAGCCAAAACTGTGACGGCTAAAATTTAATAAAATTTGCTAACATTTCCTCATAGAGGAGGATTTGTAAATACGAAAAAATACTGAGGAAGCGATGTGCAAATTTCCGATTTGTTTAATCATGTCCTCGAAGGGGGATTATCGTACCTCGAAAAGTTGATCGATAAAATCATTACGCGTCGTTGGATTGTCGAGAATCGTTAAAGCCTCATTGCCAGTTGCGGTGCCACCATCGTGACCCGCTGCCTCGACGACTATACCAGATTCTTCGAGTGATATATTAAAGTCTATGTCAGCATCGCCAATATCCTCGATATCGGCGTTTCCCCAATCGATTTCAGCTTCACCGATCAAATTTCCATCGTCATAATTAATTTCGTCGTTGAGATGCGACACATTGAAATCTATGTTAGAAGTTTCGTCACCGAAATCAATCTACAATGAGTAAATTGTTTTTTTAGAGACCCAAAATATGAACGGAACGATATTTCGATTGGAAATTGATATCGAAATAATAATTTATCGATCATCGAACTTACAACGTCATCGGCCACCTCAGGATTGCGACCCTCGTCATCAAAATAAATATTTAAAAGTGGCTCGATGACCGTAAGGGGAGCCTCACCGTAAGTCCACTCGTAGGTCGTCGTGTTTCCTCGTTCTAGAAAAAAAAGATATATTTTTCAATGCATATGAAAAAAAGATTCACGAGAATGGAAAATTTGCAGTTAACCAAATTAACCCTTGGTTACTACACTGGGGTCTAAAAAATCCCAACAAACCTTTGCCACTCTGGAATAGGTAGAATTTGGGGAGAAGGGGGATGAGACCTGTGCGTAAAAAAAAACTTTAGGGCCTGCCCTAGGGATGTTCGATTCCAATTCGATTCTTTAAAAGATCGTTTCTTTTGTTAAAAAAATCGATCCTTTGAATCGATTATTTCCTTTTCAATTTTTAGGTAAATCGATTCTTGGCCTTAAAAATCGAGCAGTTGATTTTTTATTAAATTCTCTATCGACTAAAGATTAGCCAACTAACAAAAGACTATCAAAACGTCGAAACATCAACGTCAAGGTTAAAAGAAAAAAAGAATGTGAAATTGTGAAAAGGTAAGGAAAAGAGAAAAAAACATTACAAGTTAAAATATTGAAAACATGATCCAACGAAAAAAATAATCTAAAGCAAAAATGTACAAAATATATTGAAACAATAGAGACTTATTTAATAGAAAAAAGTCGGATTTGTTAAATATATTCATAATATTTTAACGAATGGGTATATTAAAAAGTGCAAATGTGTAAAAGAATCAAACTATGTTTAGCCAGAATGAGAACTGATTTATATTTGTTATTTTGTATTCATCATTTTTTATTAAAAATAAATTAATCATATTTAATCATTTTTCATAGCAAAAACTTAATAAACATTAACGTAAGCTTTAATTAGCAATTAATATTTTTTGCGATTTAAAAAAATTGATTCTTAAGAAATCGATTCTTTGGATTCGATTTTTGATGAAAATCGATTTTCTTGATTCGATTCAGAATCATGTGCGAATGCGCACCAGTTCTCACTTAATCGTTATAAGTATAGTGCGCATTGAAAGTGAAGTTGGGGTATGAGAAACCCCAGTGTCCATGTAACTGTTTCAACGTAAGCACATCTCATAAATTCCTTAGTTTTCAGCTTGAATGTCGAATATGGGTCATTCCATGTCAAATCGACTAAGAGTTGCAATCACCCCTTTCAATTTCGATGAAATTTGGTCAGAAGTTTTCGTTTTCAATAAAACGAAGTTCCACCAAAGGAAAAAAATTTAAAAAATTTTCTTCGAAAGTTATGCAAAATTCAAAATTTCACAATTTTTCAAATCTTTCAAGTTTATTTTTTAAATACCTCAAAAACTATTATAGTTACGAAAAATCGTTCTGAATTCGTCTTAAAGAGTATACTTGGGGCTATGAAAAAAAAAAATATTCTGAAATTTTTTTTTGAAAAATTATGAATTTGGAGAATTTTGAATTTTCAAAAATCGTGAAAATCCAAGTTTCGTCTTGAATTTTTTGTTCAATTTTTTTTTATATAATACCTTGTGCTGACCTTAAAAGATCCTGAAGTTTTCAGGATGATGTTTATTTGTTTCAAAAATATACATTTTTTAATTTTGGTAAACAATTTTTTTTTTACCAAAATACTGTTACTTTTACTTTTTTCACTGCTCAAAATTACAAAACTACATGATTGCTCAACTTTACTTAGCTGAGAGGTAGAAAGAAAATTTTTTTTTACCAAAATTCAAAAATTTATATTTTTGAAACATAAAAAAACCATCTGGAAAATGTCAGGATCTTTTAACATCAGTACAAGGTATTATATAAAAAAAAATTTAACCAAAAATTAAATGCTGATCGTGAATTGAAACTATTTTCAAAAATTCAAAAATTCACATTTAAAAAAAAACACAAAACACCTTTCTGAAAATTTCAGGTTTTTTTAAGATCAGTACAAGATATTATATTGAAAAAATTGAACCAGAAAATTTAATGTTGAACTTGAATTTTCACGATTTTTGAAAATTCAAAATTCTCCAAATTCATCACTTTTCAAAAAAAATTTGCGGAATATATTTTTTTCGTAGACGCAAGTATACTCTTTAAGACGAACCCAGAAAGATTTTTTCGTAACTATAATAGTTTTCGAGATATTTAAAAAAGATTTAAAAGACAGATTTAAAAAATTGTGAAATTTTGAATCTTGCATAACTTTCGAAAAAAAATTTTTAATTTTTTTTCTTTGGTAGAGCTGCGTTTTATTACAAATGAAAACTTCTAATCACATTTCATCGAAATGGAAAGGGGTCGATTCCAACTCTTGGTCGATTAGACATGGAATGACCCATACATACATATTATCACTAATATTTGAGTATTTCTCTGATTTATTTCGTTTGCTTTTCGACAACACAAACCTTCGAAAACAAGAATTTCTGATTTTTTTTCAGAATCCAATATTGCATCGTAAATCCGATTATTTATCCAGATATATGAATGAACAAACATATAAAGGGATGAATAAACAAATACATGAATGAATAAATAAATAAATGAATGTTTGTCGCATGTCGAGGTTCGAGAAACAACGCTCGCTGATGTGTGCAAACTGCGCGGACGAAAAATAACGTTCATTACATGTAATTATTTTTAATTCTTTATGATTATCTTGCAGTATTTAATACTTAATTTTATATTCATACACGACATACTATATTTCAATAAAGATCATAAACAATTGACCCATTGAACATTGAATTATTGAATTGTTCATTGAAACAATGAATTATTCAATGTTTGTTATGCAAACTTGTGTTTTTTTGTATCTTATGTGTCAAAAATCCAGCTAGAAAGTGAGAAAATATTGATCTGAAAAGAAATTGTAGCCACAAATGTTCAATATTTCATACGATTCCGCAAAACACAAGAGCGATGAAAAGTTGAAAATCGGTCATTTTTATCCCTTGCAATTTTGTTGATAACTTTCGAATATTTTATCGCCAAATTTTTTTCTCGTGATTTCGAATGGGCTCTTTCAGAATTTGAAAAAAGATATGAATTTTTGAAAAAAATACGTAAAATCAAACTTTTTTCACTTTTCTCGAGAGAACATTTTTTTCAAACGAGTATATCTCAGAAGTTCTTAACTTTGACGATTTGGTCAATGCATTCTGGACTAACTGGCTATCTATTAAAAAAAAAATCATCGAAATACGGTTATTTTACTGGGAGTTATTATTGAAAACCTGAATGGGGTCTCACAAACCCCAGTGTGGCAAGTATATCCTAAAAAAATAAGTGTGGTAACCAAGGGTTCAAAATAATAATTCATAGTTACTAGACTGTTTAAAAAAAATGCGTATTTTTTTTCAAAGAACATTGATAAATCGTCAGAGTATCTCTAAACAAAGTCCCTGTCCAAATATGAGCCCTTAATATTAACATTTAGAGGTGGTGATTTTCAATTTTCTTTTTCCATTCAAATAACATGGGAAAAAATTTTCCTGAGCTTTGAAATTTATTACTCAAAAACGAATCACTGTACGGTAATAAGAAATATAGATTTTTGTAGGAAATTGAACGCTCGATAAAAAAAGTCGGAATGGAGATTTGCGTGAGGCGAGCCGTTTCGGAGTTATCAAGCCTTAAACATTGAACTGTTTAAAATAATGATGTTATTTACTTATAAACGCGACAAAATCGACTCGTATCACTTAAATACCCAATATTATCATCTTTAAAACAAATATCTGCAAATTTTCAATAGAATGTTGATCAAAAATTTTTATTAATCACCGATGAATGATTAATTTTATTGTTCATTTACAAAAAATACGGTTATATCACAAATATATATGGGGCATTCCAAGTGAAAACGTGGGGTCATTTCCCTCGGGTCATCAAATCCTTGCATAACTTTTTTTTCGCATTGATTTTACCTCAAAAACACCCTAATTTTTGTAAAGATTTTTCTGCCTACTCCTTCAGGTGGCACGACGATCATTTCTGTGTAAAGAAGGGATAACTGAAAAAACACAATTTTTTAAATTCTGCAATTTTTTCCACAGATTCCGGGTCAAAAATAAGTAATTTCTATCATGATTAGAAAGTCGGCCGTAGCTGCCTCATATTTTTTTTAATAATTTTATTTTTTTCAATTTTTAAAATAAAATAAAAAAATTAATTCCTAATATCTCTTACATGAGTAAAAAAATAAAATAAAAATAAAACATACCTTGGCAAATTTTGAAATTTTGTAAAATATGCAAAATATCAAAATTTTTCAAGACATGTTTTATTTTTATTTTATTTTTAAGAGGTATTAGGAATTAATTTTTTAATTTTATTTCAGAAATTGAAAAAAAGAAAATTATTAAAAAAAATATGAAGCAGCCCACTTTCCAATCATGATAGAAATTACTTATTTTTTACCCAGAATCTGTGGAAAAAATTGCAGAATTTTAAAAATGGTGTTTTTTCAGTTATCGCTTTTTTACACAAAAATAATCGTCGCGCCACCTGAAGGAATAGTCAGAAAAATCTTTTAAAAAATTAGGCTGTTTTTGAAGTGGAATCAATGCGAAAAAAAAAGTTATGCGAGGATCTGATGACCCGAGGGAAATGACCCCACGTTTTCACTTGGAATGCCCCATATATATGATGAAATTTCATCATAAGTTTTATATATTATAAATCAATAATTTATTTCAATTCTTTATAAATTTGTTGAGTTTTTTAAGTATGAGTTATAACGATGAAAAGTTTTTTTTCTTTAATTCTTTAAGTAATTATAAGTTTTATATTATTTAACTTAGGGTTACATAATTCATTCAATAAATTTATAAAGAATGAAAATAAATTATTGATTTATAATATATAAAATTTGAAATGAAATTTCATCATCTGTTTGTGATATACCCGTAATTTATATTAATGAACAACAAAATTAATCATTCATCGTTGATTAATAAAATTTTTTGATCAACATTCTATTGAAAATTTGCAGATTTTTGTTTTAAAGTTGATAACATTGGGTATTTAAGTGATATGAGTCGATTTTGGTGCGTTTATAAGTAAATAACATCATTATTTTAAACACATCAATAGTTAAGGCTTGATGACTCCGAAACGGCTCGCCTCACGCAAATCTTAATTTAGACCATTTTTTATAGCGTTCAATTTTCTGCAAAAATCTATGATTCTTATTACTGTACAGTGATTCGTTTTTGAGTAATGAAATTCCCAAGTTCAGAAATTTTTTTTCCCATGTTATTTAAATGGAAAAAAAATTGAAATTCGCAACCGCTAAATATTAAAATTACGGGCTCATATTTGCACAGGCTCTTTGTTTAGATATACTCTGATGATGTATCAATGTTCTTTGAAAACAAAAAATGTCATTTTTTCGAAACAGTCTAATAGTTACTTTACCTATTAGATATTTCACCATAGGCACTGATCCACCGGCGTGACGATGTCCAAGCGTGAATTCTACAAACGCTTCGTAAAATTCGACAACGTTGTCCAATGTTTTTGCCTTTTTCGCTACGTTTTCGTAAATCGCGGGCAATTCGACGATTCTATCTGCCAACTCACGCTTTATTCTGTTGCCTGTTATACCGAGCTGCTTACAAACGGTGTTGAATTCCGTTCGCGCCATATTCTCAGATTTCTTGTATTCTGCTTCTTTCTTCTCGAGCTCCTGATGAAAAAAAAATCATTCTTAACTTATGGAACAAAATCTTTGGAATCATTTAAACATCTGTAACTTTTCCCCTTTGGCGATCAAATTTTGTTCACAAGTGCAATGCGTAACAAGGACATTTAGTAATGAATTTGAAAAAAAAAAAATTGCTCAAGAAATTCAATTCAAACTCATTTTTAAAATTTTCAATACAATTCTTGTAATCTCTGATATGCCTAAATTTGTTACAAAAATAAATTAGATGATAAGAATAATTGGTGTTGAATTAAGAAATAATTTAAAGAACTTAAGAGGTTCGTACAAAAAAAAAACTTGTAAGGCTTGTGAACTCTTTTTGAAAAAATATAAGAGGTAAAAAAACGATTGATATTAAATTCTTAAAGAATCACTTTAGTGGTTCAAATTTTATACACTTCTGAAATAAAAAAAAAAAATATTTTTAACTCCTTAACTTTCCCAATTTCTGAGCTATCAAGCAAAAACTATTTACTAAATTGAACCAGATGACAGAGAGAGTTAATCTTGCGTGTAAAAAAATTGCTTAAGGACTTTAGATTTTATGAAAATTTGAAATTTTCGAAACATTATGACAAAAAGGTTTGCTAATTTTTCATTATTGCCGGGAAGTTAAAGTTGAGCTACAAATAACTACAAAGTTGATCCATAAATGCTCATGACCTATGCGAAAAAAAAGACAATGCGCAAGTTTCTCATCCATGGAATTTTTTTCTCCAATTTTATAAATTATGCTTATAATCTCACGTGTTCCATCTGCTCAATTTTTTGAATCTGTTTCTTGAAGCTCGGAACCTCATAACTGATGTTTCTCATGAGCATCTGTGCCGCTTCGGCAAGATAAACATTGTCTTTCTCATAAATGCGCACGATCTCGAGCCAATCTTTCATTCTCTGAGAGCCGTAACGACCGAAAAGATTCTTCGAATCCGCCTCAGTCTCTTTGAGAATTTCAATGATTTTCTTGCAGTGAAAATAATTGATGTCTGAAAGAAAATATCAAAATTTACGAAATTAAGGGGCCATACCAGTGTAAAATTTTCAAAAAATCTATTTTTTTTCTCCTTTTTTGACAGTGTACAGGTCAATCATAGGCCTTCTCGAAATGAGATTTTTCAAATTTTTTTTGCCTTTTTGCACAGTTTATAGTTTCAAGAATATTCTGTGAAAATTTCAAGGCCATATCTCTAATACTCTTCGAATGGCAGCCTTCTAAAAAGCGATTGCTCGCCAGTATGAAATGCCCCATCTACGTGAAGGCGGAGTTTTCTCGAAATAACATTTTTCAAATTTGCTGACATTGTAACTCAAAGAGCAATTATCCGATTGACTTGAAATTTGAACTGAGTACTCTTGAATATATTTACTCAACGATGAAATAGGACATTTTTTATTGGATGAAAATTGATGATTTGGCATTGAAAATACGACCATTTTTTAAGCAAGAAAACAGACTTGTTTTTTCATAACTACGGCACTTTGTTAGTTTTTGATATTTTTCGAAAATCCTAGTTCAGTGTACAGAAAATACCTTCTAGTTTAACGACATTTTTTTTTTCAGTTTCGGCTACTCAATTCCCCTGAATCATGGCCGCAGTGGATTTTTTTTTTCGCGCCTCCGAAGACAGCGCATAAACCACTTATGCATCGGTATTTTTAAGTGAAAAAATTATGAAACACGCGTCGAACATGACCAAATATATTCTCCATTTTCCAAAAGATGTCATCGAGTACTTTTCTTGCAAAAAATTTCCGAAAATCACCCAAATTTAGTGCCTTCACTGGTATGGCCCCTTAATGAGAAAAAAAAAATTGCAAATTTTCAACAAAAATAAATTCAAAGACTAACGAGTTCCGGATAGAAGTTTAGCTATGCCCTCGTGAACAGGCATATCTTGTATGGCGTTGTTGATTTTTGTTCTTATGGGAAGAATATTCGATTGCCAGCCTTTACCGCAGTGTCTTCTATTGATCAGCCAATCCAATAATTTACCGGCATTAATGTCAATTGGAATGTCTTGTTCCTGTAAAACGAAGGAAACTCGATGAAAAACGATGAAAAAAAATTGTATTCTCGTGATGCAATAATAGTATAAACATTGTATTTTTTTCTAATTTGTCGATGGACAATCGACGTGTAATACTCAAAAATTATTTACCTCCATATTTTTCCAACTTGACGTTACTTTTGTTTGCAATAATATTTATTATTATATTCTGACGTCTCGAGCGTGGAACAGCGTGGAACGAACGCTGAAACAGCTGTTGACTTTTGTACGTCAACGTGGTGGGGATAACTAAGCGAAGGGTGCGTTCTCTTCACTTTTTCATCGTTCTATCTCTGTCAAATACATAGAAATAAAAAGAGACACGACAATGAAAAAAAAGAATGCACCCAAAGAAACTTTCGATGGAGGAGATATATCTTTGGGGCGTTCCACTTTAAATTAGCCGCCTCTCTGTCACAGCACGAAATAAAGTTGTTAATGCCAAAATTTATTTATGCACAAAAAAATGTCATTGGCGACCTTTTCTTTTTAATGTATACAGTGGCGGATTTACCAGCAGGCTGAGTAGGCTCAAGCCTATAAGGGCGGCAGATTTTAGGGGCGGCAAATTTGGGGACCGATTTTTTTTTAGTCACCTTACAGAAATCGAAAAAATGTCTGTAAAACGGTTTTCTGATGTGTCTTGCAGACAGAAGTCTACAAGACATCTTTCCGGTGACTTTTTTCACTTCCTGAGAATATTTTGCACTGAGAAAACAATGTTCCAATTTGTTAACTGTTAACAAATGTAAAGTTGAATATGGCGAAATCAATTATTTGTTAACAGTTAATAAATTAAATAAATATTTTATAACAGTTTATAAATGATTTTGACACAAATAAAATATTTCTTAACGACTGACAAATTTTGTAACAGTTAATGAAAATTTGAGTAAATGTAAGAATGCTAAGTACACTACAGGAAAAAATTAAGGGAACAAAAAAATTTCCTAAATTTATAGTGGTTTTTAACAATGCCGTATCTCAGTGAAAAATAGTCGTATCGAGGTCTAAAGAAAAGCATTTTGAAGCTTCAAGTTTCTAGTTTTAAGATCCTTCAGCGAAAAAAAAATTGGAAGCTACAGGTTCCACGCGATTCTAATATAGTGAGAAAAACAAATGTCGCAAATTTTTATTACTTTTTTTTCGGCTGCAGTTACTTGGAAAAAATTTGTCTAGCTAAACCATTGCATGAACCGGATAGCATGTTTATTTAGCTTTAATTTGCTTTATTAAGACCTCCATGCAATCATATCTTTTGCTGAGATATCGGACTTTTAATGAAAAAGGATTCTTCGGTGTTTGACCATTGATATCTCAGCAACCAATGGTCGCACAGAAAATAAAAGGGGGGTTTCAGAAACTTAAATTAATACTCTGCAAGGGTTGACAATGGTTTTTTAAAAAACAAAATTTTTTTGCCATGAATTTGAAAAAATAGGAGAACAAGGGCTATTTATGGTTTTTTAGAAAATCAACGGTTAAATTGAAAATATTGGCAAAACGACTAATGTTGAGCGTGACTTTTACAGCTCAAAATGATTTTTTGTAGACCTTGATACAATTTTTCGACGAGATACAGCATTGTCAGAAACCACTGAAAATTTTGGAAATTTTTGTATTCCCTTAATTTTTTCCAGTAGTGTATATTTTTTTACTACAAATAAACTGCTCTCTCAGTGTATGGTAAAACACCCAGCTCACGGCTAAAAAGGGTAAAAAATTATCTGAAATACCTTTCCTTTCTTCTCGACCTTAAGTCAAAAAAAATGGAATGCTTTAGCTCTCTTTTGTGGATAGAGTCGGAATTAATGAACAAGATTACTTACGGCGATATCATCGATGATTTTGCCAACGAAAAATCGCGCAAAAAGGTATTGTAAGAAACTTTCATAACTTAATTGAGTTTATTATTTTTTAACCGTTTGTAAGCGCAATAAAAATTATTTAATTACGTTTACCGAATGTACATTGTTGTGTAAGTAGCATTCACTAGTCATGTTAGTCTTATTAGTCATACAAGATTGAGCTTTTATTATCTCAGAAATATACACAAAAACTATTTTTTGTGCAATTTCAATTAAATTGTTGGATTGTAAAAATAATCTAGGACCTGACAATTGTAGAGATAAGGGCGGCAAAAATTCAACAGCCTATACTTGGAAAATGTGTAAATCCGCCACTGAATGTATATGAGGCATTCCGCATCGATTCGATTTTACAAACAAATTATTTTTAGCCCAAATTTGAGAATCTGAAAAAAATCACAAAAATACCATTTTTTATATGAAAAATTTCAGGCGTTGAGCCAAGGTGGGCAGAGGTCTCCTTCTGTTCATATCAAGCTTTTCAAAAAAAAAAAATTAATAGAAGGAGGAAGCGAAATTGAGTGGGCCGTTATTCATACATTTTTGTATGAATGGAAGGTGTTTAAAAAAATGTTTCCATAAGGGCCCACTCAATTCAGGTTTCTTTTTCTATTTTTTTTAATTTTTTTTTCGAAAAGGCTTGTTATAAACAGAAGGAAACCCTTGCCAACTTTGGCTCAACGCTTGAAATTTTTCATATAAAAAACGGGATTTTTGTAATTTTTTTCAGATTTTTCAAATTAAAGTAAAAAAAAACTTTTAAATAGAAGGAGAAACTTGAATTGAGTGGGCCTTTATCCAAACATTTTTTTAAACACCTTTAATTTATATAAAAATGCTTAGATACGCCCCACTGAATTCAGGTTCCTCCTTCTTAAAAAAAAATTAAAAAAAAAAGCTTGTTATAAACCTTGGCTCAACGCTTGAAATTTTTCATATAAAAAAGGGATTTTTGTGATTTTGTTCAGATTTTTGAGTTTGGGCTAAAAATAATTCGTTTATAAAATTATAGTTCAGTCAAATTGCTCCAAAAAAATCTGAAAAAAATCCTGAGTACTTTTCAGAGGGACTACAAAACCATAAAAAATCGCGGACAAAATCGAAGAGGTGAAGGGTCAGACCTCAGGCCGAATCGGTGTGGAGCGTCCCATATATTCATTTTAAAAATCTCACAATTTTACTCCTTACCATGACTTGGAAAATAAGATAATAAAAAATAAACTCATTTTTCTTGACGAAAAAACACCAAAGAGCGTATTTCCAAATGTTAACTACGTTTAATCCATTAAGGGAGAATCTAGTCCGATCCAAGGTGAATCTATACTGAAGTGTCTCCTGCATAAGGCAGACAAAAGTTATGACAATCAATTTACAACATGAAAACTCAGACTGAGTGTTAAAACCAACAAAAAATATTTTTTAATTTAGAAAAATTTATTTTTCAAAGTTAAATGAAATTTAAAAATCTTGTAATTTTAAGTCAAATAATTTATTACAATTTCTTTTCTATAAGTAAAAATTCTTTAATGTAAATCAACCTTAATTCGCATGATAGATTCTCCCATAAAAAGTGTACAAACCCTGGATCAAATTTTAGTAATCGATTTACTTGACGGTATCGCAATAATTTTATTTTTATTATTTATTCGCAACAAAAAAACGAATAATAACAACCCACATCAGGCAATGAGCTAGGAGTCAAAACATTTCTTCGAGACTTCAAATCTTTCATTTATTATTATTAGTTATTATTATTATTATAAGCCCTCCTTGTTATACCTCAATTGGTGATTTTTTCCAATAATAATAATAATAATAATAATATTATTCATATATCAATAATCAATCATCATTTAGAATTATTGTACATCGATATATTATTCAATATAATTCATTTTATATATTCTATATTAATATAGACTTCTATTTTTTTTCAAATTAATGTTTTGTGTTTATTTCTTATTTATTTATTTCTTTCATTTTTAAATTCATTTATCTCAATTAATCTTCTTAATGTTATCACGTGTGTGCCGAGGAAAACGTGGCAATAACGTTCGAAAAAGATACGCTTATTCGCACTACTTAATATCTCTCGTTGACTCACGCGGATCTAATCCGCGTATAGAATAATTTGCACGGTTAATTAATTCTAAACTTCGAGACGAGAAGCTCGACCCAACGAGAATCGAAACACCGGTTTATTATCACGATTTCTTTTTTTTTTTTTTTGCTCTTTTGCTTCATTCGATTATTCTACCGTGTATTCGAGTACGAAAGACTCGCGGAATAAAAATGTCTCTCAATGGGGATCGCTGGATACGATGTTACATTTTTTTTTCTCACAGTTCAACAAATTTGCAATTTTCGTCCTTAAGCACATTTTCTTTAATTATACACAGTTATATCACGACTTGTGATTGAAAAAACCAAAACAAAAAAAAAACAAAAAACGATGATGCTTGGAGACTAGATGCTAGATTGAAAAAAATAATAATAATAATAATAGTAATGTGGAGGTGGATGATAATTAACATTTTGTTATGCTCTTGCTGTCGATCGTCGAGAAAATCGATGCTTGCAAATTTTTTATTTTTGTACTTTTTGATTAGGGTTCATTGTTTGGCTAGAACGAACAATGAGTTTACGTGAACTTTCATTGACGCTCGATTTTTTTTGTCGCTTTTCATCATCCTTGTTTCTCATACTTATTTCTTCGAAGACAGAAAAAAAAATAATCTAACGACACCTCTATCAACTGTACAAGCTGCATGGATCAGTCGACGTTGACCGCAACGTCGAAATGATTGTTGCCTTTGCCATTTAACAAATGTATATCAGGGTCGAAATTTACTTTGATCTGTATTCTTCAATGTCGAGTGTCAGCCCCGAAATATTTTTTTTCTAGAATAAAAATCTTTATAAAAGGACTTTTTGGGGCGAGCGAAAAAATGTCTCGGAGTGATAATCGATTCGCTCTCTATTTTTTTTTCCCCTCTTCCGATTTAATATTTAAGAATTCCATTCTCCACAAACAAAATTTTTAGGTCAAGACGCAACATTAAACAATAAGAATCAAAATATCACCACCCTGATATATAAACGTAAATATTTATATTAGACCGGTTGAAAAGAAATCTTTATTTTTTAATTTTCATGTTCATTGAGATTCGCGTAGCTTCAATGCAAATAAAAATTTTTTACGAAGGATCTGAGCTGGAAAAAAATTTACTTACGAGGCGTTAAAACTTTGCATAGTTTTCACAAATTTTTTACAAACATTGAGAGATTGAAAGTGCACGAATTGAAAAATCTTTTTCAAATCACAAACAACAAATACAACAAAGCATTTTCCGATTCGTGCATTTTGAAATCTTGGAACGTAACAAATTTTTTAAATTCTATATTGCTATCAAGCAACAGGAATCCAATTTTTTCCAGAGGATCCTTCGTGAAAAATTTTTGTTCGTAGCGAAATTCTCGAATCTCGATGAGCAACAAAATCAAACGACAAAGAAGTTTTTTTTAAATCGGTCAATTTGAATACATACAGACAAATATGTTGTCACGGATGAGCCAAGGAAATTACAATTTTATTTATATTTTCGTTATTCAAAGTGGCGCATTACTACGTCGGAAGCCAGCACAGCATTTTTTTTTCTTCCATTTCTCCTTGACCTCGCCGAAAATACATTTGTCGTTGTATCTTCCATTCCTTTCCCGTACTTGTATGTACATACTTGTATTACAGAGAAATTTTTCTTTCAATTTCGCAAAATCTTTTGGGACTGTTTTTCAATTATTCTAACGGTGCTTTTTTTTTCATCACTGCAGAAAAAGTAACTACATAAAAAATCTACATTATCCCGTGCGAGTTTCGACGCACTATTAACGAAATAAGAGAGGAAAACGAAGATTCAGACCACATGTAAGTATGTTCGTTATACGTTAATTCAACGAATTTTAATAGTCGACTGTCCTGACGATTATTCGGTGAAATGGGAAATTATCAATATTACAGATTCATACGACGTTGCCGTGAATATTTCTCCTCCGCTGACACTGAAATGTAGTCGTGTAACCGTTGAAAATAAGCTAGCAAAGCAAAGTAAGAAAAAAAAAACGAAAAACCTCTTCAACTATTTCTACAGTTTCTTTCGCGCGCTTTACATAAAATAAGTTAATAAACAATTAATATCCTAACTCCTGATTATCCGTTACCGCTAATAACGCGAATCAATAGGGATTCAAATATTTAAATTTTAATATATGTATGTATATATAAATATATACATACACATATAATATGTATATGGTGAATCGGTATTAATGTTCAAAGATCGAAACTGGATGCTCGCATGATTTTGTCGGTGCGATAAGCTGATCCAGTATTTTTGTGAAACGATTGCCGTATTTTTGTTTTTTTTTTAACTGTCACTTCGATTGGCGCAGATGTCCCGCGAGAATTTTCTCGTATTCGGAGAAACGTTTAAAAAGAAAAAATAATAATAATAGTTCACGAAAAAAAAAATAATAATAAAAGAGAAAATAATATACAGCGCGGACAGAATTTCATTTGAATTTGCGGGACGCACCCTCAGAAGATTTATCGCATTGCACCGGCGGATCGTTATTCGTCTTCGGTATCGCCGTCACTGCTGTATTCCTGAAGAGCTGCAGGCCTAACGAACGGTGCATTGTTCATCTGACTGAAGAGGGGAAAAGAGAGAGAAAAAAAATCAACGTTACGGACATTTTCGTGAAAAAAAAATCGTCAATATTAATCATGTGCCCATTAGGGTGATTCATTTAAGGGCAACTGTTTTTTTTTTGACCCATCGTGCCCGAAAACCTTTAGTTGGTACCCAAAAACGAAGTTTCGTGAAAGGGGGGTGTTATCAAAAAATATTTTTGTAACACGTGTATATAATGTGCGTCTTTACGTGCCTTGAAGATATGCGTAAAATAGAGCATTACAGCAAGGCGTGAAATAATGTAGGTCCGAGTGTATTTTACGCACTGATAGTATTTTACACACACTTTCATTCGTACTATTAGTACTTCAGCACTCTACCGCCGATAACAACCGTAGCGAGGCGCCACCTGAGCCTCGCAACGAGCGCGACGTGAACTGCCGAATACGTGTCAAACTGTCAAATTAAGACGATAGCGAAACATCGCAATAAAATCTCAAAATGTCCGATTGCTTATAAATGATTCGGGAGTTTGAGTTTGTTTTTCATTCTTCATTACAAATTGTGGAAGAAAAAGTGTTCATTGTAAGTGTTAATAGGAGAGAAAAATACTATTATGCATTTAAATAATTGTTTTTTCATTTCGGGGGGCTCCGCCCCCCGAACCCCCCACAGGGGCTTCGCCCCTTGACCCCATCGGGGCTTCGCCCCTGGACCCCATTGCGATTTCCTTTTCTTTATTTCTGCATATTAGATACACTTCTTACAAAAAATAGTATGCGATACTCGTGAGGCAAAGCGAACAATATACGCTGCGGCTCGAAATTGTCGCATGAGCCGCACTCGTACCACAACAGCACGAGCCGAAGACTCGTGCTGCTCATGCGACAACTTCACGCCACAGCGTATAATGTTCGCTTTACCTCACTCGTATCGCAATGTGCTATTAGAGGTCACGAATCAAAATTAAAGGTTTCCCATTTGATTACCATTGAAAAAAAAAAATTTCTTATTATTAGTGTTACCATTCCGCGAATTTTGATACCACGATATTTTCCAAGTGGGTACTTATAGGAAATACGATACTCTCTACAATAAAGTTCGTCAAGCCATGTCCGTTAATTCAACCGTTTCAGCGGTATCATTATTTCAAGTGAATAGTGTATGAAAATATCTATCGAAACGGCCGAGGGGCTATTCATTCGTGAAATCATTGAACCACCTCGGTATGAAGTCAGAATTGAAATCGAGCGAAATCACGTGCAATCACATAAATTCGCACGAAATCGACGTTACAAAAAAATCGTTGAAATCACTTGTAATCAGAATGAAATCGCTCCAAGATTATTGAAATCAATGTGAAATCACTTGAAGTCATGAAATCACTGGACATCACAAAATATACGTAGAGTGCGCAGAATTTTCAAAATCGATTTTCACACACAACAAAGAAACGCGAGAAAACATGCCCTAACGCGTTTCGGATAATTTAGTATTCAGTGTCGTGGCGGGCAGCGTCGAGAGCTACCGAGAAGCAACAAAGTTGAAAAAAATAATAAAGGTGTGACCTCGGTGTGTTCTGAGGTGGGTCTTTAGTCGAGTCGGTTTGTGCTTCGGCTTGTTCTGATTGTGAGACTAGTGTCAAGCTTATTGCAATATCGTTTGCTGCAGGTATGTTTTTTTTTTCTCGTCTAATTAATCGAATTTTAAGCATTTCATTCTGTTCTTCTGCTTGCGTACAATATCACTGGTAGTGTTACTTGTGAGATGTTTGTATTACAATGCGTGGAAGCTTCCCAGCAAACACAGTTCCGAAATAGTTACAAAAATGTTACGTAACGTGTGTTACATTGGACATAACATTTATGTCACAAACTCCGTGAATGAAGCAGAGTTTGTTCTCAAATATGTCATCCTATAAACAAGTCACAGATACGAAACATCTACGAGAAATAATAATGAAATAAACTCATACCCAAGATGTAACATATTCAGCTCATAGATGTAACAAACTCATCACATAGCCATAACAAACTCAGATAATAGATGTAACAAACTCAGCTCATTGATGTAACTCCTACGAAACGAAGCGTAACCCTGGTAACGCATAATACTCGTAACAATGATGTCAATGTGATTTCGTGGTTACAGGTAATTTACGTATATACATATTTTATGAACAAATTACAAGAAATTTATGTATTTCCAACCTACATATTAGGTTGGAGTTTTATTTTTATTTTAACATTTGAAAAGTACATTTTAATTATAATTTATTATTTTTTGTAGAATACCTACAAATATGATGTATCGTCCATCATTTGAGGTACCAAATGAACAATTTTTTGGGACTAGTTAGAACCCTCAAGGTGCACCGGTGTCCTGAAAAGCCTAGTTTTGAGTTTTTATACTCTACGCTAATAAACTGCTGGCGACGTCTCATTACCTTTGTAAACTTTTTCCCACAGGATGAGCGTGGCACATTTTGATGAAAGTCAAAATTGTGACCAGGACAATGCCTGGAAAGTTCAAAATAGGCTAACAATTTCAAAGCAGGCCTGCAACTCTGAAATAAAGAGCAGAAAACATGTGTCATGCTCATCTCATGGGAAAATGAGTTACGAAGGAAATGAGATGTCGTAGAACAAAATCTGTCTATCAATTCTTTCTGAATCATGCGCAGAGTATAAAAACTCAAAGCTAGGTTTTTACACAGAGTGTAAAGACTCAAAACTGGGTTCTTACACTCTGTGCATGATGCCGAAAGAATTGCTAGATAGATTTTGTTCTACGATGTCTCATTTCCTTTGAAACACTTTTTCCTATGGGATGAGCGCGGCACATTTTGATTAAAGTCAAAATTGTGACCAGGACAATGTCTGGAAAGTTCAAAATAGGCTAACAATTTTAAAGCAGGCCTGCAACTCTGAAATAAAGAGCAAAAAACATATGCCGTGCTCATCTCATGGGAAAATGAGTTACGAACGAAATGAGACGTCGTAGAACAAAATCTGTCTATTAATTCTTTCTGAATAATGCGCAGAGTGTAAAAACTCAAAGCTAGGTTTTTACACAGAGTGTAAAAACTCAAAACTGGGTTCTTACACTCTGCGCATGATTCCGAAAGAATTGCTAGATAGATTTTGTTCTACGACGTCTCATTTCCTTCGTAACACTTTTTCCTATGGGATGAGCGTGGCACATTTTGATTAAAGTCAAAATTTCGACCAGGACAATGCCTGGAAAGTTCAAAATAGGCTAACAATTTCAAAGCAGGCCTGCAACTCTGAAATAAAGAGCAAAAAAAATGTGCCGTGCTCATCCCATGGGAAAATGAGTTACGAAGGAAATGAGACATCGTAGAACAAAATCTGTCTATCAATTCTTTCTGAATCAGCCGCAGAGTGTAAAAACTCAAAACTGGGTTCTTACACTCTGTGCATGATTCAGAAAGAATTGCTAGATAGATTTTGTTCTACGACATCTCATTTCCTTCGTAACACTTTTTATTATGGGATGAGCGCGGCAAATTTTGATTAAAGTCAAAATTGTGACCAGGACAATGCCTGGAAAATTGAAAATAGGCTATCAATTTCAAAACAGGCCTGCAACACAGAAAGAAAGGGCAAAGAGAAATTAAGCGAACGTGCAACGCGAATAAGGTTATAAACCGAGTAAGGGAAATTCCTGGGTGTTTTTCCATCACGGCAAATACCCATATAACTTATTTTTTTCTTTTAAATAAAGGGATCACATTAAACTTACCTCTTGCAATGCATGCTGTATTATTCTGGTTTATTCTGTATTACGCTGGATTATTCGATATCACCTCCTTGTACTTTACACTCACATATTGTTTACGTTCCTTAATCGACATAACCTTAAAATGATTGAAGACATTTCTCGTAATATATGATACGTATATGTTGCGGATTTGTTACAAGAAATGACTTGTGACATTTATGTCACACATTATACATATTTGCTACGTAGCCTATACTACGAGATTATAATATCACCAATGTTCTATAATTGTTACAGCATCGACTCGTAACAGTTTGACAAGTTTACAGTACATGTAAATATCTCGTATAAGAGTGACGAGATCTTGACGCATCAATGTTACGTATTTGTGATGTCTATAGTTTTTCGTAATTCCTACATCTTTCATTGACATCCTTACTACATATCGTCAGGACGTATTATATACATCTCGTTTACGTGCGTTATGAAAAAGTTACGAATTTGTGATGAACATTATATGACGTAGTTATTACATTTCAATTATACGTAAATGTTTCGTAAATCATCCAAGTGTGTTTGCTGGGTTAAATTGAAAAATATAACACCTAAAACTGGATACTCATATCCAAAAAAACATTTTCAAAAAAGGACATTGACAATCAATTCTAAGAGGTGGCTTAAGGTAGTTGAGTCACTACGAAACTTGTTAACAATTAGTTCAATAAATAGTTTCTTAATCATTGTGAAATTTTTATACGACTTCCTGAATACTTAATGTAAAAACAAATCAAATTTTCAGAATTCTATCATCATTACTTCAACCTCCTTAAGGGTTTAAGCAAAAAAAGTTTAAAAAATTATAAAAATTTGGTATGTATTTGTATAACGTATTTAAGAGGTCGTGTAAAAGTTTCACGACGATTAGAAAGCTCGTCATTAAAAAATTAATTTTTTGTCAAGAATAATTTTTTAAACAAATAAATCAATTATCAATTATCAATTTGCCCTGACGACTCAACGACCTTATCAGTGTCTTTCGTTACTAATAATTTCAGATTTTTGTCATCAATTTGCCCTGACGACTCAACAACCTTAATAATTTAAAAATAAATGCCAATCCAAACACCTCTTAATATTACTTGTCAGCGCTCCTGTTGTACGAAAACTTTTGTGAGTTCAAATCTTATATTTTTTGCCGGTAGGAGATGAAAAATACTCAAGCCAGTATGCGCGCGTAAATGATAATACCAAAGATATAGGTGTTCTTTGCAATTGGTATAATATCGTACTAAACTCGGCCCGTTTAGTGTTTGTACCCATGGATGTAGATGGTTACATTAACATCAACCAATATAAAATGACCATTTCTCCACCTAACGTGTCCGACGGTGGTCTTCATGTTCATACAGCGCTTTATAAACAAGTAAATAATTATTTTAATACTCAGATCTTTTTATTTAGACCTCTAACTGACCCCCAAATTCTAGCTGCCACCACTCGGCCCTGGTATGCTGCAAATTGATATTCTGCAAACTGATTATATCACAGGTTGATAACTGCAATGCGATAAATCGAGCAATAAATAATAAATAATACCACTTTAAATGTCGCTCTGAATAGTTTCAATGATTTCAGAAATCGTCCAATAAGATTTTTTTCGAATCGTATGAAATCACTTGAAATCACTTGAAATCACTTGAAATCACTTGAAATCACTTGAAATCACTTGAAGTCACGTGAAATCACATGACCTTCGAAATCAGTGAAATCGACTTCATGAAATCAGTGAAATCAGGTGAAATCGACTTCATTCTGAAATCACTTGTACACTGGATCCGGTAGTGAATAGCCCCTCGGAAACGGCGGTAACGCCTAAGCTATTAGATATATCGAAAAAATTCAAATGAGAACTTTGCAGAGAAAGTAATTTGTTACAAAAAAGTCTTATAAGCCGAGCCCGTAAATTCAACTCTTTTTCAGATGAGGGATTCTCCGTCAATTCAGCCACTTTTTTTCGACCATTTCAGATCTGCCCCATAATTGGTTATATCAAAGTACTACTAAAAGGCATTCTATGTGAATTTTTTCAGATTTTTTAACTCAACATTTTAGAAAATACAATTTTTTTTCCAAATGAATATATCTCGGAAACTTGAAGTAACTGAAAAAAAATGTCTCTACATAAAAGTTGTAGTTTTGTGTTATCTTTCGAGCGGATGACTTGAAATAATTTTGACGTTCCGGTAACGCTGATTTTTTACCAAAAAAGTGGATAAATATTTTTTTATTTAAAAAAGGCCATTTTTTTTGGCTGAAAAAATTACAGTCTTTCAGTATATCTGACGATATCGCAAAAAAATCGTCAGAGTGGCACGGATCGAGGTTCTAGGGTAAAAAAAAGAAACCACACAAATTAATTTTTTTTCTACCGGAACCTCGTTAACATATCTCGTAAACTTGAAGTTACTGAAAAAAAAATGTCTGCACATAAAAGTTGAAGTTTTGTGTTAGCTTTCGAGCGGAATATTTGAAATAGATTTTACGTTCTTGTAACGCTGATTTTTTACCAAAAAAGGGAGAAATTGTTTTTTTATTAAACAAAAGCCGTTTTTATATGGCTGAAAAAATTACATAGTCTTCCTGTATATCTGACGATTTTTTTGTGATATCGTCAGATATACTGGAAGACTCTGTAATTTTTTCAGCCAAATAAAAAGGGCCGTTTTTGAATAAAAAAATAATTTCCCCCTTTTTTGGTAAAAAATCAGCGTTACCAGAACGTAAAAATTATTTCAAATATTCCGCTTGAATGCTAACACAAAACTTCAACTTTTATGTGCAGACATTTTTTTTTAGTTACTTCAAGTTTCCGAGATATATTCATTGGGAAAAGAACGGCGATTTCTAAAATTTTGAATTAAAAAATCTGAAAAAATTCACATAGAATGCCTTTTAGTAGTACTTTGATATAACCAATTGTGGGGCACATCTGAGATGGTCGAAAAAAAAGTGGCAGTATTGACAGAGAATCCCTCATGTATAGGTGTATGAAGTAAAATAGATAGATGTTTTTTTGTTTTATTCAATCAAACGAACTCCATTTTCTATGAGATAGCATGTAAAAAATCATCAGAAAAACCATTCAACAAATGTCACAAGGACTCCCCTATGCAAATAAATCAATAAAACAAAAAACAAAAAATCTATTTATTTTACTTCATCCACCCATAGCTGAGAAAGAGTTGAATGTATATGGGCTCGGTTTATGAGACTTTTTTATAGAAAATTACTTTCTCTACAAAGTTCTCATTTGAATTTTTTCGATATATCTAATAGCTCAGGTATTACAGCCGTTTGAATAGATATTTTCATACAATATTCACTTGAAATAATGATACCGCTGAAACGTTTGAATTTACGGACATGGCTCAAGGGACTTCATTGTAGTGTATCGTATTTCCCATGAGAACCCACTTGGAAAATATCGCGATATCAAAATTCGCGGAATGGTTACACTAATGAGAATTTTTTTTTTTCAATGTTAATCAAATGGGAAACCTTCAATTTTGATTCGCGACCTCTAAATATTTTTTGACAACACCCCCCTTTCACGAAACTTCGTTTTCAGGCACCAACTAAAGGTTTTCGGGCACGATGGGTCAAAAATAAAGTTGCCCTAAAACGAATCACCTTAGTGCCCATACACTACCGGCGAAAAGTTTCCGGAAAAAACTTCAAAAAAGGTCTGGAACGTTTTTTTTATGCCATTTCGCCGGAAGTCAACGTAAACTAATTTAACAAACGGCATTTTAAAGGGGAAGAATTCGGCTTCATTTCCTGTTTCAAAATTATTTTGATAATTTGTTTTTAAATTTGGATTCTATTTTTAAAAGAACTGTTTTTCGCCTTTTTTTCCTCTCTTCAGGTGCACCCATCTTCCAGAGGAATTTTTTTTTCAATACATTTTTACGATTGGATTCGTAAAGGGAGAAGTTTGAGCTTCAATTTCCTTTTTTTTTTAATCTTTGAGCAATTTTTTTTTTACCAAAGCTATTCTGTTTTTTGTGAAAAAAGAGAAAATTTGAAAAATCCCGTATAACATGAAAACAAAGAGGATTCATGAAAAACTTCAAGAGAGCCAAAAGTTGCATCTGTTTTCAGTTCAGAGGAATTTTTACTAAAAAGTTTGGCCGATCAAGTTTCCAAAACTAAAAATCGGGTCTTTTTTATTAATTTTTTTGTTTTTTTTTTAATTGCATGTATTATCTGAAAATACACCACGGTGTTTATGCGGTTGATTTGGTCACTTCAATTCGACTGAACAAGATTCTACTGTATTTTGAAGGTGGCATGAAAAATCTCGAAATTTGTTTCGTGCATTTGTGAAATGGAAGTTTCATTTATAAGAAAGCAAAACAAAGGGTGGAGTAAAAATGATACTCACGCCAGTCTTCGATAATGGTTCAGCCATTCCTCGAGCATCTGAGCGACGAGCAGCGGTCTTTTGTGAAGTTTCTGTTGGGCAACGAGTATGCCACCCTCGGTGGTACAAACGTCGAGCCACTGTTTCAATATCGTCTCCTCACGTCCAATTTCCTCGGGACTGAGAAAATGTATAGGCAAGATTTTACGCTCGCGATCCATCAACGGCATAAACGTCGTTTGCATCTGTATCTGCAATTGTTGCATTGGACTGTTGCCACCGCCGACGCCGCCGTGAGCAGCGAGCGACGATAATCTGGACGAAGCATAAGGCTCAATGGGCACTAAAGCGGTAAAATGACCCCGCGTGTAACCGAGAGCTATTGGCGAACGAATGCAGAACGATGGCTCCCACAGCAGAGGCAGATAAACACCTTCAAATCTTGCGTAGCCTATTGCGAATGCCCAACAAATATGATTAATCCATCAGATTTATGAATTCCTAATATTTAAATGTATGAGGCATTCCACGTCAAGTGAGCCGCCCCATTTTTTGAAATCACCAAAAATCTTATACAAGTTTTTAGAAAGTAGTTCTAACTATCAAGAAAATTTGTGATTTTTTTCAGGGTTTTAAATTACATTTTTTAGCCGGAGAAAAATACAAAAAATTTGTTTGTCCCATTTTGTAACTCGAAAGTTATTCATCGTACGAAAAAAAAAGTAGAACATAAAATTTAGGATTTTCAACGTGCTTTTCACTGAAATTTTTTACAAACTCCTCCGAAAGCTCTATATGCCATTTTCGAAGCAAATAATGTTTTGATATTTTTTTCCTCAGAATTGACATCTTCGATTCGTCTGTACTTTCAACAGTTTTTTACTTGATATATTTACAGGCTATAAAAAATTGGCGTAGTGGAGAATCCATTATTTCAAATGCATTTTTATTGATACAATCTATGATTATAGAGTGATTTAACGAAATAGTGTAGATATTGATATTTTATCATTATTAATCGTAGACAGGGAAAAATTATAAAATAATCTCGTTTTGATACTGCGAAGACGATTCCAGGAACAAAGCAGTATCGTTGCTTCATTCCCAAAAATCATGCCCAAATCGAACTAAAAAAGTACTCATTGGCCATAGAAACGTCGGTGTATCCAAAGAGGGTAAATTAATTCTTTTTTGCAATCGAGAGACGTGAGTAGCCTTTGACTTTAATTTGAATAGATTTTATCGGTGTTCATGGGTCCATTGATAAAGTTTATTAAAATGTACAAAAAGATATTTAAAAAAATAAAAATAAAAATGAAAAAAGTTTAAAAAATTGAAAAAATACAAAAAATAAACAAAAATGTGGGCTTTAGAAAATATCTATAGATAGTCTCAACCCTGTTGATGCACAGAAAAATTTGTGTATTCATTTGGGATAAAAAACGCATGAGAAGGAATGGATTCTCTACTGAGCCAATTTTTTTATAGTCTGTAAAAATATCAAGTAAAAAACTGTTAAAACTACAGACGAATCGAAGTTGTCAATTCTGAGAAACAAAAATATTAAAACATTATTTGTTCCAAAAATGGCATACAGAGCTTTCGGAGGAGTTCGTAAAAAATTTCAGTGAAAAGTACGTTGAAAATCCGAAATTTCAAGTTGCACTTTTTTTCGTACGATGAATAATTTTCGAGTTACGAAATGGAACAAGAAATTTTCTTGTATTTTTTTTCCGGCTAAAACATGTAATATAAAAATCTGAAAAAAATCACGAATTTGCTTGACAGTTAGAACTATTTTATACAAATTTGTATGCAATTTTTGGTGATTTCAAAAAATGGGGTGGCTGACTTGACTTTTATATGACTCGACGTCATATAAAAAATTTTAAGTCAAGGGTTTAGCCGGATAAGAATGGTGAATCGGTCCCCAACGAATTTGGTTGCGCCAATTTCTTCCAAAGTTCCTTAACTAAAAAAACAATTTTGTGCAAAATTACAGCTTTCTATATGGATGCCGAGAGGTCTTCCTGCCAAAAAAAAGTGTTTTTTCGATTTTTGCATTTTTAAAATACCAGGAAGAGACCCGAAAATCTTAAATTCTGAAAAATCACTAACATGTCAATGTTAATGGGAAAAATGTTTTCTTTTTTTAAAATGTTAAACGTTATTTTTAATCATCGAATCATCATTTAAAAACATTATTATGTAGCGAAGCCATTTTTCTACTGTTATGACAAAAATTGACATGATTTTACTCTTCATTCCCTACATTAAAAAAAAAAAATCCCAAACTTCGACCTGCAACACATTGAAAAAAAACGACAAAATTTCTCAGTTTTCATTGCAAATCCATAAATAAATCATTCTTTCGGTTTAATAAATGGGGGCTCATGACTGTAAAATAGGAAACGGGACTTTTCGAAGTTGAAGACGTCAATGTCGTGTTCAACAAGGATATCGATGAAAATTAATATGTTGCAATATAGACAGTAAGGGTGAATAAACTAAAATTAACAAAAAAAAATCGTATTGTTTACATCTATTTGTCATGTCTCACAACTACTCTAGCCATAATCACCCATTAATTGAACCCAAAGAATGATGTATGGATGGATTTCAAATGAAAAATGAGAAATTTTGTCGTTTTCATTTTTTTCAGTGTGTTGCAGGTCGAATTTTGGGTTTTTTTTTAAATGTAGTTAATGAAGAATAAAATCATGTAAATTATTGTCGTAATAGTAAAAAACTTTCTTCGCAACAAAATAATGTTTTTAAAGGAAGATTCGATGATTAAAAATAGAATGTAGCATTTAAAAAAAAAAATGAAAAAAACATGTCATTAACATTGACATGTTTCTGATTTTTGAGAATTTTATAAGATTTTTTGGTTGCCTCTTCATATTTAAAAACTGAAAAATCGAACAAACATGTTTTTTTAGCAGAAAGACCCCTCGGCATTGATGTAAAAAGCTGTAATTTTGCACAAAATTGTTTTTTTAAATTAGGAACTTTGGGAAAAATTGTCGCCACAAAATTCGCTGGGGGCTGATTCACCCTTTTTATCCGGTTTAACCCTTCAAATTGAAAATTTTAATAAATAGTAGCGAAGATAAATTTATCTTTCAGATGAATTTACAATTTATTCCTGTCATCAGATATAACAATAAAAAAGGTTATATTATACGTAGATATATAAATTTGCAATTCAATGATTTTCTTAAATTCAATATTTTTAATTATAGGAAGAAGAATTTATCAGGGAGAGCAAGAAAAAAATTGAAACATTAATTTATAGTACGACTCCCATAGAAATTGATAAAAGTGAAGTAGGCTCTATTAATTTTACGTATTACAGAGTGTCTGTAATACGTGATTCGAAGAGAAAATTTTCTCAAGGATTTATAATAAAGGCGCAAATTCAACGCGATTATTACAAAAAACATTCTCATATGAATACAGAAAATAAACAAATATTCTGTGTGCAAATGACTCATCATCTTGTTGAGTAATCGTGATTTTTTCGTAGCGAGAATTTTTTTTTTTTAAATGATCAGATCCCAATACTTGATATATCGTTCGTTGAATAAAATGAACGACAACTCGTCATGGTTTAATGAATATTGAAATATTTTATCACCCATTCGACAAGGTTTACCCGACTTGTGATCCCCGCCAAAATATCCCCAAAAAAAATATCCCTTCCCAAAAATATCCCAGGCAAAAATATTCTCTCCCAAACCCTTTTTATCAAACCCACAAAAACGACGACATAGACTCTGCAACGGAGATATTTATTCTGGTAGCCAAATTCAATTTCATTTTTTTTTTATCAAACCCAAAAAAAAACGACAGATACTTTGCAACGGGGATCTTTTTTAGTAACCAAATTCAATTTCTTTTTTTTTTTTTAACAAAGCCCAAAAAAGGGCAGAAACTCTGCAACGAGGCTGTTTTTTCCTTCAAAATTTTGCCTATGCAACCCCACACAAAAAATGTACATAATCACACCACTCTTGTAACAAAAAAAAAGTATAAGGGGCAGGGGATATTATGGGTAGGGGATATTTTCCCGGGATATTTTTGTTGGGGGGGCATTTTGGGCAAGGGATATTTTTGCAAGGAGATATTTTTCCGCCGGGATATTTTTGTGGGATATTTTGTCATGGGATGAAAAGTCGGGTCACCTTCGACAAGCATGTAACAATCGACGATTCGTTTGTTTACCTATATCCTCGCCACGGAAGCTCTTGACATATTTGACCCCGTAAACGATAATAGGCCTTCTCAGTATGTGGGCGAGAGCGAATACGTGCAATTGTTCCAAGGCGCTTCCCGGTTGGGCAGCGGTCGACAATAAACTCTCCCAATCATCCTGCCACTGCGCCTCCTCAAGTGTAAAGTCAAGCATTCTCGAAGCCTGTGATGCCTCGTACTCCCGCCAACGCGGATAAAAACTGCGAAGAAATTTTTCATCATTTTTCGTTCAATTCATTCTTCGTAAAAGGATCATCGAGAATCGTGACAGATCCGACAATTCATAATCTTTTAATCGCGATAAAAAAATTAAACCCAGTTACTTAAACAAATAAAAAACATAATTGAAATTTCCTTTTTTTTAGTATGACACCATCTCCAAAATATTTCTCGAATGTTCATGAATTAGAATTTTTTTTCCACCAATGAGAAAATATTTAGAAATCGCGCTACCGAATCAACATTGCATCAATATTTGTCATATGAGTCAAAACTGTAATTTTTACTTTATTTTTTAAACATTTACCGATTCTTACCCCATAGGTAAGCGTTAGACGGATTCAAAAAAGGAGTCTATTCCTTGTTTTTCGAAAAAACATATTAAATACTTTCGGGGAGGTGAAAAAAGGTGCCTGTTAAAAGCAGAGCTCTTAATATAAATATTTAGATATATCTCATCGCAAATTTCTATTTCCCTATTTCAATAGTACAGGAAATTTGTTGTTCAAACTTTAAAATTTTATATCTTGGTTTCAAGTCAATGTACCAAAATGAACGACACATGTCTTGTAGAGAATTCCACTTTTTTTTTAGTTTCCGGCAAAATGTTGAAACTTATTACTAAATATCGTAAAATCTTTCTTGAAACAAAAGTTTAAATTGCATTGACATAAATAACCTAATTTTTAAAGAAATTACCAATAGTTCACCCATATTCACAGTCTAATATACATATGGGGCGTTCCATCCTAAATCGGACAGTTTGAAAAACTTTTTTTTTATTTCCTCAATTTTTCTTTATTTTTTAGTACACATCAAAAGACCCTTCCTGTTGAATTTTGAGATTTTTTTGATGACCCGTCCAAAAGATATTAAATTAACAAAAAAAAAAACCGCTCTTTTTTGGTATTTCGGTCATAACTTCTTTGATAATGTCAAATTAAAAGTTTTTTTTCAAAATTTTTGTTTTTCATGGCCTTTTCAGAAAAAAATACAACAAAAATATTCGACAAGTTTTTGAATGTGTTCTTTGAGATTTAAACTTTAAATCGCGTTTTTAAAAGTGAGTGTCATTTTTTATTATTTTTAACATTTTTTGCTTCAAACATCTATCTATTCAACAATTTTCAAGACTAGTCCGATCGTGGGATTTCCATAACTACTATTTTTTTCGATTTTCGAAAATAAAAATAAATTTTTTTTATAAATTATTATGAATAACAATTTTTGTTACTGTATAGTATTTTGTTTTAATATTTAGAATTTATTTTGACACTTTTTTATTGTTAACAGGTTCTTAAAATTAATAATTAATCGTTAAGTCTGTTTATGAACAATAATAACATCGGTTTTTATTTATTCATGGATTTTTTCGAAAACCTTACATATACGATTATTTCCTGAATTAGAATATTCCTTTGCCAATAAGTTTCCGTTGCTGATTGGAATGATGAAATGAAATTTTTGTGTCCCCCCTGTGATTGACTTTGCAGTATTGTATCGCAAATAAAATCTTTCTTTTGCATCTAAATAATGTTTCTCGGGTAAAAATTTGACAGCAATATTCGGTAGACTATTTACGTTCTATGCCCACCCATACAATTCTTGAACTGTTGTTATTTGTTCAACAAATAATTATTAATTTTGTAAATCTGTTAACAATGAAAAAGTGTCGAAATTGATTCAAAATTATTTAAAAAATCTCTACAGTAACAAAAATTGGTATTCATAATAATTGATAAAAAGAAAATTTAATTTTCAAAAATCGAAAAAAAATAGTAGTTATTGAAATTCCACGATCGGACTAGTCTTAAAAATGGTTGAATTGATAGATGTTTCAAACAAAATTTTTTAAAAAACATAAAAAGTGACACTGACTCCAAAAACCGCGATTTTAAGTTTGAAACTCAAATAATCTATTCAAAAACGCGTCGAATATTTTTGTTGTATTTTTTTCTGAAAAGGCCATAAAAAACAAAAAATTAAAAAAAAAAAACTTTCAATTTGGACCATTATTAAAGAAGTTATGACCAAAATACCAAAAAAAGAACGGTTTTTTTTGTTAATTTAATATCTTGTGATCGGGTAATAAAAAAAATCTCAAAATTTAACAGGAAGGGTCTTTTGATGGGTACTAAAAAATATAAAAAAATTGAGGAAATAAAAAAAAAAGTTTTTCAAACTGTTCGATTTGGGATGGAACGCCCCATATATATTAGACCGTGAATAACTTTTGAAGGCGTGAGTTTATCGAAAAATCATAAGAGACCTTTTTTGTAGAGCGTTCAATCCCCTACAAGAATACGTATCGTTCGATTCGGTACATTGACTTGAAGCCGAGCTATAAAATTTTAAAGTATGAACATTTTTTTCCTCCGTTATTTAAATGGGAAGTAGAAATTCGCGATGATATTTATATAAATTTTTATATCAAGAGCTCTGCTTCTGACAGAAAACTTTTTTCACCTCCCTAAAAGTATTTAATATGTTGTTTCGAAAAACAAAAAGTAGTCGCTTTTTTTTAAATCAGTCTAGTAAGCATTCACAATCCGCTTAAGGTTGTTTAGAAGCAAATCACGTTTAATGAGAAAATTCTGAAAATTTGGTATGTTTTTCAATGAAGTATTTAAGAGGTCGTGTAAAAATTTCACGACGATTTGGAAGCTCGTTATCGAATAATTGAGATTAACAAATTAAATAAAATAAAATGTAGTCTTATGGAAACTGATATAACTTTGCGATAAGTTTTTTTTTTGACCTCTCAATTTTTTAATATCCACAATATACTGAAAGCAACGGAAAAAAAACGAAGTTTATTGATAAATATTTTTTTTATTTGTTTAAAAAATTGTTTTTAACAAAACGTTAATTTCTTAATAACGAGCTTCCTAATCGTCGTGAAAATTTTACACGACCTCTTGAATACCTCATACAAAAATATACCAAATTTTCAGAATTTTCTCATTGTTTTTTATTTTAACCCTTAAGGAGGTTGAAGTAATGATGATAGAATTCTGAAAATTTGGTATGTTCTTACATGAAGTATTCAGGAGGTCGTGTAAAAATTTCACTACGATTAAGAAGCTATTTGTTGAACAATTAAAATTCAAAGGTTTCATAGCTTCTAAACAACCTTAAGGGGGGAGCATGCTTTAGAGGCTTCACAAAATCGATTTTTTTTTGTCGTATAAATGTCTTCCTAATCTATCCAAGAAAGTGTCCCTAAAATTTCAGAAGCAAATTCGAAATATTTTCGGAGTTACAAAAGAAATAGTGAGCAAGCGTCGAGCAGGTATACGAGCGGCCAGATCGCTCGGAGCGCGATCCGGCACGATTCATTTTTACGATTTTTCCTAAATTGGCGGGAAAGCTAGGGAAAAAATTAAACGTCCTATCGAAACGAGAAAAAATGGATTGTATTCGGGATTAAATTCTCTTCTAGTTGAACCTAAAAAACCTTAAGAAAGTTAAGATTAACTCACTTTTTAAACAATCTAAAATGCATTTTTTTTCCAAAAAAATGATTTTTTTTTTCAATTTGCGAAAAATTGTTGAATTTTTCACTTTTTGTTGAATTTTTTTGGTTTAACTAGAAGTTATACTATTGAAAAATAAATTTTTTTTTGGGTTCTTTGTTTCAGATGGAAATTGCGACCTGCATCTTTCCCGCCGCACGCCAAATGCATACTCGAGGCGCCTCGGCGAAATGCTTGCACCAAGCATAATATGACATATATCTTAATGAAAAAATTTGAGAAGACTGTTGAAATATATAACAATAAACCCTGAAAGTTTCGTTTCAATCGGATATTTCTTTCCTTCCCAAAAAAATCCTCGAAAAAATCGATTTTTTGAAGCCTCTAAAGCAGGCTCCCCCCCCTTAAGTTATAACTCCAGTACTTTTATACTTTAAAAATAACACGTCGCCGAAAGTTAACGTTGCTTCCAAGATTGAAAGATCGGGAATCAATGTTTTTCGTCATTGTCGTTGAAGTTATGCAATTTTTTTTTCCTTCTGAGACTCACAATTGACCGGATTGCTGCAACGAATCGGCAAGAGCTCGGCGCAGAGCGTTATCCCTATCGAAGACACCCCAGGTAGCTTGCATCGCTGAATCGAGAAGACAATCCCCGGCCGATCTGTTCCACAATGCGTGCAACCGAGATCCGAGTCTCTCGGTTATCTCGAGTGACCAATTTAACGCTGGTGGCTCACCGCCTCCACCTTCGAGCTGCTGCTGGGCTTCACGATCGAGAAGCTCCTCGAGCATCTGTTCCTGCACGACACTCGGTAGATCCTCGACCTCGGCCGGAAGGGCGAATGTCGCCATGTCCGTTACGAAGTAACAGGGAAACGTTCCTTTGCGCAAACGTATGCTGTTCGTTACGTGACGACGTATCTGAGCTGCCAAATCGGGAGCAACGTAACTCGGAACTCTCTTTACACCGGAGCCCGAACCCTCGATTTGCGATAACAATATAGCTAATATGTCTTCTCGTTGAAACCTGTCAGGAAAAAACAGAAACGTGTCGATTAACAAAAATTAAAATCGTTAAACAATCGTTTGAAATATCTTTGGGGGATGATGAAAAATTGAGCGCCATTTAGAGGATTTTTTTTGAAAGTTGCTATACGAATATTGATATTATGATTTTAGGGCTTAAATATGATCTTAAAAAGCATACAAAAGTTGCTGAAAAATTTTTGTATAAACTTTTCATTTACAGAAGCAGGCAAACATGACTCCTCAAAACGTACGCAGATGACCTCGCTATCACTTTTTTATTATGGATAATCGAAATCCAAAAAATCAGAGAGATTTAGGTTCAGCACGACTATTTCTTTCATTGAAACAAGAATTTTCAATATTCATGCATAAATAACAAAATGGCATAAATACCGAAACATCCATAAAAATGACTTGAAATTTGATGATAAATCGTGAAGGAATATATTTTCCTTTTTTTTTCTAATAATTCCCGAGATCCTTCGCCTTTAATATCCCATTCTTCGAAATGACAAAATAAAATAAAAATATTTATCCAAACATTGTTAAAAACGAGCCGAAATATTTCTTTATAAAAAAAATCGAAAAGGCTTTTCGTAGTCCGTTTTTGAATCGTGTTTAATAGATATTTTTTATCTGTTTAATTTTTCCGATAGCGAAATCTAGCTTATCACGAAAAAAAAAGAAAAATTTATGATTTTCATGCTAGTCTTGTTTAAATATCCCGAAACATGGATGAATTGTATTTGGAAAAAATGTAAACACGTTTACAAGAAAATTTGCAAAATTTAAGTAAATGCATTGCAAAAACAGCTTGTGGGATTAAATCGAGATTTAATATCGGAGTAAACCACCTAGCCCTTTGTTTTGAAGATTTTTTCTGCCAATATTGATAAACAATTGTGAATAAGGATTGGTTTAAAAAAATGTCTTATCTTCTTCCATTGTTTGTCGAGTTTCCTTAATGAGCGAGTCAATATTTATAAAATTGTTCAAGCATTAAAGTAATTAAGTATCAAAGCAATTGAGAAATTGCATGTACTTATTTAACGATGGAAAAAAGTCAGCAAACTGTGCAAATTTCCAATTGACATTCACTCAACTCTTTAATATTTCATGAACTTGAAGTTTCGAACGTTCAGTTGAACAGAAAATCAGAAAAAGTATTGAAGGAAAATTACATGAGCTTGCGAATAAATTAATGAATAATGATTTTAAAAATTCGAAAATGTTTTAAGAATTATTTCCAAAGTGTTAAAAAAGTCTTGAAAATGTTTTTTTTAAGAATAGATTTATTATTGTTTGTTGATATTATAGTTTTAGAGCTTGTTAAATATGATCTTAAAAAGCATACAAAAAATGTTGTATACGCTTCCTATATACAAAAGGAGGCAAAAATGACTCCTCAAAACGTGGGCAGGTGACCTTGATATCAATTTTTTTGACGGATAATCGAAAACCAAAAAATAAGAGAGGTGTAGGTTCGGCACGACTATGTCATTCATTGAAACAAGAATTTTCAATAATTACGGATAAATAATAAAATAGCGAACTTCCTAAAAATAAAATATTTTTGAATGCGTATACTATCAAAAATGTAAAAAAATCGATTTTTCGAAATATCCAAGCTCCTGGTATCTCTTACAATCATAAAAACCCTGCAAATTGAAATTTGCACATTGCTTCCTCATCTTTATCCATAGTTCACATAGCTCCCTTTAACACACAGTATGGCGATCAAATTTGGCTTCCTCATAAAGGAAGCTTTGTTAATTATTGAAAAATATTAGTAATCAATGTGCAAATTCGATCGATTTTCGCCAAATTTGATAGCGAACATCCTCGATAGCTATATTAGCACTGTGTTAAGTTTCAGTGCAATATCTTAAAAATTGCACAAGTCAGAGCGTTTACGCTATTTTTCAAAAAATTAAAAATTTCATAAAATTTGAATCCCTCGATGGATTTTTGCCAAATTTAGTAGCGAACAACCTCGATGGCTATATTAGCTTTGTGCAAAGTTTCAATACAATATCTTAAAAATTGCACAAGTTAGAGCGTTTAGGCTATTTTTCAAAAAATTCAAAATTCCATAAAATTTTAATCCCTCGATGGATTTTCGCCAAATTCAATACCAAACAACCCTAATAGCTATACTAATTCTGTACAAAGTTTGAGTGCAATATCTTGAAAATTGCAGAGGTTAGAGCGTTTACGCCATTCTTGCAAAAACGAAAAAAGTCGATAAAATCGCAACACCCGTTATAATTTAAACAAAATTTTGTTCATAATGAAGAGCAATTCGTGCTCGGAAAGTGTGCCAAATTTTAGCTTGGTATCTCGAAGCGTTTTCGAGTTATTAATTATTTACATCTGAAACAACGGACACCACATACACACACACACACACACAACACACATCCATCCGGACATTTTTTCTAAATATGATTTCTCGATGTTTTAGGACATTTTGAACATATTGGCATAAAAATCGCGAAACAAATTTTTTTCACGAAAACAAAGCTTCCTTTATGAGGAAGCAAAAGAAAGTGTCAAGTTTCTTTATATCATCTTATGAGTCTCGAGACGTTTTGATTATGATAAAGCTGAGAAGAAATATAGAGAAAGCTCACGATTTGTAAAATTCGTAAAGAATGCGAAGAAACAACGTCCAATTTTTCAATTTGTTTCTTCTTGGAAGTTATTGACTTTATCTTTCACCCATATAGATATTTTATGGGTAAACCTCGAAGATGATGTTTTGGAACGAAATTTGTTGTCTTCTCCCTTGACTTGCCTGATTGCCAAGTGAACCAGCGTATGGCCCACGTCAAAGGCACTGCTTCTGTTTAGGAGTAAAACCTCGGAATGTGTCAATTGACGTGCTGGATCACCGCCGCTCGCCAGATAAGCCTCGACCGGTGCGTTATCGCCCTCAACGATACCGAGACACGCGTTCAGCCAGCACCAATCGGTATGACGTCGAAGCTGTTTCAGTCGGCTCTCGTAGTCGCAATCGTTCGGTGATTGAGCAGTCGGTAGACTGTCGTTTCTCTGATCAAATCTGTGAGAACTCCTGTAAATTATATTATCTTACATACACGCACTTTTTTAAATGAGTTAATAGTATTATAAAATGCAGAGTCCGTAAACAATTTGCGTAAAATTGAATATGGGTCAAAATTTCGAAAGACAGCATACGTTTGGGCCTCATGGTCGACGATTGTTTTGTAACTTTAGGGACAACTTTAGGACAGTATGAGAGTACACTCTGGAATTTTTTTTTGGATTTTTAAATCGACCAGTTTCACCGTACCGATGACGTCATTTTTTTGAAATTTCTTGAATATCATGTCTTAATAAATTTCTCTAGACACCTGTGAATAAAAAAAAAAAATTTCGACATATATTTTCATCGAAAAAGATCTCAGCTTTGCAAAAAAAATATTTCCAAATACGTACCAATTCGTATAAGCACAGAAAAATGGGTTTTTCCCTCAAAAAGGCGTTTTATCGATGAGCCTACACTCCAATCTGTTTTTTCATATTTTTTCGGATTTCCGAGGTTTTTTTACACGAAAAAACTCTTTTTCCAGAGTGGGATCTCTGCGGCATCAGACCGTTATGTATTAAATATAATCTGAGGTGCTGTAAATATCGAGACAATAGTGCGGATACAATACTGCTTACTGCGCTAGTATTGTATTATATTGTTACGATCATTTTTTATCGAGGTCGTTATGGGGTTTTAAATTAACTTTTAATTTAATAGTACTGTAACAAGAGGTTTTGACTATGAGAAAAAATAATAATACCCTGAAAGCAATATAATATACACGATTCCGGGGAATGGGTGAGTAAACAAACTTTTAAAAACATCCATTCATCTTTTATGAAAATATTTATTGACGAATGGTTAATTTTTCGCCAAGAAATTGTTAAATATTTTTTTTTTTTAGTATACTCAAAAGCAACTAATGTAAAACAAGTAAAATTGTTAAATTTTTTTTTTTTTGCGTCAAATTAAACATGCGTCAATAAATATTTTCATAAAAGATGAATGGATGTTTTTTAAAGTTTGTTTACATACCCTCTCCCCGGAATCATGTATATTATATTGCTTTCAGGGTATTATTATTTTTTCTTATAGTCAAATCCTCCTGTTACAGTACTAATAAATTAAAAGTTAAGTTAAAAACCCAAACGACCTCAATAAAAAATGATAGTAACAATACAATACAATACTAGCGCAGTAAGCATTATTGTATCCGCACTATTTTCTCGATATTCACAGCACCTCAGATTATATTTAATATATAACGGTCTGATGCCGCAGAGATCCCACTCTGGAAAAAGAGTTTTTTCGTGTAAAAAAACCTCAGAAATCCAAAAAAAAATATGAAAAAACAGATTGGAGTGTAGGCTCATCGATAAAACGCCTTCTTGAGGAAAAAAACCCATTTTTCTATGCTTATACGAATTGGCACGTATTTGGCAATATTTTTTTTTGCAAAGCTGAGATCTTTTTCGATGAAAATATATGTCCAAAAATTTTTTTTTTAATTACAGGGATCTAGAGAAATTGATTAAAACATGATATTCAAGACATTTCAAAAAAATGACGTCATCGGTACGATGAAACTGGTCGATTTAAAAATCCAAAAAAAATTCCAGAGTGTACTCTCATACTGTACTATGTGTCCCTAAAGTTAGAAAACAATCGTCGACTATGAGGCCCAAACGCATGCTGCCTTCCGGAATTTTGACTCATATGCAAAAACTTGATCACCCAAAACACTACTGGAAAAAGTTAAGAGATCTAAAAAAATGCCTACATTTTTAGTCGTTTTTAAAAATGCTGTACCTCAGTGAAAAATGATCGAATGGAGGTCTAAAAAAAGCATTTTGAACCTTCAAGTTTCGAGTTTTCAGATCTTTCAGCGAAATTTTTTTCGAAGCTACAGTTTCTACGCAACCGTAAGAGATAGTGTGAAAAAAAATTTTGCAAATTTTATGTTTTTTTTTTTTGGCTCCAATGACTTGGAAATTTTTTTTCCAGCTAAACCATTGCATAGACCAGATAGCTTGTTTATTCAGCTTCCATTGGTTTTTTTTAGACCTCGATGCGACCATTTTTCGCTGAGATAACAGACTTTTAATGAAAAAGGATGCTTTTGTCTTTCACCATTGATATCTAAGCAGCCAATAATCGCACAGAAAATAAAAGGGGAGTTTCAGAAACTTGAATTAATTCTCTACAAGGATTGACAATGGATTTTTGAAAAAAAAAAAAAAAAATTTTCCCATGCTTGACATGAATTTGAACAAACAGGAGAAGAAGGCCTATTTATCGTTTTTTAAAAAAACAACGGCTAAATTAAAAATATTGATAAAACGATTAATGTTAAGCGTGACTTTTAAAGCTCAATATACCCACAAAAACCCTGTAAAGTTTCAATTTGATCTATCGAACGGGGTTTTTTTTTCAAACAATTAAATTTTTGAAGAAAGTTAAAGGATCATGTTTTGCCCCTAAACATGTCCCTGCAATATAGTTTAGCTGAAAATTGTTTTTCCAAATCACTGCAGCAAAAAAAAGTACATAAAATTTGCCAAATTTTGTTTCACCGTATTTCTTAAAATTGCGTAAAACCTGTAGCTTTGAAAAAATTTTCGCTGAATGATCTTGAAACTAGAAACTTTAAGCTTCAAAATGCTTTTTTAGACCTCGATATGACCCATTTTTCACTGAGATACAGCATTTTTAAAAACAACTAAAAGTTTAGGAAATTTTATTGATCCCTTAATTTTTTCCAGTAGTGTATATCTGCAGAAATTTCATTAGAACGATATTGCAAAATTTTGGGAAGCTAGCTACGATTGCAACTTTTTCACAAATTTCAAAATCGCACAAAAGCTCCACAGCTCAAGCGATTTATGCGAAATTTTAAACCAAGCACATTCGTCTTCTAAACTATCCAACGTATAAATTTTGAGCCCGATATCGCAACATTTGCGCAAGCAAGAGACATTTTGGCATTCTGCGCTCTTTGGCAGAATGTCAAAATTCCATGAAGACGGAACGCAATTTTCACAAAATTCTATACCAAAAAACTTTATAACCGAAACTATCTGCGTACATTTTTTTTGCCCGACATCGAAGAAATTTGCGAAAGCTAGAACGATCACGCCTTCATTTTCAATTTCAAAGTTGCATGGAATCTACAAGCCTTAAAGAATTTTGGCCAAATACACTACCGGCGAAAAGTTTCCGGACAAAACTTCAAAAAAGGTCTGGAACGTTTTTTCATGACATTTCAACGGAAGTCAACGTAAACTAATTTAACAAGCGGGATTTTGAAGGGGAAGAGTTTGCCTTCAATTCCTAATTTTTCAATTATTTTTACATTTTTGTTTTTAGATTTGGATTCTATTTTGAATTTTCTGCTTTTCGCCTTTTTCCCCTCTCTTCAGGTGCACCCATCTTCTAGAGGAAATTTTGTTCATACATTTTTACGATTGGATTGATAAAGAGGAAAGTTTGAGCTTCAATTTCCTTTTTTTTTTTAGAATTTCAGCGTTTTTTTTCCAAAGTTATTCTGTTTTTTGTGAAAAAAGAGGATATTTGAAAAATCCCGTATGACATGAAAACAAAGGGGATTCAAGAAAAACTTGAAGAAAATACTTTATTTTACCATTTTCAACATATTGGAATTTGTTTCCAAATTTTTTTCCCTAATTTTTTTTCCAGCCTCAACGTGATAAAAGAAAATTTTGGAATAAATTTAAAAAGATTCCTCTGAACTCAACAAAAACAGACGCAACTTTTTGCTATCGTGAAGTTTTTCATGAAGCTTCATTGTTTTCATGTTATACGGATTTTTCAAATTTCCTCTTTTTCCACAAAAAACAAAATAACTATGGAAAAAAATCGGTCAAAGTTTAAAAAAAAAAGGGAATTGAAGCTCAAACTTTCCCCTTTATCAATCCAATCGTAAAAATGTATGAACAAAATTTCCTCTAGGAGATGGGTGCACCCGAAAAGAGGGGGAAAACGGTGAAAAACAGTTATTTTCAAAATAGAGTCCAAATCTAAAAACAAATCGTAAAAATAATTTTAAAAGCAGGAAATGAAGCCTATTTTTTCCCCTTTAAAATGCCGCTTGTTAAATTGGTCTACGTTGACTTCCGGCGAAATGGCATAAAAAAAACATTCCAGACCTTTCTTTTGTGTGTGTGTGTGTGTGTATGTGTGTGTGTGTCCTGAGTTTCAGATGTAAATAATTAATAACTCGAAAACGCTTCGAGATATCAAGCTAAAATTTGGCACACTTGTCAAGCACGAATTGCTCTTCATTATGAAAAAAAATTGTTTTAATTATAACGGGTGTTCAGATTTTATCGACTTTAGTCGTTTTTGCAAGAATGGCGTAAACGCTCTAATCTCTGCAATTTTCAAGATATTGCACTCAAACTTTGTACAGAATAAGTATAGCTATTAAGGTTGTTTGGTATTGAATTTGGCGAAAGTCCATCGAGGGATTAAAATTTTATGAAATTTTGAATTTTTTGAAAAATAGCCTAAACGCTCTAACTTGTGCAATTTTTAAGATATTGTACTGAAACTTTGCACAGAGCTAATATAGCTATCGAGATTGTTCGCTATTAAATTTGACAAAAATCCTTCGGGGGATTAAAATTTTATGAAATTTTTAATTTTTTGAAAAATAGCGTAAATTCTCTGACTTGTGCAATTTTTAAGATATTGCACTGAAACTTTACACAGAGCTAATATAGCTATCGAGGATGTTCGTTATTAAATTTGGCGAAAATCGATCGAATGCTTAAATTTCTATCAAATTTTTATAAAAGAACCGTAAACGTTATAACTTTTGAATTTTTTTAGATATTGCAATGAAATTTTGTGAAGAGCCAGTATAGCTATTAATGTTATTCGCTATCGAATCTGGGGAAAATCGATCGAATTTGCACATTGATTACTAATATTTTTCAATAGTTAACAAAGCTTCCTTTATGAGGAAGCCAAATTTGATCGCCATACTGTGTGTTAAAGGAAGCTATGTGAAGTATGGCTAAAAATGAGGAAGCAATGTGCAAATTCCAATTTTCAGGGTTATTAATTAAAGTTTCGGCATGAAAATTTGGAAGAAAACATTTTTTTCACAAAAACAAACCTTTCTCTATGAGGAAACAAAATTTTGTTTACCGAGAATTGAGAAAGAGGGAGGGACTAATTCGAAATTAATTTTACCTCCTGGCTATAGCGAGATTCTCGTCACGTTGAGCTTGATGAATGTAGGGCGTTGTTGTTTGCGGTGACAACGGTAAACCCCGTTGATTATGATCTCTCTCGGGACTCGGCAATATCAGACCGGAATTGACGCAAGACTTTTCTCTTCTCTCGACCCCTCGTTCCTTGTGATGAGCGCACATTATGCATTTCGTCGCTTTCGGCCAATTCTCATAAGTACAGACGATGCATGACCATTTCTCATGATGATTGTTCGACGGTGTTTGGGCGTTGTTTACGACAATTGGATTGTTCAATTGGGCGTTGGACATTGTATTCGTGATGAGCGACGTGGGCGGCGGATCACCGAGTCTCAAAGGTGCAAGATGCTCGTGAAGATTCGACGCTACGGAGTTTATAGATTGCATATTGTTTCCTTGTTTACGATTGCTACATTGTACGCAACGCGTTGCATTTTGATAATTTAGATAGGTGCAAGTATCGCACGACCATTTGCCGCCCGTTGGTAAATTTTGACTGTAATTCTGTGGACTAAGATTGTAAGAATCTGTCGTTTGACTTATTTGCGGGACCGGACCCGACGCAACGTTCGACGACGATCTCTGAGGACTTGGATCCCGCAGTCTGTATATATCCTCGCCCAACAGAGGCTTCGTACCTCTGCACATTGTACATTTCAACGATGACGGCCAATTCTCGTACGTGCAATATTCGCATATCCACTTTGACTGACTCTCTTCGAGGCAGTTGTTCATTGTCGCTGCTGACAAGCGCTCTAAAACCAAAAGAGAAACGTCCACAAAAATGACTTGAAATTTGATGATAAATCGTGGAGGAATATATTTTCCTTTTTTCTCCAATACTACCAGAGATCCTTCGCCTTCAACATCCCATCACATTTTCCATTCCTTGGAAAGATAAAATAAAATAAAAATATTTATTCAAACATTATTAAAAAACGAGCCGAAATATTTATTGATAAAAATTTATCGAAAAGGCATTTTGTAGTCCGTTTTTTAATCGTGTTTGATAGATATTTTTTGTCGGTTTAATTTTTCAGATAGAAAAAACTAGCTTATCATGAAAAAATAGAAAAATTTATGATTTTCATGCTAGTCTTGTTCAAATATCCCGGAACTGCATGGATGAATTGTAGTTGGAAAAAAATGTACACAGAAGTAGAAGCAGAAAATGTACAGAAGATTTGGAAAGTTCAAGTGAATGTATTGCAAAAACAACTTGTGGAATTAAATCAAGATTTACTATCGGAGTAAATATAGCCTTTTGTTTGGAAATTTTTTTGTCAATGTTGGTAAACAATTTTGAATGAAGCTTGATTTTTAAAAATTTCTCATTTTTTTCCATTGTTTGTCGAGCTTCCTTAATGAGCGTGTCAATATTTATAAAATTGTTCAAGCATTAAAGAAATTAAGTATCAAAGAAATTGAGAAATTATATATACTTATTTTAACGATGGAAAAAAGTCAGCAAACTGTGCAAATTTCCAATTGACATTCGATCGATTCCTTAATATTTCATGTACTTGAAGTTTCGAACGTTCGGTTGAACGGAAAATTTAGAAAAAGTATTGATTTAATAAAAAATTAAGAGAGCTTGCGAATAACTTAGTGAATAATGATTTGACAAATTCAAATATATTTTAAGAATTATTTCCAAAGTGTCGAAAAAGTCTTAAAATTGTTTTTTTAAAGAATATATTAATTACCCAGATAGACATTTTGCGTCATATTGTCGGCAACAGTAAGTCACTCGAGAGCAAGCCGTGGCACCAGTAAACAGCTTTCTACTTCCGCATTAATCTCCATTCTGACGACGCGAGATTAAGTAATAATGTTGCAATAATGCTGCAAATATGCAGCTGCACATTTGTAGCATATTCGCAACACGGCGTGCTGCTCATCTGCGGCATATTTGCAACACGGCTTACTGCACATTTGCAGCGTATTTGCAGCATGGCGTGCTGCACATTTGCAGCCTATTCACATAGTTCACTGTGATTTAAGGGGAGGCTAAATACCGACATTATTACTGGAACCCTACATTATCGACTCAAAGTCGCTGTCCAAACTTTTTCCAATACCGGTGGATGAATATCAATTAAATTTATGAATGAATGATGAATGAATTGCAAAATGCAAATGCGAGACATAAATCAACGTTTTCGTTAAATGCCACTGACTTGTCAGACAGTTTGGATAGAATCTGATGAGAATAATATTCATTTCATGAGAATTCCACATGGGGCTGTTCTCTTTCGGATTTCTGTGAACTTGATTTCGCCATTTTGTTTTTCGATAATACACTAAATTTATTAACACTTATCCCGTGATTTGGATTCCAAACTTACGTCGCGGTTTTTTCATAAAATAATGTCGAAGACGTATCGATATTCGTACTTTGGTGTTCTTCATGGAGCCCCACTCTTGGTTTTAGCCGAAATGCAGTGAAACCATTATAATTTGATTTTTTCAATTACAGATTTCTGATGATAATCGGATCTGTAATTTTTGTTTTTGTTTTTCGAAATTTTTTTAGTGGAGCTCCATTTGTGCCATAATTCTGATGTTAATGTCAAAATTTTATTGATTTCCATCCATTCGTGCCAGAGCAAGTTTGGAATCCTTTTTCGAGGTGCTAATGTTGGTATTTAGCCTCCCCTTAAACCTTGTTTTGACGTTATATTGGCGTCACGTTGTGCTGCGTATTAGCAGCGTTTTCGCAGCACATCGTGGTGCAAATGTGCCGTGTCATATTGCATCAAGCTGATTTTTTTTAAATTTTAATCGGACTTTACTTAAATGCCCTTGGCGTGGCTTCATCGCATGTGAGAACAATAACGAGGGGTGTGCGACACGTTGTGACGGCTAGCTGAACTACATCGTAAACAGCACGACGTGCTGCAATTGAGAGGAGGCTAAAGGCGACATTCGGACCTCTCTCTCGCTCTCACACGACCCCTATCATCCTTTCTCTCTCGCACTCGCACGAAAAATGTCGGTATTTAGCCTCCTCTTAAGACGCAAATACGCATCACAGCGTGCTGTTACTTTGCTGCATTCTAACGTTAGATATTAACATAGTTATAACGCAAATCTGACGGCACGTGGCGTCAATATGCTGCTTAATTCGGACGTAGAAAGCTATTTAATTGTGACATGCTATGCCGTCAGAATTGCGTTACTGTGCCGTCATGCGATTTTCTAACGTTTGTCTATCTGGGTATTGTTTGTTGATATTATGGTTTTGGGGCTTGTTAAATGATCTTAAAAAGCATAGATAATTATTTAAAAAATTGGGTATACGCTTTCTACATACAAAAGCAGGCAAACATGACTCCTCGAAACATACGCAGGTGACCTCGCTATCAATTTTTCATGATGGATAATCGAAAATAAAAAAATCAGAGAATTTTAGGTTCGGCACGCCTGTGTCTTCCATTGAAACAAGAATTTTCAATATTTATGCATAAATAAAAAAATGGCGGACTTCTTAAAAATAAAATATTTTTGAACGTGTATACTTTCAAAAATATAAAAAAAAACGATTTTCCGAAATATTCAAACTCCAAGTATCTCTTGAATTCATGGAAAGAAATCAATTCATAAAAAGACCTTGCGAATAATTTAGTGAATAATGATATCACAAAATTCAAAGATATTTTAAGAATTATTTGCAAAGTGTTAATAAAGTCTTTAAATTGTTTTTTTTTTAAGAATATATTTGCTAATTTTTCGTTTATTTGAACATTTGAAACTCCAACTCCATAATATTTCTTGAATTTTGCCTGCACAATTTTTTTCGTTTTTCATGCATGAAAAGAAATTTCCCCGTAAATAAAATTACTTTCATCGTCAATGTTCGAACTAACTGATAATTTCTTTTTTCCTCAGGCTGCTCACCTTAAGCCGTTGTCAGCTCGATGCAAAGCTCGTCAAGAAAAATCGCTCGTCAATATTCCGACTACGTTGATTTTGCTGATCGTGTCATGTAGGATACATCTTGAATGGCGGCGAATAAATAACAGCAGCACAGATATTCCCAGTGGCAACTTTTGCCTGCACGAAAAACCTCCGTGACAATTTTCTTTCCTCTCAAAATAATTATTGTTCAAAAAATTATTGTCCAAAAAAACGATCCACGTACCTCGAATCCTTTTTCAAAAATTGTGAATCTTTCAATAAAACTGCAAAGCGTCAACTCCAGGCCGATTATTCTTTCTTTGTTTAGCCGTCAAATGAAAAAGGTCTCCATCGGTACGCAAAATCTCAGACGAATGCCGTCGAATGACGGAAAGATGGAAATTCAAAAGAAATCCACAGGAACGATGAAACCTTTATGCTCACCGACGCTGCAAAGATTAGCAATGAAAGATTTCATCAACCTTTGCAAAAAAAAATTCTTCATTTTTTTTTTTTTTTTTCAAAAACAATTTCGCGCTTCCCCGACGAAATGACGAATTTCGAGGAAGAGTTTCGTTTATCATAAAAAATTTCGACAGAGAAAAAATACAGCTACAAATTTTGACGGTTCTGCCTAAAAAATTGCTCGGCGCGCGCGAATGTGTTTTTTTTTATGCGTGCTTGTGTCGATATCTTTTTTTCAGTGATCGCAGGATTGTTAAGGAACGACGATTGCACGCTCGAATTATATCGAGAACACTCGGTTAATCGATGAAAAAAAAAAAAGAATCACGCAGATCGTATTGACAGTTAGAAGAGGAATAATTAAAAAAATAAATAAATAAATAAAATAAACTCACTGTTCCACCGTAGCAATAGCGACAACGATTTTTCGTCTCTTTATCGTCTCTCTCGTTTTGTACTTTTGTTAACACGCCCCCGCTTTCCCCGCGACCCGCCTTTCCCAAAAGACAGCGCGCTTCTCCGTTATTATTTTTCCCTGACAATTCGTACGCTCATTGTGTGTGTTTTTGGGTGTCCTTTGAGCTTTTTGTTGGCATACGAAAAGGCTAAATTCTCGTCCGTCGACGCGAGAAATTCTCTCGGTGGGAAAGTGGGTTTTGACAGTCATCCGCGAATCCGCGATACACACACACACATACACACACACACACACACACACACATTGAAGAAGGCGCACGAGCGCGCGCGCGAGCGACGCAGTCTTGCCAACAGACGAACGCACGAATTATCCCTCTCTCTCTTTGACTCTATTTTTTTTTTATACTACGCATTCATGAATAATTATTCTTCATCTTTCCGTGGCTGCGTAATATATCGCTCGTGAATCATTCGAGTTATATAACAGCCCTTTTTAAGTAAGATAAAACTTATTAACCTCCAAATAAGAACGACGAGACACAAAAATATTTTCGATGCTCGCGTGGACTCGCACGTGATTTGCGGGTAATAATTAAATGGGGGGAGATTTGATTTTATTTTCCGAATACTGCACATTCTCTATTACATAAACGATATTTCGTGACTTTTGTACCTAAAATAAGAAAATTTCGTACAGTCTCAGCGATGAAACCGAAAGAATCCAGGATTGACGGTTTGACGGATTTGGACAGGAATACTCGTATTACAATTATATATATATATGTGTGTACATATATATGGGGCAGTCCATGTCGAATCATCCACTTTTAAACCCAACCCCTTCCGATTTGGCTGAAATTTTGTTTTTCTTTTTTACCCCATTAAAAACATTTTTCAGGAAATTTTCAAATTTTTTTACCCAACCCAAAAAAAACTTTTTTTTTAATAGCTATAATAACTTCTTTAAAAATTGACTGGTTGGAACATTTTATTTCAAAAATATTCGTCTTTGAATGTATGTAACAAAAAAAATGCAAAAAAATGTAAAAGATATTAAAATTTATGAAATTCTTCACTTTTTCGGAAAAATCATCTTTTTCTCGAAGTTGGCCATTTTCAAATTATTATTTTTTTCACTCAAAAAATACTCTGATCAATTCCGAAGAAAATGCCACCCAACATGGAGTGGGCCGACATTTCTTTCTATTTTTTTTCATCGATTGAAAAAAAAAAAAATCTCCAGTTGGGCTTATTTCACGAAATACCATTCTGGAATTTATAAAGGATCTCAGAGTTTGAAAAATTGAGAAGAAAAACAAAATTGGAAGTGGTAATCGTCAAAAAAATTTTGATTATTTTTCAAGAAAATGAAACAAATAGAAGGAAATGTCGGCCCACTCCATGTTGAGCGGCATTTTTTCCGGAATTAATCAAAAGCTTTTTTGAGTGAAAAAAAAATTGAAAATGGCGAACCTCGAGACAAAGATGATTTTTCTCAAAAAAGAGTGAAAAATTTCATAGATTTTAATATCTTAATATTTTTTTGTATTTTTTTCGGAAAGTACATTTAAAGACGAAAATTTTGAAAAAAAACGGCTTAATCAGTCAATTTTTGAAGAAGTTATAGCTATTTGAAAAAAAAAGTTCTTTTTGGGTTTGGTAAAAAAAATTGAAAATTTCCTGAAAAATGTTTATAATGGGTTAGAAAAGGAAAAAAAAATTCAGCCAAATCGAAAGGGGTCGGGTTCAAAAGTAGTCGCTTTGCATGGAATGACTCATATAATACATATATGATTTGGACATGGATATTTCGTATATAATTACATATATACATTTATGTATATAAGCGTAATTATATACGAAGTATTCCTGTCCAAATCCGTCGAATCCTGAATTTTTTCGATTTTATTGCTCATTCACTGTACGAAATTTTCTCATTCATCTCTATAGGTACAAAAAATCACGAAATACCGATTATGTTCAGTGATCGGAAAATAAAATAAAATCTCCGCCTATTTTTCAAATATTTATGTGTCTTTTATCGTCATCATACATTGACTGGAATATATTTAAAAATTTTAATTGGCGTAAAAATTTTGTGTTGAAACAAAAAGTAAAAAGAGTTTGCTCGTGAAAAAAAAAGAAAATTATAGTGCATTGGAAAAACGTTCAAATCATATTACAGCCATCAGCGATAAAATCGGAAGTGATCGGATCTGAACAAGGAATAATGCCTCATTCTAAATGGAACGGCAGAGCACGAGAAAAACGATATACGAACATGCCCTATCCACGAGAAAAAGAGTTCTTATTTTAATTTATATAAATATCCGGGACTCGCGCCAAATGGGGCTCAGCCTAGACCCTAGATGTTCTATCCTTGACATTCGATCGAACGGGAAAATATAATCATGACCCCTTTGTACTCGTGATATTTCGAACACTGGCTGGTAGAATATCGGCAGAGACTACAGTTTTTTGGAGTACATAGTAAGCCTCATCCTTTTGGACGCTTACGCGCTTTCAGCACGTATGTATAGATATACATCGACATATAAAATGCTGCACGTGTGGCGCTCACAAGCGCGTAAGCTTCCAAATCGAATGCAGGGTAGATTCGCATACAGACGCTGCTCGGTCGGTATGGTAGGAATACCGGAACATTTGCGGGGCAAAGCAGGGCAAAGCGGCAAAGCCCGTCAATTTCGATCATATTCCTTCACAAATTCACTCCGATAACCCAATTTTGGGCGACGCTACAGAAATTTGAAAATTGCCAAAAATCGGTGACAAGATTTGTGTTGAAAAATTTTGCGATAGCAACGAAGATTGAGTTCCATAGAAGCGTACTTCTTACGGGCCACTTGAAGCAAAGCTTTCCACGACTCGTGCAGCCGTGGGATGGCTCTGCGATCGACCTATTATGCCGACTGTCGGTAAGGTCGTCGATACTCCGCCCATGAACCTCGTGTTCTCGGCAACTTGCATGTGGCGGGAGTCGCATTGCTTCGTCTCCTGCCCCTATTTCTCTACCGCCCCTATTCGCGCAAATAAATAATGGCTCAAATGAAGGGAGTGAACTATAGTTGTAATACTTGAAATTATTATTCATGAAAAAAAAATTTTTGAACGCCTGAAAAAAGTTTTAAAGCCATTATAAAAAAAAAAAAAATCCGTAATGAGCTAGTCGCGATCGTAGGCACACGATGCAGACGTCACACGAGTCCCCACTTAGCGTCCTTTATCGATCTGGTGCGAGAGAGAGCGCTATATCCTCTCAAACGGGAGCGAGAGAGAAAGCACGAATACCCCGACTCGTAGGGCGGAGCCTACGAGTTGGGGTAATCACGTGCACGGACGCATACATGCGAGTAGTGTACATGAGCGCACACAAGCACAGGCGCCGGTGGCGCCATCTAGAAAGTTGGGGTAATCTACCCCAACTTTCTTTGCTTCAAACGGGCTGCAGGCTGTACGCTTCTATGGAACTCAATCTTCGTTGGCGATAGTTTATTCTCTTGTTTTCGTTATCTGGACACTGTTGGACTCAATTCTGAGGTTAACGCTGACAAATTTGGATCTTCCCGACCTCCGACGAACTTTTACAAATATCAGTGGTGTATATTTTCAAATCTACTTTGGCTAGAGAATTAATTAACAGAGAACATAATGGAAATAAATGGAAATGGGCAATTTATAAAAGTATTTTTTCTCGGGATGATTTTACTCCATTTTCAACGTGCGCACAAAAAGTTCGTTTCTGACACCGAATAGAAAAATAACAAATTAAATTCTAACGATTAATAGTTATTAAAGTATTCGAATTGGTGTCAGAACGGTGAAATCGACGGAGCGAGAATTTAACTCAACTTAACCTCCAAACTTAAACGACATGGATGAATTTTTGAAAATCGATTGGTTAGCACTTTGTTGTTTTTTCTGATTTTTGTTTTTTCCTTGTACTTTTTTTTACTCATCGACAAATTTTTCAATGCACGAAACTTTTCAGGAATCCGCCATTGGAAGATTTGCTTGATAGGGGCTTTGTCGATTATGAAAGAATTCAAAGAGAAAGTGCCATGTACAGATATCTGAGAGGTGCTATTGATGACCCCTTCGTCGATATGGACAACGATTACGACCATATGGTTACTCCCGAAATGTTGTCTCAAGTAGCAGAAGAAAATGCCGAGAAGAGGGAAATCGCCGACGCCACAAAGTACTGTTCACAGAAGGAGCAAGCTCTGTTGGAAAAAGATCAACTTGCAGAGGAAAGACAGTATATTCCGGGAATCGTTAGATCGAACTTGCGTTTTCCTAAATTTTCCGAATTGACGGTGCAACAACAGGCTTTGGCGTTGAAAATCATTCTCAGATTTTCCACTTCTGAAAAACCTTCGATGACGAATGCTGAGAGAGAGGAATTGCAAACGTATTCGGTACTGCAATGATCAATTATTCTAATCAGCTTATGTTCTTTCCCAATGAATTTTTCGATTGTCAGTAACATCGAGAGCATTCGAAATTTCTTATCTCGAATATCGCCTGGAATTATGAAAAAATATAGTTCTACTTTCGATCCCCAAATGGTGGAAAAGTAATTTTGTTCTCGTTTGATTTTTGTTTTCCAGCGCCTCATGCCCATTATAGCGAAAGAGCAAGAAGAATTTCTGGAGTTCGTAAAGAAAAGTTGGAATCCCTCACAGTTTAAGATTCAAGAAGAGGATTTTGTGAATTTCCATTGGAAGAGAAAAGTCAAATTAGTCGAATCGCTGCCAAGATATTACGCAGAAACGACAAATGTACCTCTCGTGTCGTCAAAAGAGATTGGAATACATTTTCATTCCAACTGTCTAGAAATGGTAAGAAAAAAAAAATCACTTACTGTTAAGATTTTTATGTCAATGTGTTCAAAATGTCCTAAAATATCGAGAAATCATATTCAGAAAAAATGTCCGGATATGTGTGTGTGTGTGTGTGTGTGTGTGTGTGTGTGTGGGTGTGTGCGCGTGTGCGCGTGCGTGCGTGTGTGTCCGAGTTTCAGATATAAATAATCAATAACTCGAAAACGCTTCGAGATATCGAGCTAAAATTTGGCACACTTGTCGAGCACGAACTGCTCTTCACTATAAAAAAAAATTTTGCTTTAATTCTAACGGGTGTTCAGATTTTATCGACTTTTTTCGTTTTTGCACGAATGGCGTAAACGATCTAACTTCTGCAATTTTCAATATATTGCACTCAAACTTTGTAGAGAATTAGTATAGCTATTAAGGTTGTTTGGTATTGAATTTGGCGAAAATCCATCGAGGGATTAAAATTTTATGAAATTTTGAATTTTTTGAAAAATAGTGCAAGCGCTCTACCTTACACAATTTTCAATATATTTCACTGAAACTTTGTACAGAACTTGTATAGCTAACAAGGTTGTTCGCTATTAAATTTGGCAAAAATCCATTGAGGGATTAAAATTTTATGAAATTTTGAATTTTTTGAAAAATAGTGCAAGCGCTCTAACTTGCACAATTTTCAATATATTTCACTGAAACTTTGTACAGAACTTGTATAGCTATCAAGATTTGTTCGCTATCAAATTTGGCGAAAATCGATCCAATTTGGACATTGATTACTAATATTTTTCAATAGTTAACAAAGCTTACTTTATGAGGAAGCCAAATTTGATCGCCATACTGTGTGTTAAAGGAAGCTATGTGAACTATGAAAAAGGATGAGGAAGCAATGTGCAAATTTCAATTTGCAGGGTTTTTCATTAATTTTTATAAATAAAAAAATTAAATGCAATCTTTTTAAAATTTTTACATGTTGTTATTTGCATCTTGAAAAGTACAAACAAAATTTTGTTTACTTAATTTTACATGAATTTGTTTAAGACTTTGTACATCGAAGTGGAGTCCTCGAAAGAAGGTGACTTGTTTTGGGGAAGGACACAGCCTTCCGTAGCCATGTGAAATCAAAAATCTAATGAGATTATTGTTTTGTAGGCTTAATTCTAGGTCTATAACCTATAACATGCATATTGGCAGACCAAAATAACATAACATGCATATTGGCATATCCAAAATGGCAGACTTGTGAACAAACAGGTCTTCGAAATCGATTTTTTTTGTTGATGAAGTGTTTAAAAAAATTCATTTATTGTTAAAAAATTTAACGTTTTAAAGGTTAGAGACTTAGCTATGTGTGTCTAAAATAATAGGTACAATTTTTAGCCAAATCGGTTGAATAGTTTTTAGTCAGTGCTTCCCCGAAGTTTCGAAAACATAGTTTCGAGAAAAACGCGTTTGCAATTTTGACAACAGATTTTGTATAAAAAAATTATACTTACATCAATCAGCTATGCCTGGTGCATAGAGCGATCCTTCAGTTTCCTGAAAGTTATCTCAAAGCTCTCTTCATTTCTTCGAGAAATTTACAATTTCTGGTGATTGCCAAACCGTGGTAATTAGTCATTTTTCATTTTAACTTATTAGTTGATTGTTCTCTTCTTTCAGCTATAGCTTTAAAAATATTTTTAATTTCGATCTGAAATTTTTACAGTATATTCTTAAGATGTTTATCTTGCGAAAAATGTATTTTAAAAAATCGATTTTTTGAGCCCGTAACAGTGGACTACCTTAAGTCTTTCGTGGTTTATAATTGAAAATTGATTTTTCAGGGAAGTGTGCCAAAGATCTTTGTGCCAAAATTAAATCAACGTTTCTTGATGCGACCAAATACGATGAAAATAAATAAACACTACTTCACCATCGATGAGAATGGAGAATCGCCGAAAAGCGTTATTTTTAAAACTCCAGTCAGCCAAGATTCAAATTGTGATTTATTGGCGAAACGGTACGATATCGATTTGGTTATCTCATCGGGTGGACTCAATTGTCTCGCGCTGAACATCGATCCGAATCTTGGTACTTCGTGGATTTTGCCAATAAGCGTGAAACGCATCAATGAAAAAAACGTCGTTTTCGTCGACAAGCCTTTGCCACCAACGGGACTTACCGTGATGCAGAAAAATGCCTGGTTACACAAGTATAATATAAAATCGCATCTCGCTCATCCCTTTCATTGCGGTGCTGTACGGTAATTGAGAATTTTTTTTTAAATTTACTTTCCATCACAATTTTTGTTGCAATATTCTAAAACCAATATGTTTTTTAGCCCTTTGAAGCATACATTTTTCCTGACATAAGATCTATTTTAAATTTGGGTTTTGGGGGTTTTTCGGTTCGCTGATTACAAATCCGAGCTCAAAATCCAGAAATTAAAAATGAGCATTTTGAGCGTGTTGGTCCGTCATATTGGATCCGGCATTTTGAATTTCTGATTTTTGAGCCCAGATTTATATTCAGCATCGCCATAAACCCCCGAATACCGAGTTTCATCTTCATCAAGCTACTTTGAGCGGTTTGGTCCGCCATATTGGATCCATTCTAAATTTCTGGATTTTGAGCTCGAATTCGTAATCAGCGACACAAAAAACATCTCTGAATTCATTTTTTGTTTATTGCTTACCTGCCGGATTAACTACAATTACATTTATTATCTAAAAACGTGTTTTTTTTGTACTGTAGTTGTTATTAACATCCCCTAAGTTAAACGTAAACCCTCAATAGTCATATTGTAGTAACAATTGATCTCCTAACATCCTAAATATACATTCACATTCGTTATTATGCGCTAAAAATTTTTTTATTAAAGAAAAACAGAGTGGAAGTGGGTGGCACACCAGTGTGCCACTATGCTTCAAAGGGTTAATGTCTAGGGTTGCCATCCGTCCCGATATATCGGGACTGTCACCGTTATGGACCTTCTTGTCCCGACATCCCGATAAGATTCAATTTTGTCCCGATTTCGCGAGTCGCGGCCGTCGCCACCAACCGACTGGCATAAAGTTGACAATGCGATTCTAACTTTTTCAATTTTTTTTTAAAGGGTTAATAATTTTTTTTAAGGGAAAAACAAATTTAGCTACTAGAATAAATATTCCCGTTGCAGAGTTTCTGTCGTTTTTTTGGGTTTGAAAAAAACGACGGAAACTCTGCAACGGGGATAATTATTCTAGTAGCTAAATTCTTTTTTTCCTCAAAAAAAATTATCAATTCTTAGAAAAAAAATGTAGCCTTCCCGAGCTAATATTGATTTTTTGTATCATTATCCAATAGAATATAATCAAAAAATTTGGGATGCGTCTTTCCGATGAGTCGCAACTTCGCAATAATTACCAATTTTGTTTCATCTTTTATCTTTTTTAGGGCAAGAAACGTTATGCGCCAACATATCATAACTATAGTTATGATGTTTTAAGACCATAACGAACCTGCAAAAAAAATGCAAGCCGATTATAGGTGGAGCCGCGAAAATATAAATATATATACGCTCCGCCAAATTTTTTAACGAGTATGTGTGTGACCGCAAAAAATTTCCTATCGATTGACGCCTTATAGAACCAAAATAATTAAGAATTGAAAATTTTGAAGCCAACTCCACACTCAAATTTGATTTACACTTTCTAAAAAAAATGGTTGACCGCCAACTTTTCTAATTAGTCCAATTTACCGCAAAAATATTAGAAGAAGAAGAATTCGACAAAGTTACCCCTCCCCCCCTCTCCCCCGAGTGTCCCGACGAGGTCCCAGCTAAATATGGCAACCCTATTAATGTCGCAAAAGACTCAAAAAATTTAGAAAAAAATTGTCAAATCTTAATCACGAAATTTGAACGAAAATTTCAATGCTCAAGTAGATTATAACTCTCTTTCAATCATTCATATTGGTCTAATTTGATAACGTAAAAAGGGATATTCCAGATTAGACGATCCGTATGAAAGATGCACCGAAGAAACTGAAGAAATGGACGAAAAAAATGTGACCAAAGCGGAAAATGATACTGAGACTAACGGAACAGAGGAGAATGAGAAATTAGGTGAAAAACGTGATAATGGAGAAAGCAGTTTTGTTCAGCCACCGGATGGTCAAAATCTTTTTTACCGACTCTTCAGTATCGGTTCGTCGGACGCGACGCAAAATGAACTTATGAAAAACCGTGTCGACAAAGTTTACAAATTATTGATTCGCTCGAAGGTCGACGGAAGCACGGTTTGTATCTCAATTTTATTCATGGAAAACTTTTGTTGTTCTTTTTTTTTTCTCCAATATTTATCGTTTTTTCTTCACTATTAGGTGTAAAAGTACACGATTAATTCAAAAAAATAACATGATCCAGTAAATATAAAGAGAAGTTAATATCTTTCTACGACAATAATTGAAGAAATATTCAAAATTATTTTTGAAATGTTTTGTAAAATCGAACGATAAAATGGAGAGATACAATTTATCAGTAAATATTAGAAAGAGTTGATATTTTTCTACGATAGTAATGAAAGAAACGTTGATATTATTTTCTAAATAAAAAATGTTAAGTTTTAAGATCACTTGAAGGACATAATATTTATCAACAAATATTAGCTATAGCATTTGTTTAATGTAGAAATGCAACAACGGTGACCAACAATTAACGATAATCGCTCCAAAAATCGAGCACCAATTGGCATTAGGCGCTGAAGCGGTAACAGTAGAAGAAGCTGCGAAACAATGGATGTCTCTTGTTTTCAGACCAAATACAAGTCTTCTTCGTGGTAAGAGATTGATTTACTGATGTAACTTCCTTTATTATTCAAAAATAATAATTCTTTATGCTTATTTTCATGATTATTTATAACTTGTGATCTTTGTGACATTCTTTATGAAAAATAAGAAAATCGCTGATTGGTTGTAATTTCAGTTGTATTCAATCAATAATATTGTTTCCTTTCGTTCACAGTGAGAATGGAAGCAACGACTATGGAATTCATACAATATGAGAAACGAACAGCTATTTCGATAAACGCCGAGATCAACAGGCTTTATGGCCTTAAAACCGAAGCGGCATTGACTCTTCTTTACAACGTTGCGGAAACAATGACTGCAATGAATCCGGGTCATTATCTCATGAGGCATACTATTCGCAATGGAGCATTTGCTACTATCTACAAACAGGCCGATGGACCTGGGTAGGCAATTTTCGTGTCTCGAAAATAGTTTTTTGGTGAAGAATGCAAACCTCACTACGTCGGTCACTAGTCATTTTTTCGGTACAATGTACTTGAGGGAAAAATTTAAAAACTTGCATATTACTTTATCATCATTTTCATACATTAACCGATCCTCCTCCGTGAGTTTTTTCAGTTTTGAGTGCTCCGTAGAGGAAGTTTTCTTAATGAGGTATTCCCTCTCATCGGGACCCCCTTTTAGGCCGACCTCTTTTGAATTGCTTGAAACTTGAGTATGTTTTAGTGTTGTCTGAAAGTATATTGTACACCAATTTTCAGGTCTCTAACCATAATACTCTTTGGAATACACCAAAAGTTATATTTCAAACTTTTTGCGTATTCAGCTCTTCGGAGCTTAGGCACGGCGTGAAATGAAATCGAAAAAATTATTTTCCAATAGCTTTCGATTAGAAATTTCCTGCGCTTTTCGAAAACAATATCAGCGATTTCGAAAAAATCGCGAATTCATCTAAATTTCGGCCAATAACTGAAAAAATTGATTTACAAAAAAAGAGCATAATTTAATTAGGCGGAACAATTTTTTTCATGTTTTGTATATATCTGAGAAGTCACGATATAAATTTCAAGCTGGAACTCGCATCCGTTTACTAATGCCAAGTCTTTTAGTAGGATAAAAATTCTTAAATATCGTGTTTTTCGTGTTCAACAGTTCTCTGATATATTATATATTATATTATATAGCGTTTTTTTAACGAATTTTGAATCTAGTAAATTTATTTATCAATTTAAATTAGTTAAATAATCAAATATATTAAATTAATTACATTAAATTAATTAAATTAATTAAATTAAATTAATTAAATTTTGAATTTAATAAATTTATAAAATTCGAAATTCGTAAAAAAAAACTATATAATATATCAGAGAACTGTTGAATACGAAAAACACGATATTTGAGAATTTTTATCCTACTAAAAGACTTGGCATTAGTAAACGCATGCGAGTTCCAACTTGAAATTTGTATCGCGACTTCTCAGATATATACAAAACTTTAAAAAAATTGTTCCGCTTAATTAAATTATGCTCTTTTTTTGTAAATCAATTTTTTCTATTGGAAAAGAATTTTTTCCATTTCATTGAGCGCCGTGCCTAAGCTCCGAAGAGCCGAATACGCAAAAAGTTTTAAATATAACTTTTGGTGTATTCCAAAGAGTATTATAGTTAGAGATCTGAAAATTGGTGTACAATATACTTTCAGGCAACACTAGAACATACTCAAGTTTCTTGCAATTCAAAAGAGGTCGGCCTAAAAGGGGATCTCGATGAGGGGGAATACCTCTAATACAAAAAAAAAACCCTGCAAATTGGACATTTGCACATTGCTCCCTCATCTTTATCCATAGTTCACACAGCTTCCTTCATCACAAAGTATCACAATCAAATTTGGCTTTCTCACAAAGGAAGCTTTGTTAACTATCGAAAAACATGAGTAACCAACGTGCAAATTTGCCAAATTCTTTCAAATTTACTTCTTGCTTAATTTTATTTTTGCCAAATTCAATGGCGAACAACCTTGATCACTATTTCGAATGTGTACAAAATTTCAGTACAATATCTCGCAAATAGCCAAAGTTAGAGTACGTTATTAAAAAAAAAAAGAAAAAAAAATTTCATACAATTTTAATCATTCGATCGATACTCGCCAAATTTAATAACGAATATCCTTGATAGCTATATTCGCTCTGTGCAAAGTATCAGTGCAATATCTTAAAAATTGCACAAGTTAGAGCGTTTACGCTTTTTTTCAAAAAAATCAGAATTTGATAAAAATTTAATCTTTTGATTGATTTTTGTCAAATTCAATACCAAATAACTTTAAAAGCTATACTAATTCTGTACAAAGTTTGAGTGCAATATCTTTAAAATTGCAGAAGTTAGAGCGTTTACGCCATTGTTGCAAACACGAAAAAAGTCGAATTGAAACAAAAAATTTTAAAAATGAAGGGCAATTCCAGCTGGACAAGTGGGTCAAATTTCAGCTGGATACCTCGAAGCGTTCTTGAGTTATTAATAATTTACATTAGAAACTCAGGATACGTACACACACCCATCCTGACATTTTTTCTAAATAATATATGATTTCTTGATGTTTCGGGATATTTTTAACACATTGGCATAAAAATCTTGAACAAAAATTTTGTCACAAAACCAAAGTTTCCTTTATGGGGAAGCAAAAATGATTAGGAAAGCACATTTCGTATTTGCACGTTTTCTCTCTACTATCTCTAGATTATTTGTAGGAAGATTAAAAACTGCAGCCTTATATCGTGGGATTTGCATACGATGGATCGATCGCTCAATATTCTAAACTCTCTTTGTACAAATTTTGAGTGACATCCCGAAATTTACGCAGGCTCGAGCGATGCCACATTCTTTTGCCATTAAATTTGAGATTTTTAATAATCTCAATCATTCAAGCAATTTTCGATAAATTCGCGGAAATTAAAGCGATCACACTCGTCTTTCGAAAATTTCCAATTGCATTGTTTTTGAACATTTTTCTTACGACATACAATACAGATACATACACGGATGTGTAAAAAAAACTAAGTGATTACTCGTTTTAGCATATTTCAAGCAAACTGGCATAAAAATCTCGAAAAAAAATGTTTCACGAAAACAAAGCTTTCTTTACAAGGAAAAAATTGTGCGTTTTTCAAAATTGGCTCCTTTTTGTTTATTTCTCAACAATGGAAATTTCATTCAAAACGGTTTGATGAGTGTGAATGAATAGAATAATTTTGAAATTTCGTCTCTCGTTTTTTCAGGAAAAATGTCTTTGATCTACAAACGGTCTACTGGGAAAACGAATTTCCCACAGTACAGAATCCACCGTGGCCGGCGTTGGACAAAGGCGTCGCGACGCCGAGTTTACAGTGTTTCAAACGAATGCCCGCAATGTTTTATCCGCGAAGAATAAATACCGATGGCAATTTCAATGATCGAGGCAAGTATAACGAATTTTCGATTTACTTCTCGCGCAAAACATTCGGGTTGTTGCTACTCAACTTCACAATACAATTGTTATTTTTTCAGATGAAAATAGTCGAGGTCGAGGTCGTGGCGGCGGTAAGAAAAAAGGTGGGAAAAAAGCGAATCGGGGTAAAAAAAAGACGGAACCCATTTCTGATTAACATGGCGAATTAATACCACGTAATATGGACGGGAATATGGAATATGTACGTATGGCGCTATCGTAGAAACAACCGACGAACGTGTCGTAAATAAGAAAGGAAAAGTATTTTTATTGCACTCCGTGCGCAAAGTGTCACTTTGCGCACGCTGCGCGTGCTCAAACTGGCACTTTGCGCACTCGTACAATAAAATTTCGTACGATACTAGTGCGAGAAACTTTTTCTCAACTTGTGTGATTGCAACATTCGCCTTCGGCTCATGCTGCAAACTTACACTCGTCAGAAAAAGTTTCATCGCACTCGTATCGTAATGTACTATTACCATACATGGTTTTTTTCATCAATAAAGTAATAGTTTTTGTATTGTTTTTTTTTTCATTAGACCTACGGGGCTTTTTACTTTGAAAAAAAACCTGTCACAGTTGGATTAACGCTTCAACAATATGGTTCCATATTTGGCGTGAGTTAAATTTCTTTTATTTGGTACACAAAATTTTCAGCATTTATTCTTTCAAATATTTATTTTTCTATCGTTAATGGCACAACTTTCAATTCGCGGCTGCCCAGAGGATGTCGAGAGAATCTACAGTGACGTTTCGATAAAAAAAAAAGGACCAACAAAACTAAACGACAGCGCGAAACCGTTTGTGGTTCGACACTTTCTCTATTCGGCGTTTTTGAATTTCGATGCAAACCGTTACGAGCGTAAAACGCTCTGAACGAGTATAATCTTATGTGAATATTTATAATTCGTTAATCGAAGGTTCTTAGAATCCAATTTTCATTAACGAAACTATGAAAAACTTCTTTTTTAATACATATGAAAAAACTTTTTTGTATAAAAATATTGAACACCGAACTTTTGTTCTTTTAAGGTATTTTCAACACTTTTTTCATGGAATACATTTGTATAGCATAAATTACTCTGATTAATATTATCCCACATATTCAAATACTATTCCGACTATATCTTTGAAACGTGATGCATTTTTTTGAAAAACTGTATTGGATGAAACTTTATCATGAATGCAATTGATGAAAATGTTATTTCATAAAAGTGCCCTATTTGATCGATGATGGGAAATTTGTAAACTATGTAAAAAAAATTCTATGCGATTATTTAAAAAAAAGAGCGTAAGACCATTTTGGTCAGATTCGATTGAGTTTCGGAAAGCTTCGAAAAAGGATATTTTGAGGGTCTTATATTATCACCTATAACTCCGATTCCCATAATCGAAAAGGAGATTTTTTTTATTGATACAATGTACTGCACAATGATAAATATCTCATTTTTGGTAGCGCTAGAAGAATTTGAAGATTGAAGAATCGACGCAAAAAGTGTCGATTTTTTTCAGCAAATATAAACTCTGTGCACAGATTATGAGAAAAATCGTTAAAATTTCCAGACTTCTGAAAGTTGTTGAAAAAGGTCTTGAATCTTAAAATACTAGGTTTTGGGGAGTACATATTTTCAAATCGACTTTATCTCATGCGTGATTTGAGACATTTTTTCTTTCATTTTTAAGGGGGAATATACACCTGGTAGGGTCCGAAAAATCGATTTTTTAATTTTTACATTTTCTTCAAGTTTCGGTTCTTATAATTCAAAAAAATGACAAAGTTATAGCTCTAAGAAATCTATTGAACCGATTAACTTCAATTTTTGTGTGGTTATTGTATACATAATTATTCAGTCTTTGTCATAGGATTTTTTTCCGATTTTTAGTTTTTTTTGGGTCAAAATACGAACGAATTTCTTCTTGAAAATGGCTACGTTGGGTTCAAGCGTCTGCCATTTTGTAAAAAATCGACATTTTTTAAATCGGCTATGGCAAAGCTGTTTAGGATTTTTCTTTCACATGATTTTTGACGAAATGCCACTGAGTACCGTTATGGCAGATTTTATTACGGTACTCCGAAGACGACTCAACTACTCCGTGAATTTGCAACATTTTAAAACAGAAACAATTTGAAAACATTCTTAAAAGTGTATATTTTTAACGAGGAAAAACCCCGTTCCGATCATTCCAATAGTTTCCCTGGAAAAAATTCTCGAAAATTACCTTTTTTTTCGGTTTCCAGGTGTATATTCCCCCTTAACGAATTTTGCTACTTGTATTGATTTTTCGTTACCTATATAGCGCACTATAACTTCGAGGTTGGTGCAAGATTCATCTCCTTGCATCTCAAATTTTGGCTAATAAAGTTTGAAAATCAACGGGAATTATGGGTAACTGACATTCTAACTGCCGTTCAACCATATATGTAATACTCCTATATTGCCAGCGCTGGCGGAAACTCTGCGAACACTTTACGGTGCAGACATATCGTTCTCTCTCTCTCTGGCTCTTGCAATGCGCAAGTGCGAATGAAAGTGGGAGTGCGCTAGCCAATAACATTTATATATCATGCCTACGTAGTCGGTCGCGCGTGCGCAGAATGACCCTGTTTGAGTCTTCTATCTCTCTTTTTTTGTGGACCCACCACTTATAGGGAAGCATAGGCCGCTAGCAATATAGGAGTATTACATATATGCGTTCAACACACTTCATTGCCATCGGAGTTGTCTGCTGTGAGTATTACGATGCCCGGTAGATGTCGCGTCACTGTCGTTCCGACTAGAGTTCCTCTAGTAAGAGTTTGGCCAACGAATTCAGACGTACATAGAAGCACAGTTCTTATGCTTCGATCCGAGACAAGTATTCTCGGACGGGTACTGTCGCTAGAGGCGCTGTGATCGGAAAAACATGATGTGTTACATCAGTGAGCCGTTGGTGTACAATACACGCATACGCTGTTAGCGCCTCTAGCCACTGGGGTACAAAACTAACGCCTGTACCCCAGTTCGTCCGAATGTATAGGAACTGTGCTTCTATGTCCGTCTGAATTCGTTGGTTTGGCCAATCCGCCATTTTCTGGCAAACGTCTGCGCGCCAATTTCAAAAACGTAAAATTTATAGGCAACCTGCGTGATTACACAGTTGTAAAAGATGGCGCTAATAGCATGCACGTTCACAGTCAACATGCTCAAATATTGTGACTGTATTTCATGCAAGCTGCATATAGGACCCCCGCCTTTCCGCTCTCGTGAGTGCGAGAGAGCCCAGATAGACAAACGTGTCGTAGAAAATCGCATGACGGCACAGTAACGCAATTCTGACGGCAAATCATAAATTTTCGTCAAAATCTGTATTGTAATGATTGTGCATTTAATATTTATAGACGGTATCTCATAAGAGCCCATGTTATTTAGGATTTACATTTTTATTTGTTTCTCACGAACAACTTACCCTCAGGTCTTGAAATTTTAACGGATGATTTTTTAGATATTAATAACTATATTCTGATTTTTTATCAACATCTGTATTGTAAATCGTGTACCAGATGAACCTCCTTAAACGCGGTATTCAACAACAGCGACGGTCGAAAATATGTATGTTCAACGAATTTTATTCAAGCTACGTATACTTATTGTCATTATAATATTTTATGCGATAATTATGCGATATTTTATTAAAATCAATTTTCGGTGTGCTATTGTATGCCTCGTACTTTCGCAAGTCAACTTGTACATTAAAATTGGTGATGATTGAACATGATCTCTGTAAGAAATGGTCACGAATAACATTAATCGTTTTTTAGACTATGTCCAATGTCATATTTGGAAAAGAACCGAACTTTTGTACAGCTTAATGATGATTGGAAACATTTACTTCAAATTTATCCGCCTTTTTTGCCTGAAAATGGCTCCAACAATCAGCGATTGATAGCCCGGTGGCCAAACTCTTACTAGAGGAACTCTAGTTCCGACTTACTGGAGGAACTCTGGTTCCGACCGTTGCCACCGTTCGAGGGGCGGCGCTCGGGTCGCTCAAAAACTTTCCCATCTACGTGACAGTTCGTAGCGTTCGTGGAGCGGCGAACGCGACAGAGCTCCCGAGCAGCGCCGTTTTTCCCATGATGCATCGCTCTTCTCTCGCTGCAACGCCATTTTATGTGTTTGGGCTCCGACCACTGTGGTGGACACACACACTGGTGGGACGGTGGTGCGCGAGGTGGTGGTGTTTTTGAAATTAAAAATTTGAAACAAACGAACGAAAAAAATCGTGGTGGCTCGTTCTTTCTTTTTTTTGGGTGTTTCACGAAAGTCGGAAAAATACGGGATAGAGCGTAAAATCTCGGGAGAGGAGAAAATGTTGCTCAAATACTCGACGCCCGACATGTACAAGTAACGGGTCGGGTGTGGAGAAAACAGAATAGAAAAGAACGCAGCTTCGCAAACGCGGTACGCGAAAGTTGTCTGTTTGTTCTCCGTTTCTCGTCTCGTTGTGTTGCCCGTGCGCGTTTTCTCGCGAGAGAAGAAAAACCACGAGCTTGCGATATCTCCAAAGGAGAGAGAGAGAGAGAAAGAGCGACGTTTTGGAGTCATCGACGACGATGGTGCAGTGGTGATATACACGTAAACGTTTCTACGTTTATTTATCTTTTTTTTTTAATATTATATTTTTATTACTGTGACGCGTGAAAGCGCCGAGTGTTTCCTGCAAAAACCATCGATAGTGCGTTTGTTATTATTATTTTTTTAAAAAATTCTTCGAGTGATCGGTGTCCGCCCCTCCTTTCGCTTCTCCGGAGGATAACAGGAGAATCATAACATCGGTCTTGAAGTACCGCTGTCAAAACTTTGGCGCTACGCTCCTCGAATTGGAGAAAGCCAAAAAAAAGAGCCGAATACGAGAAATTCTTCGTTCTCCTCACCCAGACATCGTTCACCCGAGATCTTTGTGCTTTGCGAGGAATTAGTGTTTTTGTTGGTTAATACAAAGCACAGCCTCTGGATTCCTAACCTCCCCCCCCTCACGTCCCCCGTCCCTTCCCTCACATTTTCTCGATTTATCGACGAGAACTGAGAAGCGACGATTACGATGAGTTCGCGAAACATCCCGTCGGACAAGGTGAGACCTTTTTTTTAAGTCTTTTATATGTAATAATTGGATGAAAAAATTTATATATATAAAATCGACCTCGTTCGTATATACCGCGTACTATGCTAGAAACCATGTCTACCGCACCCTGTTCGCCTACTGCCATATATTTCTCTCTCTCTCTCTCTCTCTCTCTCTCTCTCTCCCTCTCTCTCTCTCTCTCTCTCTCTCTGCAGTCCGGTTACGTCTCGAGGGCCTCACCCACCCGAATCTTCATCTGTAATCCCTCGAAAAACCTCCCCCCCCCCTCTTTCCCCGTATCATGAAGCGCCCATAGATCCGGGAGTCGTCTTATATATTGGTTTCTTTCATATTTTTTTTCTATTATATTTTGTATTTTTGTTTCATTGATTTTTTTTGTTTTATTTTTATTTTGAATTTATCGAAAAAAACCTCCCTCTCTTCTCCAAATCTTGAAGGTCCCATAGATCCGTACATTGTCTCGTACTATTAGATCTTTGAGATATTTTCACTACAACATTTTTTATTTTTAATCTATTTTTTTTTTAATGTTGAAATTTGCATCGTTGCAATACAACGAAAATCATTTTTTTACATTCATCTTTGATGAAATTTACATTTTGCATGTGGATTTGAAATCCTAAATCCTTAATAGAGGTACGAAAATAAATTTTAATGATTTTCAATCCAAAAATCTCTTAGGAAGAATGGAATTTTATTGATAAATTGCCAATTGCCGTTTCATTATAACGATGCAAATTTCAGAATCATTTTTTTTTGTTTATTTGTAATTCATTGAAAAACACCTGGCCTCCCCTTTCCCCGTATCATGAAGCGCCCATAGATCCAGGATGCGTCTTATATTATTAAGTTTCTTTCATTTTTTTTCTATGATATTTTGTATTTTTATTTCATTGATTTTTTTTGTTTTTTATTTTTTAATTCTCGAAAAAACCTCCTCCCTCCCTTCTCCAAATCTTGAAGCTCCCATAGATCCGTACATGTCTCATACTAATAGCTTTGAAATTTTTTCACTGAAATTTGTTTTAATTGTCAATCTATTTTTTTGTTGTGTTTATTTGTAATTCATTGAAAAACACCCTGCCTCCCCTTTCCCCGTATTATGAACCGCCCATAGATCCGGGACGTCTTATATTATTAGTTTCCTTCATATTTTGTTTTTTTATGATATTTTGTATTTTTGTTTCATTGATTTTTTTTTGTTTTTTTTAATTCTCAAAAAACCTCCCTACCTTCTCCTGATCTTGAAGGTCCCATAGATCCGTATATTATCTCATACTATGAGTTCTTTGACATTTTTTCACTGCAAAATTTTTTATCTTTAATCTATTTTTTTTTGTTTATTTGTGATTCCTTGAAAAACACCCGGCCTCCCCTTTTCCCGCATCATGAAGCGCCCATAGATCCGGAACTCATCTTATATTATTAGTTTCATTCATTTTTTTTCTATGATATTTTATATATTTGTTTCATTGATTTTTTTGTTTTTTCATTTTCTAATTCTCGAAAAACCTCCCTACCTTCTCCTGATCTTGAAGGTCCCATAGATCCGTCCATTGTCTCATACTATTAGATCTTTGACATTTATGATGTTGAAGTTTGCATCGTTGCAATGCAACGAAAATAATTTTTTGAAATCGATTTCTACTCTACTGATATTTACACTTGGATAGTGCATTTTGCATCCTGAGTCTTTGACAAAGACCCGAAAATAAATTTCAACGATTTTTCACATTGAAAACTTTTTAGAAAGAAAGAATTTTTTTCTTCAATAAACTATTCTCGTTGCATTTAAACGATGCAAACTTCAACCTCATCGACGTTTTCTCACTGCAAAATTCATTATTTTAAATCTTTTTTTTGTTTATTTGTAATTAATTGATAAACGCACTGCCTCCCCTTCCTCCATATCATGAAGCGCCCATAGATCCGGGAATCATCTTATATTATCAGTTTCTTTCATTTTTTTTCTATATTTTCTTTTTTCATTGATTTAAAAAAAAAAAATTTATTTTTAAATTCTCGAAAAAATATTGATCATAGATCTGTAAATCGTCTCATAATTAGTCTTTTCTTTTTTTTAATTATTAATTCTTTATCGAATTTATGTTTATTTTACTTTTTCGTTTAGTTATAATCCTTTGGAAATTCTCTTTCACTATTAAATTCTTTTGAATTTTAATCTCTTATCCCAGTAATATTTTTCATTTGATTTATTGTCACTATCATCAATATTATCATAGATTCATTTTGCATTCTGCAGAATGATTTTTTTTTTAATTCCTCAACGATTTCTTGGCGTCGAAACGAGATGATTTTCCCATACGTCTGAAGCTCACACGTTTTTGGCCAAGTTTCGTGACCCAGTTTTGCTTTTCCCACATAGGGAGAATTTTTAAGGCGCTCGGCCTCCTGCGAAATTTTTTTTATCCCGTTGTACCCCCCCCCCCCCCCCCCAAATATGCAGCGTTGTTTCGGTCACATTAATCGATGATGGAAATATCGTCATTTTCGTTACAGAGAAAAATGAAAAATATGTATGTTTTATTCTCTGAGAAGATTTTACATTCATCCAGCGAATTTTCATGATGTAATTTCCTTCGTTCAAATGGAACGGAAATGGTTTAATTTTTTATGAAAATTCATTCTTCCTAAAAAGTTTTCAAAGTGAAAAATCGTTGAAATGTATTTTCGGGTCATTAATTAAGGACTAAACTAAATACACGGGCAAAGTGTAAATATCACTAAAAATCAATTTAAATAAATTTATTTTCGTTGCATATTTGGAATGGTTAATGCGAAGGCAAAGCGTGAGTTATTCTAGAAAATAATTTGATAAAAATAATATTCGTTGGGCTGCAACGATGCAACGAAAATAGTTTATTGAAAAAAAATTCCTTGCTTCTAAAATTTTTGCAAAGTGAAAAACCGTTGGTATTTTGGGGTCTTTATCAAGGACTTGGGATGCCAAATGCACGCCCAAAGTGTAAATATGAGTAGAAACTAATTACAAAAAAATTATTTTCGTTGTATTGCAGCTATGCAATCTTCAACATAAAAAATAGTTCATTTTTTATCATAATTCATTTTTCCTAAAAAGTTTTCAATGTAAAAAAATTGTTGAAATGTGATTTACGGAATTAATTAAGAACTTAATGTTAAATGCCCGACGAAAGCGTGGATCTCACGAAAAATGAATAATAAAAAATTTATTTTCGTTGCGTTGCAGCAATGCAAACTTCAGGCATCATAAAATACCAAAGTTGAGATAAACGAAGAATATGACAATAAAAAATATAATTTAACAAAATTTAAGAACACAATTTTTAAAACAGTTCATACGGTTTTGATTATCGAAAAGAATTACTTACCAATTATTCGCTGCCAAATACCAAATGTACACATTTATTTTGTGGATTTTGGGTTCAGCAAAATAAAAAATAATAATTAAATACACACTGAGAAAACAGTTTATTTGTAGTAAAGAATTATATTTAGTTGGCACTTTTACTTAAACATTCCTTAACTGTAACAAAATTTGTTAGTCGTTAAGAAATATTTTATTTGTGTCAAAATTATTTATTGACTCTCAAAAAATATCCATTGAATTTATTAACTGTTGAAACATAATTTATTTCGTCATATTCAACTTTACATTTGTTAACAGTTAACAAATCCTGGTACATGTTTTCTCAGTGCATTAGAAATGAAAAATAAGAGAAAAAAACGGCGAATACGAGGCGTACGAGTGGAAGAATGTTTTTGTATTTTGGTCAAGATCTACGCACGTACACTGTAAAAAATGTTATTAAGGGAGCTTTCCAGTGTGACAGCCCGAAAAATCGCTGTTTTTCGCGATTTTTTTTTTTAAAGAAAAAATAATCTAATCGGTCTGGTTTTTTTTTGTATATTTATTGGGTATTGAAGAATACAAAACAATTTTTTAAAGATCGATTTATTTATTAATTAATATCTATAAAAATGATGAAACAATTGTTGCAGAAAATGCACTTGGATGTGGTGTCCACGTTGGGGGTCACAATTTTGATCTGAAACAAAAAACACAAAAAGATTATTGATCGGTATATAATTGGCTTTCGTGCTATGGAGGCTTTTTTTTTTTTTTTCAAAAATGGCGCCGGTTTGAACAAAAAGTATCGATTTTAGCATTTTTTTTTGGCAGTTTTTTTTACAAAAAAATAGGAAGATGTCAAAAAAAAAAAAGCTTCCATAGCACGATAAACAATGACGTTAAGAATATTGTGTAAAAAATTCAACTCGATAGCTTTAAAACTCTGCCCTCCAAGTTGGACACCGTTTTGAAAAATGCTGTTTCGAGAAAAACGCGTTCAAAGTTTCAAGTGAGGAAATTTTAGGTAAATCGTTTACTTACGGTCAATCAGCGATGCCAGGTCCATACAATATACAGTATACTATTCGATAAAGCAAAAAAAAAAATCGATTTTTTGAAAATTTCACACTGGAAGGCTCCCTTAAATTGAATATAGAAAAGTATGTGAAATTTCAAAAACAAGTATACGAAATCGAAATTAATATACATGGTATTGGAAAATTAAAAATTCCATCTTAAATTTAATATTTGTATATGAAAATTAAAAAAGTAAAGATTGAAAATTAATATCCCCGTATATGAAAATGGTTTTTGTATACTTTTTCGCAATTTTCGGATACATTATTGAAAATTAATACACTTCTTTCTTAAAATTGCAATCAACCATTGAAAATTCTTTTCAATATTATAATGAAATTTAATATAACGTTTATGAAATTTCAATAACAAGTATACGAAATCGAAATTAATATACATGGTATTGGAAAATTAACAATTTCATCTTAAATTTAATATTTGTATATTAAAATTAAAAGATGAACGTTGAAAATTCAAATCCCCGTATATTAAAATGGTTCCTATATGCTTTTTCGCAATTTTAAGATACGTTATTGGAAATTAATACACTTATTTTCCAAAATTACAATCAATGTCAGCGGCCGTGCTAGTTGACGCATCCACCACTATGCGTCGCATGCGCTCGGACCTCTGTGCCCAAACGAAATAGGCAAATGACGGTGTTATATACCGGATAGCCAGCGTGCTCAATATACTTATCTGGCGCAGAGGTTACCGTGATGATTAAGGCGGTTCCTCCAGGGCGAAGCTCTTCCATTTCACTTTTGGTCGGAGCTGACTCTGGCGAATATCCCTAATCCCTAATGTGGATATCTCGGGCGTACAATTTTAGTTGCACTGTAACAAATTGTTGTATTAAATTAAATAAAAAAATATGAAGTTTTTATGCGCATACCATATACTAAATTTCATATACAATGTGTACAGTAATATTCCAATATAAGTATATGAAAAATCAAATAACTTCTTTTAATTTTAATACACAAAAGAATATTAATTTTCATACTTTTTTCATGATTCTGCTTTGAAAATCATACTATTTATTGGAATTTTAATATACGAACTTATATATTAAAATTAAAAGAAGTCATTTCATTTTTCAGATACTTGGATTGGAATATTACTATACACATGTATTTGAAAATTAATATATTGTATATGCATAAAAAGTTCATATTTTTTTATTAAATTTAATACAACATTTTTTTACAGTGTAGATAAAAAATACATACATGTACATATATGAATGTATGTACACTAGGGTGGTTCTTATTTAGAGCTCGGACGAATTTTCTATCAGACGCCTCCCAAATCGACTTCAAATAATTCAAAAACAATGCCCTAATTTTTTCAGACTTTTATCTAAACTCTAACCCCACCCAAAATGAGGGTAGATTTGCCCATTTGAAATACACGTGTTTCGGCCATATTCTCACGATATATTTTATTCTAAGTGTAAAAATTTTTCAAAAAATCTGTAACTGCGAGATTTTAGTGTTCATTGGTGCTACTATTCGAGGACAAATTCACATTTTCATACGGGCCAATCTAGACGAATTGCACACCCTTTAATCTGACTTTTTTCTTCAATTCAACAAATTATGGTATCTGTATGTGAAAATAATGAATGTTTCATAATTTTTTTCCTCTTAAAGTCACACAGGATTGTAAGGTAAGATATTGCATACCAATTTTTGGTCATGGGACCGTGCCAATTTTTTTGTATGCTTTTTTCTCTACGACATCGTAATAAATGATTAAAATCGACCTTTTCTTATAAAAATAAGAGGTATGTGCTATCACGTCACATCGTAGTGTCTATTGCAGTTCACAATTAGCCCACTGTGCTATCCTTTTTAACAACACTTATGATATTTTCATTCGTACGACTCCATCACCGAGCGTGCTCATCGTCTCTTCCAACCAATCACCATTTTCTTCCGAGATTTCGTCCTCCATTCATGATTTTTCCTTCCCTCGGTAAGCGTGTCTGTTTTCCATCCATCTTTTTCAATATCAGAATGGTTTAAAAATTGCGAATTTCTAAGTCGTGAACGATGTGGCAGAAAGAGGCGTTCGCTTGTTCACCGAGTACAACGAAATTTTCACTAGTGACGAAGAACAAAAACAATTTATTATGCAGCTCGTAAACATAAAAGAATGTTCTCAGATGCAAAAAAGAAGGAACGGTGATAAAACCTATTTAATCCAGTTATATCAATTTTTTATATGACCTGTTTTTTATATCCTCAATAAATCTTTTTCTACCAAAATTCACTACATTTTTCAACTGTTCTGCGTTTTCCTTCTTCAACTCTTACCATTTTATCTGCAAAAATACGAAAAACCGTTCAGAAAAAGCTCATGTTACACCCTATGGGGTAAAAAATTATATTTATTGCACTCCGTGCGTAAAATGGCACTCTCCGCACTCGTGCAATAAAATTTTATACGAAACTCGTGCGAGAGACGTGCGTATGAAAATGTGAATTTTTTCTCAAATAGTAGCACCAATAAACACTAAATTAAATCTCGCAGTTACAGATTTTTTGAAAAATTTGTACACTTAGAATAAAATATATCCCGAGAATATGGCCGAAATACGTGTATTTCAAATGGAGAAACCTACCCTAATTTTGGGGGGGTTAGAGTCCAGATAAAAATCTGCAAAAATTAGGGTAATGTTTTTGAATTATTTGGAGTCGATGGAGGGCGTCTGGGAGAAAATTCGTCCGAGCCCTAAATAAGAACCACCCTAATGTAAACATATTAGGGTGGGTCAAATGCAATTTTATCAGACTTCAACTGTTGAGATTAGGAGAGTTTTTTTCGCCCATTTTTTAAGAACATTTGATGCTCTACAAAAAAGCTCTCTTGTGTTTAATTGATAAAACTAACGATTCAAAACGAGGTAAGTAGAATCCAGAGCTAATTATCACCGATTATTTTTTGAACGGTTAGTTTTATCGATTAGACACAAGAGAGCTTTTTTTTTGTAGAGCATCAAATTTTCTACAACAACGTGCTAAAAAAACTCTCCTAACCACAACGGTTAAAGTCTAATCAAATTCCAAAGTTAAACAAAAAAATATCCTATGTTATTTAAATGGGAAATAAAAAGTTGCGATGAGAAACCTCTTAATTTAAATATGAAGGGCTAATACTTGCAGAGGGTTTTTTTGAGATGCCAAACAATACATTTTTCATATTATATCGAGAAAAAAAATTAGTCATTTTATTTGACCCACCCTAATACATATATCACTACCTGTGCGGAGTTTACGTCCGCGCTTGATCGTCTTCTCTCCTTGTTTCATCTCTATAAATCGTTTCTCTTTGTTCCGCCAGTTTCTGACGCTCCAGCAAACACACACACACACACACACACACACACTTGCAACATGTACAAAGCCGTCTTCCTCAACGAACTGTAATATAGTTTTATATATCTCCCGTATCAATTTCCGCACGTGTAACACACGTATAGGACTTTTCGTGTTAAATCGATCAAATGTTTGATCCTCGAGGCCTTGGATTTTCGATTGCTCCCTAGAAAGCGTACTCTTTCGGTCGAAACGTGAAGTTCTCCAATTTTTTATGATATTGAAGTTATAAGAATTCGAATGCAACGGAAATAGCCTATTTTTTAATAAAATTCATTCTTCCCAAGAAATTTTCAAAGCATCACAATTGTTTGGTGCCATTTCTCAGAAATAATCGAATTTTTGCAGTTTTTTTTAAATCTCCCACTTCTCAAAAATTTGCAAAGATGAATAAGAAAAAAAAGTTCATTTAATCATTGTTCAAATTCGAGAAAGAAAAATTTTCAATTTTTCAATGGCGAAATTTTTTGACCTCCTAGAATAGATGATTTTGGACTAATTTTTTGTTTTACTACGTGAGAAAAAAATTGTATGTATACTGTATTTGAGTACTATGAAATTGTATTTGTACTAATTGTATTCGAATACAATGAAGATAGTTTATTTTTTTAAAAATTCATTTTTCCTAAAACGTTTTTAAAAAAAATCGTTAAAATATATTTTGGAGTCTTTATCAAGGATTTGGGATGCCAAATGCTGAATTATCAATTAAAATGAATTTAAAAAAGACTTATTTCCGTTGTAATTGCAACGATGCAAACTTCAACATAATGTTTTTGGCATATTTCGGTTTTGTATATTTTTTCGAAATTTAATATTAAATATTTCCAACAATTTACATGATATTTTCAATAAGTTCTGTAGATGGAATATTCTGAGTCTGAATAAATTTTATATCATCGTTCTAGGGATGCAAACGTTTTAAAGTACTGTGCAAAATTGAAGTTCTCTTTTATTTTGTGGAAAACAAATTTGTTTCTACGTACACAATCACGAAATATTTATTGGTATGTCTGGTTTCTTGCGCCTTGCAAAATTCTCCCACGCTGCCGGGAGCGTCAGGCACATAATTGTATTTCCCCGAAGATGGCATATGTATATATATATTAGGGTGTTTTTTCGACTTTTTTTTATTTCTTTCACTCCCCACTCGAAATTTTGTTGCATATGTCTGAAAGAAAATGCCCTGAAAGTTACAGCCCTTAATATTAATATAATAAGTACTTTTCCTTCGCGTGATAAGTTTTTCCATCTAAAATACTCGTAAATCAAAAACTTTCTTTTTCAAAATGTTATCACTCCGCGATTTTTTATGCTATCGCATTGATTTTGGTCGCAATTTACGCAGAATTGAACGATCTTTGAAAGTGTCTTCAACAGCGTAAGTGTAACTTACACTGGTGAGATGGTACGAGGTCACGAAAGTTGATTTTTACCTACAATTCTCGTTTTTTCGCTGTTATCTCCGGAATGATTAACTTCACCGAAAAAATTTTAAAAGAAAATTTTTCTGGATATTTAATTTCATATAAAAAAGGTCCTCCAGACCTAATTCCTAAAATAAATATTTCTTGAGATATTGAACCTTAACTTATTTGTGATATGAAAATTTTTATGGATTATCGAACCAAAAGTTTCAAATTATTGATATTCCGTATCATATCACGACTCGTGATATGATATGTGATATGGTGATATAATATGGAATATCAACAATTTCAAACTTTTGGTTCGAAAAACTATACAAATTTTATACCATAAATAAGTTAAGGTTCAATGTCTCAAGAAATATTAATTTGAGCAGTTAGGTATGAAGGACCTTTTTTGTAGAAAATTAAATTTCCAATAAAATTTCCTTTTACGATTTTTCGGTTAAGTTGATCATTTCGGAGATAACAGCAAAAAATTGAGAATTTTAGGTAAAAATCGGCTTTAAAGACCCGTACAATCTCACCAGTGTAAGTTACACTTACGCTGTTTGAGACACTTTTGAAGATCATTCGATTCTACGTAAATTGCGACCAAAATCAATGCGATAGCCTAAAAAACCGCGGAGTGGTAAAATTTTAACGAAAAAAGTTTTTCACATTTATGTGTATTTTAGATGGAAAAACTTATCACGCGAAGGGAAAGTACTTAATATTAATATTAAGGGCTGTAACTTTCAGAGAATTTTCTTCCAGACATATACAACAAAATGTCGGGTGGGGAGTGAACGAAAAAAAAATTAGCTGAAAAAAAAATCGCCCTAGTATATATAGTTATTATCGTCGTCGTCATACGGTAGTAGACGTCTCGGTACGCGAATCACGAATTATATTTACTCGCTCCACCTGCAACGAAATCTAGTTTATATGTGTGCGAATTTGTATGTGGAAGAGAGAGCGAGAGAGAGAGAGAGAGAGAGAGAGAGAGAGAGAGAGAGAGAGGTCCGAGAACGAGTCGTCTATCGATTTTCGTGACTGACGCACTTTGCACATATACATATAGATATATGTGTGCACATAAAATACAATAAATATATCATATGTGAATATAATTTGAGTTGGTAAAACTATCCAAGTGCACATTCCATGCAGCGAGAGTAAATACGAATTAACGGTTTTTTTAAAACTTCTTTGGCCCTGAATTCATGACGTAAACATTTTATTACGTTGAACTTTGCGTCGTTTGAATTCAACGGAAATTGTTTATTTTTTAACAAAATTCATTCTCACTTAAAGTTTTCGTAGTAAATTTTTTTTAAAATATATTTTGCGGAGTTTATTAGCTACTTGGAACGCTAAATGCCAAAGAAAAGCGTGAATCTCACTAAAAATGAACTGAAAAAAAAATTATTTTCCTTACATTGCAGCGATTTATCAGGATAAATAAATTTTATTGAAGAATAAATTATTTCCGTTGCATGAAACGATGCATTTTTTTCCCCCGCGAGATGGATTTTTCCAGGTATTGAAAATGTTCAAAAAATATCAACAAAATAACTCGAAGAATATTTTGAATGATTCTGAAGTTTGCATTGTTGGGATTTGAAATGCAACGACAATTGGCAATTTGTCAATAAAATTCTATTCTTCCTAAACAAATTTTCAATTGAAAATCATTAAAATTAATTTTTGTTCCTCTATTAAGGATTTAGGATTTCAAATGCAAATGCAAAACGTAAATCTCATCAAAAATGAATTACAAATAATAATTTTCGCTGTATTGCAACGATGCAAACTTCAACATTATTATTTTGAGTAATTTGTATCGTTTTTGACACTGTGGAAATTTTTTGACAGGAATGAATTAGAACGCTCGCAAAAAGATCAATTATGCGATTGAAATTAATGTTTTCCAAATTGTTATAGTTTATCGTTTATTTCGACATCGAAAAATAATCTTTTCTATAAAAAAAAAAAAAAAATAGTGATTTTTCTAACACATTGAAGAATAATTATTTGGACAGTTTCATTTTTCATTTTCATTTTTTTTCGTTAACTTTGAAATCTACTTTGCTTAACACTCATCACGGTTGTTGT